>CAKAOJ020000119.1:1200000-1519929 GCA_916701645.2 Sebastolobus alascanus | reverse complement strand
TTTTTCGAAATTTTTTTAAACTTTGAGTTTTTTTTCCACCAAATTAATCGACAGACTATACTATGCCTTTTTTCATGAAAATTTTCGATATTCAATACTATGACAATTTTTTACGAATATTTTCGAAAATTTTCCTGAAAAAAGTCATACGAAAATATTCGTAAAAAAATGTCATAGTATAGAATGTCGAAAATTTTCATGAAAAAAGGCATAGTATAGTCTGTCGATTAATTTGGTGGAAAAAAAACTCAGTTTAAAATTTCGTCAATTTTCAAAAAAAGTCATACTATAGCATGACTTTTTTCTTGAAAATGTCGAAATTTTAAACTGAGTTTTTTTTCCACCAAATTAATCGACAGACTATACTATGCCTTTTTTCATGAAAATTTTCGATATTCAATACTATGACAATTTTTTACGAATATTTTCGAAAATTTTCATGAAAAAAGTCATACGAAAATATTCGTAAAAAAATGTCATAGTATAGAATGTCGAAAATTTTCATGAAAAAAGGCATAGTATAGTCTGTCGATTAATTTGGTGGAAAAAAAACTCAGTTTAAAATTTCGTCAATTTTCAAAAAAAGTCATACTATAGCATGACTTTTTTCTTGAAAATGTCGAAATTTTAAACTGAGTTTTTTTTCCACCAAATTAATCGACAGACTATACTATGCCTTTTTTCATGAAAATTTTCGATATTCAATACTATGACAATTTTTTACGAATATTTTCGAAAATTTTCATGAAAAAAGTCATACGAAAATATTCGTAAAAAAATGTCATAGTATAGAATGTCGAAAATTTTCATGAAAAAAGGCATAGTATAGTCTGTCGATTAATTTGGTGGAAAAAAAACTCAGTTTAAAATTTCGTCAATTTTCAAAAAAAGTCATACTATAGCATGACTTTTTTCTTGAAAATGTCGAAATTTTAAACTGAGTTTTTTTTCCACCAAATTAATCGACAGACTATACTATGCCTTTTTTCATGAAAATTTTCGATATTCAATACTATGACAATTTTTTACGAATATTTTCGAAAATTTTCCTGAAAAAAGTCATACGAAAATATTCGTAAAAAAATGTCATAGTATAGAATGTCGAAAATTTTCATGAAAAAAGGCATAGTATAGTCTGTCGATTAATTTGGTGGAAAAAAAACTCAGTTTAAAATTTCGTCAATTTTCAAAAAAAGTCATACTATAGCATGACTTTTTTCTTGAAAATGTCGAAATTTTAAACTGAGTTTTTTTTCCACCAAATTAATCGACAGACTATACTATGCCTTTTTTCATGAAAATTTTCGATATTCAATACTATGACAATTTTTTACGAATATTTTCGAAAATTTTCATGAAAAAAGTCATACGAAAATATTCGTAAAAAAATGTCATAGTATAGAATGTCGAAAATTTTCATGAAAAAAGGCATAGTATAGTCTGTCGATTAATTTGGTGGAAAAAAAACTCAGTTTAAAATTTCGTCAATTTTCAAAAAAAGTCATACTATAGCATGACTTTTTTCTTGAAAATGTCGAAATTTTAAACTGAGTTTTTTTTCCACCAAATTAATCGACAGACTATACTATGCCTTTTTTCATGAAAATTTTCGATATTCAATACTATGACAATTTTTTACGAATATTTTCGAAAATTTTCATGAAAAAAGTCATACGAAAATATTCGTAAAAAAATGTCATAGTATAGAATGTCGAAAATTTTCATGAAAAAAGGCATAGTATAGTCTGTCGATTAATTTGGTGGAAAAAAAACTCAGTTTAAAATTTCGTCAATTTTCAAAAAAAGTCATACTATAGCATGACTTTTTTCTTGAAAATGTCGAAATTTTAAACTGAGTTTTTTTTCCACCAAATTAATCGACAGACTATACTATGCCTTTTTTCATGAAAATTTTCGATATTCAATACTATGACAATTTTTTACGAATATTTTCGAAAATTTTCCTGAAAAAAGTCATACGAAAATATTCGTAAAAAAATGTCATAGTATAGAATGTCGAAAATTTTCATGAAAAAAGGCATAGTATAGTCTGTCGATTAATTTGGTGGAAAAAAAACTCAGTTTAAAATTTCGTCAATTTTCAAAAAAAGTCATACTATAGCATGACTTTTTTCTTGAAAATGTCGAAATTTTAAACTGAGTTTTTTTTCCACCAAATTAATCGACAGACTATACTATGCCTTTTTTCATGAAAATTTTCGATATTCAATACTATGACAATTTTTTACGAATATTTTCGAAAATTTTCATGAAAAAAGTCATACGAAAATATTCGTAAAAAAATGTCATAGTATAGAATGTCGAAAATTTTCATGAAAAAAGGCATAGTATAGTCTGTCGATTAATTTGGTGGAAAAAAAACTCAGTTTAAAATTTCGTCAATTTTCAAAAAAAGTCATACTATAGCATGACTTTTTTCTTGAAAATGTCGAAATTTTAAACTGAGTTTTTTTTCCACCAAATTAATCGACAGACTATACTATGCCGTTTTTCATGAAAATTTTCGATATTCAATACTATGACAATTTTTTACGAATATTTTCGAAAATTTTCATGAAAAAAGTCATACGAAAATATTCGTAAAAAAATGTCATAGTATAGAATGTCGAAAATTTTCATGAAGAAAGGCATAGTATAGTCTGTCGATTAATTTGGTGGAAAAAAAACTCAGTTTAAAATTTCGTCAATTTTCAAAAAAAGTCATACTATAGCATGACTTTTTTCTTGAAAATGTCGAAATTTTAAACTGAGTTTTTTTTACACCAAATTAATCGACAGACTATACTATGCCTTTTTTCATGAAAATTTTCGATATTCAATATTATGACAATTTTTTACGAATATTTTCGAAAATTTTCATGAAAAAATTCATACGAAAATATTCGTAAAAAAATGTCATAGTATAGAATGTCGAAAATTTTCATGAAAAAAGGCATAGTATAGTCTGTCGATTAATTTGGTGGAAAAAAAACTCAGTTTAAAATTTCGTCAATTTTGTGAAAAAGTCATACTATAGCATGACTTTTCATGAAAATTGACGAAAATTTAAACTAAGTTTTTTTTCCACCAAATTAATCGACAGACTATACTATGCCTTTTTTCATGAACATTTTCGACATTCGTTTTTTACCTGAAGTTTTTTGACATACTATACGATGACTTTTGTTTACATTAACTTTTTAGATATACTACGCTATGATTTTTTTCATGAAATTTTACGACATACTCTACTATGACTTTATTTCATGAAATTTTACGACATACTATACTATGACTTTTTTTCATGAAATTTTACGATATACGATACTATGACTATTTTTCATGAATTTTTACGATATACGATACGATGACTATTTTCATGAAATTGTTTAGAATACTCTACTATGACTTTTGTTTACATAAAATTTTTCGACATACTATACAATGACTTTTTTTTTTAAATGAGATTTTTCGACATACTATACCATGACTTTTTTCATGAAATTTTTCGACATACTATGACTTTTTTTTCCCTGGAATTTTTCGTCATACTATACTGTGACTTTTTTTCGACATACTATACAATGAATTTTATTTCTTCGACATACTTTACTTTGACTTCTATGACTGTTTTCAACATACAATATGTACTATAAGGTTTTTAACTTTTTTTGACATAAGACTTTTTTTCAACATACTATACTATGACTTTTTAACATACTATACTGTGACTGACTTTTTTGGACATATTATACTATGACTGACTTTTTTTGACATATAATACTATACTGACTTTTTCATGACATAATATACAATAACTTTTTCGACATACTATATTGACTTTTTTACTACAATAAGACTTTTTTAGTCATACTATACTATGATTTAATGCCTTTTTTTCCACATACTATATTATGACTTTTTTTTTTACACACTTTACTATGACTTTTTTCAACATACTATACTAAGACTTTTTTCGACATACTATACTATGACATTCATGACTTTTTTATTGCATACTATACTATGTTTTTTATGACATACTTTTCTATGATATTTTTATATCTATAATGACATACTACACTAATATTTTTGTGACATTCTATGGTATACTATACTATGATATTTTTATGATATTTTATGGCATACTTTACTACGATATTTTTACTGCATACCATACTATGATATTTTTATGACATTTGTCCAACAATTTACTATGACTTTTTTATGACACACAATACTAATATTTTTTCTGACTTCATCTGTATATTTTATGGCATACTATACTATGGTATTTTTATGGCATACTATATTATATTTTTATGACATTTTATGACCTGTTTATTGCATACTATACTATGATCATTTTTATTAAATTTTTATGGCATACTATACAATATTTTTTATGGCATACTATACTACGATCCTTTTAATGACTCTTATGGCATAATATACTATGACCTTTTTATGACATAAAATACTATAATATTTTTATGACATTTTGGCTGACTATACTTTGACACTTTATGATTCGTTTATGGCGTACTATACTATGACATTTTTTATGATATGTTGTAGCATACTATACTACGAGATTTTTTACAACTCTTCTATGGCATACTATATTATGATATACTTTTCGTGATATTTTTATGACATTTATACTATACTATGATACCTTATGACTGTTTTGAGGCATACAATACAATGATGTTTTTTTATGACATTTTTATGACTTTCATGACATACTATGATATTTGTATGTAATTTTTATGGCATTATATTCTATGATATACTTTTTAAGACATTTGTACTACTCTTTCATGGCATACTACACTATGATATTTTTATAACATTTTATAGCATATTATACTATTGTATTTTTGACATTTTTATGGTATACTTTACTATGGCATTTTTATGACATTTTATGGTATACTATACTACAATACTTATACGACAAATACGACAACTACTAGTAGATTTGATAGTTACCAAATGTTTGTTCCGTGCACTCCAGTTCTAGTCTCCTCCAGGCCCTCCAGCAGTCTGGACAAAAAACAGAGACATTTCCAGCAACATTTACAAAACATACACAAGTCTCTCCTCAAATAACAGACCCTGGTTCACCACTTTTTAAAGTTTTTTTTTGCTTCAATTTTCATAGAAGATAGACCAAAACCTTGTACAACACAAAACACAGGCAGGTATATTGGGTCATACATTGATGATCTGATCATGTAATCACAATGTGCCTTGATGACATGATACATATTGTACATGATGAGAACACTACAATCTTACACTAATTGTGAGTAATGTGTTTATTATCAGCGGTTGTCCTCTTGCACATCCACCAATATCTTTTTCTTTCTTTTTCTTGATGTTGTTCATGAGCCTGTATGCTAGTGATCATCCACTGGTGGCATTGATTTCCTCTGAAAATAACAGCAGGAAAAAAAAAAGCCATATAAAATGCCATGTTCCTTCTCACAATTATCTTTCACCTTGCATCATTCGGGTGAATTTGCCAACCGATGGGTCGTTTGTTTATTCGCCCCAAACAGCCAAAGACGTTTGCATAAGTTAACTGTAAGCTAACTAGCAACGAACACAGCAGCCATGGGTTTGTGTGGCCGTTTAGCCTCTGACTGACCTCATAACTGTTGTTTTCCTCCAGCCTCTCTCCTTTTACATCTCATCCTCCACCCGTCTTTATGAGGTTGTTGGGCAGCTGTTCCTGCTGATTTACAGACACAATGAAACTGACTGTGTTTGTTTGAAATAACCATGGATGTATTAAAAGAACTGGATACAGCGTTGGAAGCGGGGCCCCGGTCATTCCTATGAGAGTTGCTCATTGGCGCATGAAGCCAAAATGGCTCGACTTCCGTCTGGAAAAGTACCCGTATCTTTGCGGTTCTCGGGCATATGGTACATGCGCAGTAGCGTCCGCTCGGTCACATGACTCGGTCACGGGGTCCCAACGTCACACCGTCGTCACGGCTTGGTCTCACTCACATGAACGGAGGAAGGGAAATAACTCTGGATTCAGCTATTAGTGCGTTTTACAACTCTAAAAACTTAATTTTTTAAATGAGGGCTATTAGAGTGTTTGTATTGGGAAGATGATTCACCTAAAAAAAAATTATCCGCTGAGTTACAGACGCCTCTTTCCCAATGTAAGTCTATGGGAAAAACTCTTTTTCGGCCCTATGCATCACGTGACTGACACAGAAGTTGCAGTACCGCCGATTGGCCACTACGAAAGTCGGGATCGACGACTGGTGCACTTCCTGGGGGCTTGGAAATAACATGTAAAAATAACAGCAATTCAACGAAGCCATTTTTTTATGACTAGTTAATTTTAAGACATTTACCATGATACCATGATATCGATATTCCAACATGATCTCACTGTGAATATTCATAATGTTACGTTAAATAACTTAATATAGATTGTGTCTGACGACATCATCCACATTCTTTCCTTGAAAATGTCTTATGTCCTCCGTCTTCTCTAGTTTGGAGGGGTTTGGACATTACTAACGTAATGTTTCTGCTGAGCTGCTGGCTGGCTGCTTGAATTGGTTTGAATGACAGCAGAGAGGAGAGAGGAGGAGGGGGAGTTGTTGGGAGTTAGTTTTCGGACTGTAAGTAGTCATCAAACTACAGACACACATCGATCATAGCTGCACTCACAGAACAGAGAGGAGCAGGGGGATCACTGGGCACATGCACATAATAACACAACCCGTTCTCATCTGTGAAATACGGCCGCTTTGTATGTGGAGACTTGTGCCTCGGCATATGAAGCCGAGGGGCGTGACAAGGTGGCGATATTTGACCACCTGAACTGCACACCCTGTGCGCGGTTATTGGCTGGGGGTTACACCCCTACGTGTGGCACAAAGGCTGTTTGCAGACGCCCAGAAGCGTTCTGAGTAAAGCAAAATAAGAAGAAAAGAGAAAATACAGGCAGAGGGCTGCAGGGTCTCTGCAGAAGCAGACACCGCCACACACTTCTAGTGGGGCATAAGTGATGATTGAGAGGGATTATTTTTGTATCCGCATATACATTGTCTTTTAGTTAATTCTTGCATATTATACCTTTAAAGTGGAAATGAATTGGTCAACCAAGTTAAGCTGGTTTACTAAATGGATTTCCACTTTAATGAACTATTATACAACAAACATGACAAATGTAAGCATTTAAAAGAAAAAAGAAGCTCCGTTTTATCTTTCGTGGCAAGAGCGCCACCAATTTGCAGTTCTCTAGTCTGTGACGTCACTCGGTTGGTTGGCTCGGCTGAGTTACACAGATACAGTGGTAGAGACTGTGAAAGACGGAGACTGAGGAGACACAGGACAGACGAAAACAAAAAAGGGGGACATTATTGTATTGTTCCTGGATGTAAAGTTAGTTTTACTATGTTAAAACCAAGGACAGAACAGCCTATTTCATAAACTGCTGCTGAAACTGAGATCAGTACTGCAGCGTTGGCTAATGGCACTGAAACAGCCCCGCCAGCAGACACTGAGTCCAGCTGCAGCTGGCTGTCTCCCCATCTCCCATCCTCTCCCCTCTCTGATCACCTGTCTCTCCTCCTCTGCTGTCTCATTTAGATCATTCAAAGACAGGGTCGCTAAGAAAATAGCGTTTGTTTACGTAACTTGCCGGTAGCTTTTGCTAGCTGAAGCTGAATGTGCAAACAGAGTGGAAGTGGGTAGGGAGAGGGAATAGGGGCAGGATTGGAATTGGGCCGTATAGTGAAAGGCAGACAATAATAAAAGAAATTCCAGGTAACATAAAAGTTCATCTATACATCACCTCAAAGTATTCCACTTCCTCAAGTGGATTTATGATGTCCCATTTGACAAAGCAGATCAGGAGTGTGGTTGCGCTGTCTGCAGAGGATGATCAATCCAGCCATCTTCAATTGGCTTAGCAGTGTGACTAGCCTTCATGGGTTGTGGATATGACAAGGGACTGCCAGCTTGAACTTTACCGGGTGCGGAGTCCACTAGCGGCATCTCGCAGGTGATCCAGCAACTCCCCACTGATGCCTTTGCTGCTCCTATTTGAAGCATAATTATAGACATCAACACATAAGCTATTCTCTGTCTACAAAGCTTTCTTTCACATAATGACTAATCTCTCACCTTACTCCCTCTGCCATTGTCCTCTGCTTTGTTTTTTTGGACATAACTGCCATTCTCTCTACTGTGCCTGGTTTTACACCCTGTGAATTTAAGTAAGACATAGAACTGATGAGATGATGCATGTATGTAATGCGATGTATGTGTAGTTGGACTATTTGAATTACAATTACATTATTCTCAGACTTGCCAAAGTTCTTGGTATGTGCCACTGCTGCTCACCCTCTGTACAGCGGAGTATTGGGGAATCACTTGGAGGAATGTGCTGACTGGAACAAGAGAGGAACACAGTAGTTGCACAACACTGATACAGCCACACAGGGGTCGAGTCTTCAGCCCCGTCTGTAAGAAAAGAAAGTAATGCAAAATTCATAACATTGTGCTATTTTAAGGAGCTAATAAGAAAGCATATTTCCATCTCTAGATCTTTTTTATTATAGTAGTGAAATTATACTTACAATTTACTATACTGACTGATATGAATTCATTTATTTTCATACTATATAAAGGAAGAACAAGAACTCACAAACGACACGGCAGGAACAAAACACACAACAGTGAACTCCATGCATGCAAAAACAAACCAGCCAGTTTCTGAGGACTAGCTACGTTGTGCTGTATATAACATGTGTGAAATTAGCCAAATCCTCAGTAACAAGGTTAACCAAATGGTTAACAAACATAATCTAACAGCTGCTATTTTCATCCTAACGTTACAAACACTCAGACTATGGGGCTTGTGTGACTTCATGGACCTGTGACATGACGCCCTCAAACAAAAGCTCCCAGGCTCTGGAACTCCCTCCCTCCGGACATCCGGCAGTCTGACACAATCACAACATTCAAATCCAACCTCAAAACAGACCTGTTCAAGCTGGCATTATTCTCTGTAGTATGTCCATCAGTCCATCACATGTGTTTCCCTAAATGTATCTCTGTCATGTGTGGCTGTTTTTATCCGTTTGATTATTATTTTATCTTTGTAAGGTGTCCTTGGGTGTCCTGAAAGGCACCACCAAATAAAATGTATTATTATTATTATTTACTAAAAGTATGTACAAAAGCATGCACATCCAGACGATAAACACACTAGGTGCTGGACAGAAAAAAAAACACGTGAAAGATGGAAGATGGAGTAGGCACACTAGATACTGCTCCCATGAACATTTAGCTAATTGATTAATTGACTAATTGACTTGTCGAGCATCGAGCAGCTCTTCAGTTCGTAACGCCCTCACACACGCTAACATTACACCTGTGTCTTGCTCCTTCTTTGATACTGAGAAAAAAATACAAAGTCGGTTCGTTAAAGATACAAATAATGTCCGTCCTCTGTCTTTCAATCAAGCCAGGCTACAAACAAGCCAGGCTTAATTACTCACCCTTGTAGCTCGCTAATTGGGGACATAACTTGAAAATGTACAACTTTCTCCCGTTTGCTGGTGGGTGCAGGTGAAAGTACGTCGACATTTCTGTGTACGCCGTTGACATTTATCCCTGGTAAATCTGGCAGGCATCTCGAAATATAGTAGTGATGTTACGTGAAGTACCGAGTTCTGTTGCAGTCACCTGGCACAGGAGGCACGCCCCTCTGGCTCCCTGATTGGATTAGACAAATGATAATCTGAGCATCCCCCATTGGCTGTTCACCTGTGATAAATTTTTCCGGTTTTTGCATCTGTTTTCCACCTGAAAAGGCTAATAGTAACACTGAATGTAAAACAGTCAGTTTACAAGAAAACTTCACAGGGCACTTTTAAATATGATTAAATACTCCATTATAAGTAAAAATCCTACATTCAAAATCTAAGTATGATACAGAAGTATGTACTAAATGTACTAAATAAAAGTACTTGTTATGTAGAAAATGTCCCTGTGACTATTATTTTATTATATTTCCTATCAATGTGTAAAAAAAACATTTTGCTGTTTTAGCTGGCTTAGATGATTTTTTTTTTAATATTTTTATTTTATACACAGTTGGGGTAATCAATAACAATGCATCACATGAGCTCATATGTTTTGTCTGTGAAATCTTAATCTGTAAATTGAAATGCACAAGATGTTAATAATCAAGCAAAGTAGGAGTACCTCAAAACTGCACTTATAGGCTTTAGTGCATGAGTAAAGTACTTTATATACATACAGTATATACCATATGTAAAATTTAGGGATGCACCAATCTGACTTTTTCAGTCCCGATAAATAACAAATAAATACATAGACAATTACTGAATTGTTATTTATTATTAAAATAATCAATCGTACACCAGGGTCTTGGTAAAAAAATCTTCAAAATTTACAGCAAATACAACTGAAATGTAAACCTGTTTAAATGCATCTCAAATTGGTCAAACTTTAAGCAATTAAAATCCAGTATATAATGTATATAGCATATAAACATTGAATTGAATAGATCGGCTCCATTGTCACCGATACCCGATCCAGCTACTTGAGTCAGTATCGCCACCATATCCGATCCGGTATCGGTATCAGTGCATCCCTAGTAAAATTTCTCAGTCCAAGAAATATATTCAAATGTTTTTTTTATTTCACCATCAGTCCAAAACCCAAACAGAAAATCAGCAAATCCTCACATTTAAGAGGCTGGAACCAGCAAATGTTTGGCATTTTTGTATGAAAAGTGCTTAAATTGATATAACAATCATCAAAATAGGCTGATTTGACTAATTTTCTGTTGATCGAGTAACTGATTAATCATAAACTATCATTTTTGGATAGTTGGCAGCAGTTAAATTCCAACATGACATCTCTGGTGCTGTATAGCCTGGAAATATAAACAGACTGCGAGTGTGTGCAGCTCTCTCCATGTAAGGATATGAAGCCGTGCGTGGAGTTGAAGTGTTTGTAAAGCTGCTGTTTGGAGAGAATCAGTGTGACTCATTTATTCTGTCGAATCAGGCTGATAAATAGATTGTAACAGTATGTTGTGTTTAGTTAAAGCTGCTTTTTTTCCCTCCAGAATTGCACTATGGTTTTGGAGACTGTGCTGTGTCTATTGAGTCCAGCTGCTATGTGAAACACCAGACGATGACCTAAACATCAGCTCTCCAATGAAAATCCCTTCCGCGTGCATGTGTGCGCGCGCCCCAGACGCGCTCGTGTGTTTGTTGAGATTAAAACGGGCGGCTCCTCGACCATAAACTGACCCTGACTGAGACCGCTGATATGGGAACTCTCTGATTCATCCTAGATGATTATCTAGTTTACATTCTTTGGAAACTGCTTGAATTTCCTGTTGCAGTTTACAGTAGATTTTACTTTGTCCCTGCAGTCGCCGCGGTGAGTACACTTTATTTTAACTTTTCTAAAGGCTTAGTGAGGTGTAAAGCACCGACCATATAAGCAGCTCAAAATATGAAGCAATTAGTCTTCTGTAATATTTACTTGACTTGACCGCTGATGAGTGTTCTTGTAAGAAAATAACTCGAAGTAAGGAGAGTGTAATTAAGGCCACTGATGTGGACACCTTGTGGGAGATACTTTGTCATAAGTGAAAGTCCTGCATTCAAAATGTAGAGTAAAAGTATTAGCAGCAAAATGTACTCAGAGCATTAAAAGTACTCAAGAATGGCCACGTTCAGAGTTTTTATGTTATTTCATATCATAGTATTGGACCACAATTACTGATGCATAAGCAACAGTGGTGGAAAGTAACCAAGTACTCAAGTACAATTTTGAGGTACTTGTACATTACTTGACTATTTTCATATTCTGCTACTTTATACTTCTACTCCACTGCATTTCAGAGGCAGATATTGTACTTTTTACTCCACCACATTTATTTGATAACTTTTGTAACAAGTTACTTTGCAGATTCAGAAGTAAAAAAAAATTGAATGCCTGACTTTAATAGTATTTCTACACTGTGGTTTTGCTAATTTTACTCACGTACAATATCTGAGTACTTCTTCCATCTCCGATAAGCAGCATTTTAATGAAGTATAGCAAGTATATATAGCTTTAAAATAAATGTAAAAGAGTAAAAAGTACAACATTTCCCTCTGGGTTGTAGTAGAGAAGAAGTATTAAGCAGCATTAATAGGAAATACTCAAGTAAAGTACAAGTAGCCTATGCATTATTTTTTAATAAAATTATTTTGTTAAGTGAAATATGAATCTGTGAAGCATAGCGAGTGACTATAGCTGTTAAATAAATGTAATGGAGTAAAAAGTACAATATTTCCCTCCGGATTGAAGTAGAGTAGAAGTTTTAAGCAGCATTGTACAACAGCACAGCTGTCTTGGACTCGATATCCTACAATAAACTGTTATCCATCTGTTGTCATCTTCATGTTTTAGGAACCCCAGCTGTGGATTGGGGTTACACTAAACCAATAGTTTAATCTGTGTTTTATTAATTTGCAGTTTGTTGATGTTTATTTTCTGCTTTTAGTATAAGTAATCCTCACCTACAGCATACTGCTGTCTTATATCAGCTCTCACCAAACAGTACAACTCCTCTTTAGAAGTGGGCCCTCCTCACACACAATCTTATCTACAGTATGTCTTCTGTTGTCTTTTTTATGTTTTATCGTTCGTGACATGAAATAGTTTAGGAGCCCCTGCCGTGGATGTCAGTTTCACCAAACAGGTGGGATGCAACAACTAACATTTCCATTTCAGCTACAATTTTAAATATTGGCCTCTTTTTCCACACTGACATTGTTTAAAACAGCGATAAACACTCCTAAGCTCTGTGGAGACGCCTTCTGTGAAGACTCACTTGTTTGACAGCTATTTCCTGCATTTGAAGGGAGCATTGGGAGTTAAAATTAAGCCTTCAACAACTGTCCTCTCCTTTCTGTCTTGTTTTTTATTTTGCAGGAAAAAAATGGCGATGATTTCAGCGTTCATCTTTCTGTGCATGCTCCAAGCTGCAATCCCTCAAGGTCTGACCCCTCGTGGACCCAGGCCAATACCTGGGCGAGGTGACAGTCCAGGTCCGACTCCACCTCCACTCCCACCCACACCTGAAGGTTGTGAGAGTGAGTTACATTAATTTCTTTCTAGCTCAATAGAATATGATAATAATGTAATTTAATGGCATTTTCATGTATCCAATGGTGGAAGAAGTATTCAATAGGGGTGTAAATGACAAGTTTCATCACGATACAATATATATAGATTCTTTGGCCGATACAATATTTGCTGATATGACAAAGTCTGCCACGATACGATTTCGATTTGATTAAATTCAGGAACCCGTGATCGATATGAGACGATATCATATGTCCATTTAACACCATCAGTTACATTTATATCAACTCGCAAAAAGGAACTAAAATATGATTTGTCTATTTTATTACTGGGCTTTTCCAGACATTTAAATAAAAAACAATCTATTCTTTTTAATAAAAATAATAAATATAAAATGGGAATTTCAAAATAAAGGCATATCTTAAAGATGACGATTTGTATCGATGTTTTCACTTTGCATCGATGATATTGGATCGTTGATCTTTGAATTGGTATATTGATACAGATTGATGTATCGTTACACCCCTATTATTCAGATCCTTTTCTTAAAGCTGCAGTGGGTAGAATTGGAGCAAATATGATTAAACAAAGTTATTTTTATTAACGGTCACTATATCTTCACAGTAGTGCATGAGACAGGTAATCGGAAAAAAATCATGTGCCTCTGTGTCCTCCGGTGTCCTCCGGTGCTCCTAATGGCATCTGCAGGACTTCACAGACCGGAGGAAAACAACCAATCAGAGCCGAGCTGGAGTCTGCCGTCCAGCTGCCGTCTCTGAGCAGCTGTCAGTCACTCGCAAACTCCGACCAAAGGGTCAAACTAGGCAGCGCTGATCAAATATGAATCAATATTCTGTTACTGTAATGACTATTTCTCGCCTCAGATATTTTCAGAATCATCTTGTAGTGTACTGTTTAGCTGTTAAATGAGAAAGTTTGTGACCCGGCAGCCATGTTGAGATCAGTTGAGGAAATACCAAGCACCGCCCACCAGCCGGAGCAAACTTTTCTGAAAACATTTGTTGTGAGAAATAGGCATTACAGTAACAGAATATTGATTCATATTTGATCAGCGCTGCCTACTTTGACCATTGATCAGAGTTTGCGAGTGATTGACAGCTGCCTCCGTTGAATGAGCAGCCAATAGGAACGCTCTCTCTCTGAAATGACCTGTGATTGGCCAAAGTCTCCCTTCACTAGATTTTTTAAAGCCTGAAAACAGAGCCATGAGGAGGTGCTGAAGTCAAGTTATCTCCCAGAACACTTGAATTACAATATGCTGAAAGGTTATTATGGATTTTTTGCCAAATGATGCCAAAAATATTCTGCTTACTGCAGGTTTAAAGCGCAACAAAGCAGTGGATGTTTACACTTTTGTCGATTTTTTTTCTCCTCCAGCCAGGATAATTGACTGTCCCGTCAAGGTGTTTTTCACCCTCGACACCTCAGAGACCATCGCCTTACAGGAGTCCCCACCTGGCAGCCTGGTGCAGAAAATTAAGGAGTTCACTAAAATGTTTGCCCAGGACCTGGGCAAGGACGAGGCAGATAAGGATTACAAGGGCATCAAGATCTCCTGGTCCATAGGAGGCCTGAACTTCTCTGAGTCACAGCATGTCTTCAGTCAGTTCACAACCAAGGAGAACTTCATCAGGAATCTCAGTGAAATTAGGTACGAGGGCAAAGGCACCCACACCGACTGCGCCCTTGAAAGAATGGCTAACCATATGACCCACCACTACTTGGGAACAAAGGCAGTCCTCTTCTCTGTGGTCATCACTGACGGGCATGTGACAGCAAGTCCCTGTGGAGGGATGAAGAGGATGGCAGACAAGGCCCGGGAGAAAGAGATCCAAATTTTCGCAGTGGCACCGTCCAGGAACGTCGATGAAACAGGATTGAGGGAGATAGCCAACTCTCCCGCTGAACTGTACCGTGCTGACTACATAGTAGTGGACGTTGTTAATGGGAAACCAGAAATAAACACTGAAACCATCGCTCGTATCATAAAAGCCATGGTGATCTGAAATCCTTTCCTTTGTTACATTGAATGCTTATATTCTAATTCAGATTTAAATTACAGTATCATTATCAGGTACTTTTCACTTACCGTTGTTTTTTCTTTGCAGAAACAACAAGCCTATGTACAGGTAAGAAATACTTTACAATTATTATATGCATGTTATTCACAAGACTAGTAATTAAAAAAAAAGGGATGCATTTCTGCTTTTAGAAATTGCGCCAAATCTCTTGTTTTTTTTTTCATGTATTTCTACATTTAATATTGTTTTGTTGTCCTCTTTGATCATGTAGTGTTACGAACATCAGTGCTTTAAGACTCCTGGGCCCGATGGACCACCAGGGACTCGAGGTTCAAAAGTGAGTATCAAAAAACAAAATCGAATCAAAAAATATATAAACAATGTATATATCTGCTTGTACCAAAGATTGTTTTGTTGAGATGTCAACATTTCTACTTATTTCCAGGGTATGAAAGGAGACAGAGGTCAAACTGGGCCAGGCGGTGAAAAGGGTAGACAGGTAGGTAGAAGTTAGCATCGTTATTATGTTTGAAATTCTGTGAAAACAATATTGTATCATTTTAATGCTGAATATGATCTATTATATTACAGGGAGATCCCGGCATTGAAGGTCCAATCGGACAACCCGGTTCAAAGGTTTGCTGAGGCCCACTGATTGACGATCTTGTGTGCTGCATAGTTGACTAAGTTGTCCTTCTTTATCTCAATAACATGTCCTTCTGTGCTCTGATGTAGGGAGAGATTGGTTTGATAGGTGACAAGGTGAGAGATAAATCTTCATATCCCCACTTTTCTGTCAAATTGAATGAAATGCTGTTAAATTAATGGCTCTTCTTTACCTCGTCAGGGTGAAATCGGAACAGGTGGAGCAAAGGTAAAAAACGGTTTTAATGTTATGCTTGCACATATTTTATTTCCTACTACATCCGACACTGTCAATGTTTGCATACTGTAGTTAATTATGTGTCTTCGCTGACGTCTAAATACTCAGGGTGTGTCAGGAGTACCTGGCATGAATGGAACTGACGGTCAAAAGGTGAGTCTTCATATGACAAAGTAAAATGTTCAGTATACAATGACTCTAATCTGTTCAACATGCTGACATGATGTCATTGTCTCTGGGAAATCTTCAGGGTAGAATTGGCCGAGTTGGAGCTTCTGGTTGCAAAGGTGATCCAGGTGACAAGGCAAGTCTATTTTTCACATGTTGCTCTCAAGGTGTTGGTGTTGAAATATTAAATGTTTTGACCGAGACGGAAAATATATCTTTGGTAAGAACATTAATGGGTCCAGTGCTATTCTAACCATCTTATTTAATCATATTTATTAGATGACATAATGCATGTGGCTGATTAACTTAACAATCGATCGGCCATATTAGCTATAAAGATTAGTTTACTGGTTTAATGAACTACTGTATTTTTTTGTTTTTGTCTCTAAAAGGGATCAGATGGTTACCCTGGAGAATTTGGTGCCAGTGGGCCCCCTGGTGGCAACGGAGAAAAGGTCTGTGTTCAATCAAAACATAGGATCTTTCTCTCCCCTTTAACTTATCGGCAGATAAAAACATGGCTAAGAGACTACAGACATGCTAACGCGCTCAAAACTGCTATGAAAATACTATATAATAATATTATTTTCCACTTTCACTGAGTCAGATCTTTTAACCAATATCAGTCCTGATCATAACCACCAAATATTCATTCATTTTCAGAAATTAAACCCTTTAAATGCCAGTTTGTCTACATAAAGGCACAGTCACACACGCGCAAAATTAACATTCACCTCCCATTCACTTCCGTTCTTTGAGAGCGAAAGGGCAAAAATACGTTCGCTTCTGGTGGCGCAGCAAATTCGCATCCTCGCATTTGCTTAGAGTTCAACTATGGTGAACATTCAAGCGAATATCGCCTCGGCAGGCGATGGCCTTAATGCCACTGTTGTTATGAAAAAAATAAAACACAAAATTTAAATTATTTTCTGTATACTAAATGGTAGGGGGGATTTTTATTTTTTCATAGTCTGGGATATGTCAATGATTAGCAACAACATGGATTTTGATGCATTTTCATTTTTTTTGCAGTGTCAGATTTTTTTGTGCAGTGTCAAAAACTCCCCACGACTTAGAGGACAAAAATGTCCCCTTCCAAAAACGGCCAAAAAAATACAATATATTAATATTAATTTCCACATTCACTGAGTTATATTTTTGACCAAAATCAGTCGTGATCATAACTATAATCAAATTAATTTTATTTATTAATTTTCATAATGTTAACCCTATAAATGTTTGTTTACATAATGCGAGTGTTTTTATGAAAAAAAAACCTCTCTAGATTGAGAACAGGATATAATAGAATGCATGATTTTATGGTGTAATGGCCGTGGGATCAAAATTGTGTTTTTAAAGGGTTTCAATGGAGACATTTTAGTCCTTAAGGTTCAGAATGTCTGTATTTTGGCAACACATTTTATTATAGACTTATTACAGGAGCCGAGGTTGAATTTCTGAAATTCACAAAAACTCCCACCCTTGCCAAAATGAATAGCCTATGCATTAACACAGCCAAAATGATCGAAAAGCCAAAAATGTCCCTTAACTTTTGGATGAATTACAATGAAATTTGCTACCAACATTATCGGTGCTCAGAGGATCAATCCCAAAGACTTCGGTGAGTTTTCCTCTTGTTTCAGCAACAGGTCAGAATTTTCTTGTCAGGATAAATCGAAAACTAGAAAAGGCAAAACATTTCATCAATTTAGAAATTTAGACGTTTCAAATGTGCATTAGTTAATGTCTGTTTGTTTGTTTGTTTGTTTAGGGTGACACAGGCCTCCCTGGAAGGTCCGGTCCCCCTGGCTTTCAGGGTGACCAAGGACCAAAGGTAAACTTTAAATTAAACACAAGTGAAAACGTTGTCAGAAAATGAAAATTCTCCTTTACTGAAAAACCAAATCAAAAATCTCTGTTCGTTAGGGTGAAGACGGAAATCCTGGAAGTCCAGGGCCACCGGGAGAAAAGGGACCTTCGGTACAGAACAACAATTATTTTCATTATAATTACTTCTGTTATTTATTACTGTAAGTTAATGTTACAAAGCTGACTCTGAAATAAAACTATTAACTCTTGCAGGGGGTTCCTGGCTCAGGTGGAGAAAGAGGCGAAGGGGTATCTCTAACACTTATTTTAAAAAATATTATAATTTTGAGAATTTGCCAGAGATTGTTATAAATTATTATTAAATAAATATTAACAGGGAAGGAGAGGAGACTCTGGAGCAAAGGGAGGACAAGGTCCTGATGGGCTAAAAGGAGAGAAGGTAAGTTCAGTGCTCAGAGAAAGCTTTTTAAAGACCAACTTGGCAAAGCTGCAGAAAATACAATACTACAGAATTTCATCTGATATATGACTCACATAAGTGTAATGTGTTTAAAAGAAATCATGCTGAGAGAAACATGGGAAAAAGAGAGCTGGTGAGCTGAGAGCCATAGAACAGTTGCGCAAGATGGCGGCGAGGAAGGCAGCAGTTGTGTAAACTCAGAGCAGTTTTTTTGGGCAGCTGATCGTTCTTGTTTAATTTAGTTTGCTTGAATACTATGGATCAGCGCACATGGCCTTGTTCTGTATTTCTAACAAGATTAGAGGGGTTCATTTTAAAATTTTACACAATTTCTACACTTCTAATATGTTGGTGTCAAGATTCACTGCCATGAATGAAAAATCTACATATTGCAATAGTGAACCTGAAATACTGACACATTTGTTCTATAGTTGTTTACGTTCTGTTCAGTTTTGGACAGATATGGAAATTAGGGCTGTCAATCGATTAAAATACTTAATCACGATAAATCGCATGATTGTCCATAGTTAATCGTGATTAATCGCAAATTAATCACACATTTTTTATCTGTTTTCAAAATGTACCTTAAAGTTAAATTTGTCAAATATTTAATACTCTTATCAACATGGGAGTGGACAAATATGCTGCTTTATGCAAATATATATATATATATATTATTGGAAATCAATTAACAATACAAAACATTGACAAATATTGTCCAGAAACCCTCACAGGTACTGCATTTAGTATGAAAAATATGCTCAAATCATAACATGGCAAAAAAAACAGGCAACAACAGCTGTCAGTGTGTCAGTGTGCTGACTTTACTATGACTTGCCCCAAACTGCATGTAATTATTATAAAGTGTGCCTGTCTGTAAAGGGGAGACTCGTGGGTACCCATAGAACCCATTTTTATTCACATATCTTGAGGTCAGAGGATAAGGGACCCCTTTGAAAATGGCCATGACAGTTTTTCCTCGCCAAAATTTAGCGTAGGTTTAGAGCGTTATTTAACCTCTTTCGCGACAAGCTAGTATGACATGGTTGGTACCAATGAATTTTTTAGGTTTTCCAGTTTCATATGATACCAATATCTTCACTCTAGCTTTAAAACTGAGCCCGCTACAACCTCCGAAAGATCAATTAGCTTAAAGAAATTAGTGGCGTAAAAACAAATTTGCGTTAACGTGTTATTATCACATTAACTGTGACAGCCCTAATGGAAATATACATTTTAAGGAACACCGATCACTCTATTAAAATTAATCTTAAAGATATTATTGTTTATTTTGAAAACAATGTTAATTTCATAAATTTACCAAGTCATCCCCCCTGTTTAAAAGTTTTTTTAAATAGATTTTATCGATTTAATGCAGTCTCTTAAACATGTAAATAATAACACATCTACATCATTATAACCAGTTATTTGGTGATCTGTCTCGTATATAATTTTAAAATGCTGTCTTTTTTGTTTCCTCTCCCTCTTTCTTTTTCTTTGTCTCTCTAATGTTAATTTTATGATATCTGAAGTCTAGGATGTCTGGCTTTGTGCCATATATTTTCGTAATAAAGTAAAGGGGAATTCAGCAGCGTGAGGGAGACGAGACCCATGAGTTTCAAATTCCTCTGCAGGGATTTTCCGGAGAAAGATCAGAGACATCGGCTCTGTGTTGCTATGGGGCATTTCCTTACCAGATTCTCAGGAAAATTGCTCCCATACTCCGCTGAAATAGAATTATATCTGCTTTCCTTACTGTTGTGTTTTGTATACATTGGTTGATGATTAATGGTTTGACGCAAATCCTGACACATTAATTCATTTTCGAGGGAGAACACGGGCCAGAGGGAGGCAGAGGCCGGACCGGAGAAGACGGACTCAAGGGCTCAAAGGTGAGGGGGGTCGTGTTGTGGGTGGATTTTTGGCAGAGGGATGATTCAGCAGCTTCCAGAGAACTCTGCAAGTCTTCTTTATACTCGCCTTCATGTACTGGGTGTGCTGCCAAAGTAGCGTGAGCTGAACTAGTTATAGCGTCTTCCAGGGAAATTGTTCTGCAAAAGACTATAAAAATCTTTTTTTAATTGATCCAGTACTGTGCATTGCCAGATTCACACCAGCATGAGTAAGTCTGTTTATAGGCTGGAGTGAAGGTTATATCCAGTAATGGTGTTTTTTCTCTTACTGTCTCTCCCAGGGAGACCAGGGACTACCGGGACCGAGGGGTCAGCCAGGAGAAACAGGGGGCCCAGGAGGAAATGTGGGTCGTTAATAACGTTCATAAAACTGCTCATTGACACTTGTGTGTCGAGTGGATTCTTAACAAAATGTTTTGTGTGAAACACGCTGTAGATGATGCAACTTTTATTTAAAGTTTTTTCTGTGGTTGCAGGGCACCATGGGAAATCTTGGAGATCCTGGACCAAGAGGAGACTCTGGGCCCCCTGGACCAAAGGTGTGTCAAACTTTTCTGTTTATCACTTTCATCATGAGATCATGTAAAATGCTCAAACATTTTGTGATGTCATTTTTTTTCCTTCTAAAGGGTGACGAAGGAAGACCGGGATTCAACTATCCTGGATCGAGAGGAGCCACTGTACAGTGTTCTGTTTACCTCACGAAATTCCTGCATATGTTGCATACCTGAGTCTAAAGTAACTGATGTTTCCAGGGAGGACGAGGTGATCCAGGTAGAAGAGGACCCAGGGGGGGCAGAGGTGAATGTGGTGCCAAAGGAGAACTTGGAGATAATGGAACACCAGGAGAGCCTGTAAGATTAATAACAACATGTTTGAAGTCAGTCAGAGCAACCTGTGTTTTGACCAGAGACATGTAGATTAACAAAACACAAATTGATGTTAATGCCGTGCATGCTGCGCAGCCTCAAAGATTTTAAATGGTTTGTTTACCACAATTTTGAAAGATTTTATCTCTTACCACTAATAATATATAGCTCTGCAGATAGCTTTTATTATGCCTCCGCGCCGGAAACAGCCGTGGCCGGACACATTATGGCTACATTCCAAATTGCATTCTTTTTCTTTTAATACATAGTGCAGCTGCCCTTACAAAGTACATACTGTTGCATGCAGTATACATACAATTGGGACATACTACTTTGTCATAACATTGCGCCTTGAACTTTGACCCTCTTGCTCATATATGCTGTGCAGAGGATTGTGGGTCAGAATAGCCAAAAAAAGCATGCTGGCTTGCATACTACTAAATGCGACATCCTGGTATTCTTTGCCATACTGCATTTGACATACTATGTTTCGGGACATACTAAGTATTTTTCTGGCATGCTAAATAGTATGGTAATATGGGTATCGGAATGCACAGTATGTTCAGGTTGTCTGTCCGTCCGGAACGCCAGGAGGGAATTTTCTTCACATTTACTACTACTTGAACTCAAGGATGAATTTATTAGATTTTGGTGGTCAAAGTCACTGTGACCTCACAAAACTCGTTTTTGCCCATAACTCAAGAATTTATATGACAATTATGACAATTTCACACAAATGTCTAATAAGATAAAATGATGAAGTGATGACATTCTGGACAGACATGGATGTAAACTGCAACCTGACTGGTTGGCGATGGCATACAACTGCGAGGTGGTGATTCTAGTTTTATTTGTCCAAGATTTTAGATATCTCTCTGAGATTAAAATACAATAGAAGTGGATGGATATGGTGCTCACAGCATTCAATTATTACCTTCGAAAGCTCAACAGCAATGCGTCTTTCCAAAAACAATGTCTCAGGTACTCACAGACCTCACTGTGACCACATACCACTGGGACTCTTTCTTCAGCAGAAAGTAGTTCCAAAGAAAACTTCACAGGCAGCTCTGTGGATTGTCCTTCGTACTTTAGAACATTGTTTATGGCAAGAGATGTTGGGGATTTTTTAAATGTACATTTAATCCACCACAGAGGAAGTTTCATTCACCTCTGTTGTATTGGGATTGAGGTAGTAATCTTAAAATATTACACAGTATATGAAAACCTCAGCTGATGAAACTGAAAATATCTACAATGCATAGTTAGAGGTTAAGCGCAAACATGTATTTTTGTCTGGGTGAAAATACCCTTTAGATTGCAAGTGCATCACTTTGCCTTATTCTGCAGTGAGAAAAGACAGCCTAACAATTAAAATATGCATATGTCTTCTATTAGTTTAGCTGAAGAAAAACAAAAGTAGAAGAACAAGGCTTTGAAGTCACTAGATATTGAAGCTGGTGCAGTTTCTCATTTGGACACACACTGACAGTCCCATTCGCTGGAACGGTGGCGGTGCTGATGTGTGACGTTTCTTGAGGTCACATATGTACACCATCATCCACGCAGTTCCACAGAACAGCACATGTTTTGTTGAGTCATTCATAGTGTCTACATGGTGCTTGGTTCTTAAGAAACGCTTCATAAAACACACAATAAAATAAATTAGTTGTTGTTGTTTGGAACATTCTGCTAGTCTCCGACAGGAAATTACTTACTAATCGCAACTATTGGGGTTATTTTGGGTTGTGCAATAGGTTATCATTGTTGGAGGGTGTGTATGTGTACGTGCATGAAGGTATGTGTTGTTATGAATCTATGGGTTGTTATGAATCTATGCATTGATTTGAATCTATGCAGTTATGAATCTATGCGTTGTTTTGAATCTATGTGTTGTTATGAATCTATGCGTTGTTATGAAGCTGCTATGAAGCTGTGTTGTGTGTTGAAGCTATGCGTTGTTATGGATCTGTGTGTTGTTATGAATCTGTGGGTTGTTATGAATCTATGTGTTGTTATGAAGATATGCGTTGTTATGAAGATATGCGTTGTTACGGATCTATGTACTATTATGAAGCTATGTGTTGTTGGGATGTTTCCGAGAACAAATTTCCCTACGGGGACATTAAAAGTATATCTTATTGGGGCTAATCTGATATAGACATAAATAAGACTAGAATTACCGCCTCGCGGTTGTATGCCTCCACCAACCAGTGAAGTTGCAGTTATTTTTTAGATAGATAGATAGATCACAGTGACCTTGGACCACCAAATTCTAAACAGTTCATCCTCGAGTCCAAGTAGACATTTTTGCCAAATTTGAAGAAATTCCCTCCAGGCGTTCCTGAGATATCGCGTTGACGATAATGGGCTGTCACCAGCGCGGAGGCATAAAAATGATAACTTTCAAAGAAATGCAACTTGAGTCACTTCCACTGAAAAATGTTTTCTGCGCAGGGAAAACCAGGTCAGTTGGGTGAGCCAGGAGAGAGAGGACCCAGTGGAGATCCTGGGTCTGATGTAAGCAACAGCAAAACAACTCAAATAATGATTTGGCCATGCGTGCAAATTTGAGATCCAATTGCATTGCTCTCTCTTTGTGTGTGTGTGTGTGTGTGTGTGTGTGTGTGTAGGGGGACCAAGGACCAGTGGGCGATCCTGGGCTCAATGTGAGTCAACTTTAAAAAGCGTTACAGTTTTGAAAATACTATAAATTAATTAGATTTCCTTGGCTGTATTAACATGCACACCTGTCACTGCAGGACTGTGATGTCATGACGTACATCAGGGAGACGTGTGGTTGTTGTGGTAAATACCATCACCGACCAAACAGCTTCATCGTTCAGCATCTTTCAACATACTGATCCTGTTCTTGTCTTTTCTCTCAGACTGTGAGAAGCACTGTGGAGCTCTGGACATTGTATTTGTAATCGATAGCTCAGAGAGCGTTGGGCTGACAAACTTCACCCTGGAAAAGAACTTTGTTATCAACACCGTCAACAGGCTGGGATCTATGGCCGGCAACCCTGCGTCATCAACCGGTACAGTCGAGCAAAAACACAGCACAGACATCCCTGCAAATCCTTTTGCAGACACAGTTTCAAGTGACAAAAAGTAAAGGTTGCCATAAAAGATTAACCATTTCCAAAAAGTGAATCACTTAATCCACCATTGAATATACAGTTAGAGCCAAAAATATTTGGACCCCACTGCACTCTTCATTAACTTGTCGCGAAGGAGGATAAATAACGCTCCAAACTTATATTACATTTCGGCGAGGAAAAACTGGCAGGGTCCCTTGACCTCTGACCTCAAGATATGTGAATGAAAATGGGTTCTATGGGTACCCACGAGTCTCCCCTTTACAGACATGCCCACTTTATGATAATCACATGCAGTTTGAGGCAAGTCATAGTCAAGTCAGCACACTGACACACTGACAGCTGTTGTTGCCTGTTGGGCTTTAGTTTGCCATGTAATGATTTGATCATATTTTTTATGCTAAATGCAGTACCTGTGAGGGTCTCTGGACAATATTTGTCAATGTTTTGTGTTGTTAATTGATTTCCAATAATAAATTTACACATACATTTGCATAAAGCAATCATATTTGCCCACTCCCATGTTGATACGAGTATCAAATACTTGACAAATCTCCCTTTAAGGTACATTTTGAACAGATACAAATTTGCGATTAGTCGCGATTAACTATGGACAATCATGCGATTAAGCGCGACTAAATATTTTAATCGATTGACAGCCCTAATTTCAACTTCTTACTGTAAACAGTTTCACATTCAAACTGATGTGAACGCAAAGCAATTACACCAGAAATGTTTTGTTTGAATTTTTCTGTTAATTGCTGAAAAGCACCTCTAACTAAAACACTTACAGGATAAGGCTGGAAATGTTCTATATTTTTCTTACTGTCAACAAATCCAATGTAAAGACCAACACCAACAATTAATTTCTGATACTGAAAAATATTATCTGTGTAGCCCAAGCCTGATATAGCTTATTCCTCTGTGCCATAGACCGCCTTGGTAAAAAATACAAAAAACAAATAAATGAGCCAATTCCACAAACCGCATACTACTGCCATAAAAATACTCACAACAGCACCATGTTTGTATTAATACATGACTGAAAGTAGTCCCAGAAAAATGCACAAATTACACCTGTTTGAGAGACCACCCCCAAAAAATAGTTTTGGTCTTTTCGTAGGATTCGGTTGACAGCAAACACCACTTGACATGTCTACCTCTTCTAGGTACAAGAGTCGGAGTTGTACAATTCAGTCACGACGGGACCTTTGAGGCCATTCGTCTCAATGACCCAAACATCAACTCCATGTCTGCCTTTAAAACGGCAGTGAAGAACCTGCAGTGGATTGCCGGGGGAACCTTCACACCCTCAGCTCTCAAGTTCGCCTACGATCACCTCATCAGGGACGGCAAGAGAGCCCAAGCCAAAGTATCCGTGGTGGTGATCACAGATGGCCGCTATGACCCGCGCGACGATGAGAATCTGCTCCAGTACCTTTGCGACAACGATGTGGTGGTTAATGCCATCGGGGTTGGTGATATGTTTGAAAAGAAACAGGATGATGAGATCCTGGGGTCGATCGCGTGCAACAACAAGGAACGTGTCACTGGGATGAAGCGTTACGTTGACTTGGTGGCTGAAACGTTCATCGAGACGATGGAGACTGTGCTGTGCCCCGGTGAGTCTGTACCAGTACACCCAGCAGGATGATAATACTGGTCCTTCTGACCACTTGTCTAACCTATATCCATTTGATTTCTCTGCCAGATCCTGTGATTGTGTGCCCTGATCTCCCCTGTAAAAGTCGTAAGTGTTATTCACAGCTAGATGATTTGTTCAGTGGTATGATGGAGTTCAGCTCAGTGAATGATTTTTCTTTCATTACAGAACCTTATGTATCTCCATGTGTCCAGCGGCCGGTGGATTTGGTATTTCTACTAGATGGCTCAGAGCGCCTCGGGATGGATAACTTCCGTCGTGTCCGTGAATTTGTGCTGAAGGCAGCAGACAGACTGGGACTGGCCCAGAACAGCACTGATAAAATGCGAGCCCGCTTGGCACTGCTAGAGTTCGGGAAGGAGAATGAGAACCACATGGCTTTTGCTCTGACGCACGACCCCGTCGTCATCGCCGAAGGCATTGCACGCCTGCCTTATCTGGATTCTTCTTCAAGCATAGGGCCTGCCATCATCCACACCATCGACACCATCTTGGGGAAAGGAAATGCTCGCCAGACGAGACGCAACGCAGAGATTTCACTTGTTTTCATCACAGACGGCATCACTGACAGCAACAACCTGGACGAGGCAGTTAGCGCCATGCGCGGGGCACAGGTCGTCTCCACAGTGGTAGCCACAAGAAGCGACGTTGACCAAAAAGTCCTAATGAAGCTGGCCATGGATGACCAGAGCGCCATCTTTAAAGGAAAAGACTTCTCTGATCTGTCCGAGTCCAGTTTGTTTGACCGTTTCATCCAGTGGGTATGTTAATGAGAAATCACATGGATGTGAACATCATACTGGTGCTACTGCTGTTAATCTAGCATTTTAAACAGGAGATACTGGTTAACTATGATTCTACTTTGCACTGTATAATTTGCAAATGACAACACAGCATTGTGCTTTACTACATTTGTCAAAAAAACTGTATTCCTCTTCAATGTTTTGTTATTCAAAAACATGTACGTCAATGTCGAAAAAAGTCGAAGCATTCATAATCAACCATTAAGCTTTAAGATAATAAACTTACAGTTTGTTGGACAAGGCAGTGCTGTCTTCTGTAAAGTCACAAAGGATTTGTAGTGCACATAAATCTTGAGATTTGTTTATCCAACATTACTGAAAAATCCCATGGAATTAGAACAGGATATTCATTAAAATTACAATCATTTTGATAGTTAAGACAAACCACATCTAAAGCCCTCAACATACCGTACTTGCAAAAGTTTTTGTGAATTCTAGAGAAAAGTCTTTTATACGGCGTTCTGTGCTGTATGTATGCAGTTACTAGTTTCAGGGGTCCTCGAGTGGGAGGCAGAACAATGGACGGATGAATCGGTTTGGTCTGGCCGAGCTGAATGACTGCATTCTTCTTGTTTCTCTGCATGTCCACTGCAGACGCTCCAATTTCCCTTATTACATCATGTCCAGCTGCACAGGAAGAGAAAAAAAAAGTTAAGACTGGAGAGTTTATATCAAAGGTCTCAATCGGCCGCCCTGCAAATATACAGGAAATGGTAAAGAAAACATACGTTTGGGGCACTTCAGTTAAATATTTAAAGAGGACACATCATGAAAAACTCACTTTTCAGTGCTTTTGCACATACATTTGGGCATCTGGAGTGCCTACCAACCCACAATAAGACAACCCAGTCAGTTTTTTGTAGACTGCCTAGATCAGAAAACATGTGATTCATTCGGCTCCCCTTCCTATGTCACATGCAGGCTCATTAGAATCGCCCACAGCTTGAGAACTACCTTTGCAAAGGTGCACCATATTGTTTTCAAGCCAATCAGTGCAGACTGGGCTTTTTCGGAAGGGGGGCTTAAAGAGAGAGGCGCTAAAACGGAGCGTGACAGATAGTATGAGAAAAATAAGGTGTTTCTTTTAAAGCATGTAAACATATTCTAGTAGAAACCCAAAATACAAGTATGAACCTGAAAATGAGCATATGTCCCCTTTAAAACCTGAAAAGGTAACAGAATTAAAAAATAAAAATCACACTTGCCAAGTCATCAACGTCTCCAGTATCTTCAGCTGGTGGTGCAGCTGCCTCCTCTTTCTTTTCCTCAGTAACCAGAAACTGAGGAGAAAATAGGCTTCAGTCAGTAGGAGTAAGTAGTACTTAAGATCACCTTCATTCAAATATGTAAAACAGTTGATGTTTCCTCAACAGCTCAAACTGGTTTAAAAAGGGTAGTCACCTGATTAGCTTCGTTTTTGGATACAGCGCTTCCTTCAACCTCGTCCTTGCTGATCAGAGTTATGGCATCTGTCAATCAATCAGCAAGAATTAAGTCCGAAAACACCAAACTCCTTTTAGCAGACTTGTGATTGAGACTGCAGTGCATTTTTTAAGCATCAATCAGCTCCTACTTCTGCATTATTTACTTATTTTGCACTCAAGAGATTATGTGGAAATTTCTTCTCATCTCAAGGGAGTAAATATTTGAGAGAAATCCTGCAGCCTCGAGTAAAGAGGCTTATCATACCTTGAACAAGCAGGTCCCAGAAGACCTCCAGCCCTCTGTTTGGGATGCTTCTTTTCAGGGACTGGAGGTAGCCATTGTACAGTTTTGCATCCCCCAGCTGAATTACGAAAGATATGAAACATTCAAAATCCATTTATGAGTCTCCTAAAAACTCACAGCTACATGCAGACACATACTCGCGCAAGAACTGGCCTCGGTTCAAGTCGCGAGAAATGAAACAGACTCATTGCGATCTTCTCAAGTTGACTCATAATCTCCATAGCAAAACCAATACTATGTGTGCTGATAACATTATTTCACAGACTCTTGTAACAGAAACCCCCACATCATCATGCATTTCCCCAAATGGGACATAGTGAATGTTTATTTACCTTTACGGACTGCTCTCTAAAAGCCTGGATACAGGTGATGCTTTTCATGTAGTAGTGTGTGTTCTTGTTGCCAAGCAACTGCTCTATCCTGCGAGTCAGTTGCTGACAGACTGGGAAGGACACGGGGGTCACCACAGCCAAACAAAGAGACAATGACAAGGGCTGAACATGAGTCACGATGGTTTATAACACAAACAGAAAAACTGTTTATCAGAAAAACTGGACCTCACCCTCTCCGAATGGAAGACTCTTCTTCTTGATCAGAGTCCGGAAGTCTCTGGCTGGATCCACGCTTCCCACCTGGTTAAGTGTTTAAAATTAATGAGGACTGAAGTGAAATGGAAATTTGAAAGTATGCCTGTTCAAACAAGTGGTGAAGTACTTTATTTAGAGTAGCAAAAGTGGTTATCTTTCTAGGATTATTATGCAATTCAGCTCCCCTGATTCTCACCGAAGTAACAGAGCCTTCGGCAATGTCAGCCAGGCTATACTCCTCCTCTTCCTCGTCTCCTTTTGCCTTCTTGGCATCTGGCTCCTCTGAGCTGTAAATGGCAAAAGGGGTCAGTTAGAATACTGAAAATAGTTTTATTATCAGTAAAAACCTCTCCACAGACTCTTACAAAACACTACTGTCAGATAATAAAAACAATCAACACATTCCAAATGCTTTTACGTAATCTTACACATGAATATTTTGGAGTATTTTGTAACACTCAAAGACCCACCACCACACTGAATCAAACTTACTCTTTGCCAAAAATCTGAGCACTAGTCTTAGGCTTCTTTTTCTTCTCCACTTCAGTGAGAGGAAACTTCCTCTTCATCTCCTCTAGTGGAGCCTGGCAACGTTCAGTAATGACATCAGGGCGCTCGAGAGCAGCCTTCAGCCATGGCTCCATGGGGGGAAGAGGGGTGCCGGGGCTTACTGCCCGATGATGCAGACACTGAATGAAAGGTCGAGTAGGGGAGGTGAGACAGACAGTGACTGAGGAAGAAGTTGAATATCAACAGCCTCCGGCTGGAGAAGCTCTTGTCAGACAGATTAAGTCTTTTTTGGGTGACATGAAAAAATGACATCCAGGTCTCCTTCAAAACTTTGCCAACTGCCTCAACGCAGAATAAGTCAGTAATAGAAGTACTGTATCTCTTAAATACAAACTGCAGTACCTGGAAGTGCCTCTGGAAGGCAGGGTTGGGAATGTTGTGGACCTTGAACATGTCCTTTTGTTCTTCATTATCATCCTCCTCTACCAACATCATGGAGTCAATGAGAGAGTCCACAGCAGACAGCTGAGTGTCTAGAGGAATCACATAACACACACAAGTCCATTCCTCCATCTCTTATTGAAGTGTTCTAACTTATTTTTTCTTTAAAAAGGCACACACAGTAGAACTGCAACGATTCATTGATTAGTTGCCATTGCTAACTATTAAATTAATCGGCAACTATTTTGATAATTGATTAATTGGTTTGAGTCCTTTTTTAAGAAAAAAAAAAAGTAAAAATTCTCTGAATGTGAATATTATCTGGTTTCTTTACTCCTCTATGACAGTAAACTGAATATCCTGGAGTTGTGAACACAACAAGACATTTGAGGATGTCATCTTGGGCTTTGGGAAACACTGATGGACATTATTCACCGTTTTCTGACATTTTCTAGACCAAACAACTGATCCATTAATCGAGAAAATAATCGAAAATGAAAATAATTGTTAGTTGCAGCCCTAACACATAGTGTCGGTGACGTGAGCTGCAGTGCCAGCGGGCATCAGACCTGCGGTTCTGAACCTGTGCCACATATAAACTAGTCAAGTAAGAGCAGTGGAAGTTAAGAACTGCAAATGCAGACAACCCAACAGTATTGAAATTGCAACATCTTTCTGCACTCGAGGAGGGCAACAATGTCATATTCACAACTGCAGGTCTAAATACTGTAGATGCGATAATGACCGGAAAGCTCCCTCTTGTGGAGAATCTGCAGTCAGTTAAACGTGAATGTGTGAGTTTGCGAGTTAGTTAAAAGTCAGTTCTGTGAGGTATTTTGTACCTGATGGAGTGAACTTTTTGTTGTTTTCAAGAGAGGGAAATGTGAACTGTCTGAGGTCTTCCATGAAGGGCAGCTGGACGTACATCAGACACTATTGAGGGTGACAGATAGACCATTAGCTCTGAGCTATTTGACACAGATTCAATTAATATAGTAAAACGGCATGTTTAGGAGACTGGGATCTCACCTCGTAGTCCTGCTTGATGCACGGGAAGGCCGCTCCTACTTGAGGGTTGCTGCGCCGGTCATAGGCGTAACGTACAATGGCCACCATGTTGAGTTCATCTAGCGCTCGGATGAGAGCGGACAGCGCAACTCCTGCATGCTGCTCGGACAGAACAGTAGAAACAGAAACAGGTCAGTATCAACATGTAGTCACCAGCAGTGTGGCGGGTCTCTCCATTCTCACCTCATCATCCCTGCCAGAAAACATCTTGACGACTTGAGTCCCCATGAACTGATGGCGACGTACCTGCAGGCAGACGGTAAAAAGAAAGAGTAGGTGAATAAAGTAACCACCTCAGTCTAAAAGTTTCCTTGATCTGAGATTTGTTTTGGATGCCATGTACGTCACACTAGTATAAAAATACCATGTTCTGTTTGGCGAAGCCGAGAACAGCAAAGCACTTCCCATCGTGCTTGTATTTCATCTGGTCTTGATCTACTTTGGAGAAGGGAACAATGTCACTTCCATAACGATACCCTGCGGACAAAAAAAGAAGCATTTTTTAGAGAGTTATCAAGTAGATAAGTGCAACATTTATTAATCTAATTTCAAACAACTTCCTCACCTTGGATGGTATCATCCTTCTGCACCTCTGTCTCATTGTCATCATCCAGACAGTAGACAGTCTCTCTCTTCACGTCGTCTTTCTGGTTGGTTTGAGCGTCAACCGTATTCCATGTTTTCTTCAGTTTCTCTTCTGTCACCTGGAATACACGGTGAGTGGTATTTGTGAATGAGAAAACCTTTATGTGAGCAATTACTGATGAGCTGTCATCTGTGCATTACAATGGTAAAGTGAAGGAAATTTGAAGGATTCCTTCCACAACCAGTAAGTGAATGAGCAAAACATACATTAAGTGCTACACACTTACAATATTCAGGCAATAAGCACAACACTACTATGCAATGCAACAACTTATTCATCCTTTATTCATTTTATCTTAAGTAAACAAATTAAAAAAAATTCTCCTAGCTAGCAAGCTACTGTAGTTCGGCACTTGCAAACATAATACTGCATAGCATTCTGAACTATCCACATTCCACTGTAACACAAGTTGCATACTGTCAAAATTTGACAAGAAGGCACCTTCACAAAATACAAAATCAAGGGAGAACGATGAACTGTTTCCCCCCCCCCGGTGTGGGCGGGACTTAAATGCGCTCTGTCTTTATAAAGCTGTGTAATAAGCATATGTTTATCGATCCCAAGGCACTTCACAGTGAACTTACTGCTTTGTATCCAACAATACGGATAGGCAGACAGCTGCCGATGGTCAGCTGACAGGGCCAGGCCATGGGTCTCCTCTCGATACGCTTGAACATGCACAGCTGCTCAACTGCATTCCTACAGCGGGAGAGAAGCGCACGGGAAGCCAAGTCACATGACATCATCCAATAAGAGCATTAACTACTTTTAAATGTGGAAAGCACCATGTGATTCAGAGAGAAAAACATATGTAAAGAAGCGAGACATGAGAAATATCCTGTGTTTATTACGGACCTACCAACCTGAAGGTGTAAATTTCATCCAGGCCGTCCTCCTCATCAAGGCTCAGCATGACGTGTTTCACCATGTCCAGGCCACTCTTCTGTTCCCTGGACAGACCTTTGCCCGGGCCCGGGTGACCAGGGCTTCTTCTGTCCCCATCTTCTCCATCCTCTTCATCGTCCTCCACAGGGAAAGGCAAACTGAAAATGGTTTGGTGGAAGGAAGGATACATAGGTATGAGTGAATGCCATTAAAATACACCCAGTGAACTTCATAAGAGACCCATTTAACAAGGAAGGTTTGATCAAAATGCCTGTTTTATCCTGAGTGACTTCTAATAACATAAGTGTGTGTATGTTTGTACTAAAACAAAAAAAAATGTGTGTAGCATGCCAATTTTCATCAAAAATACCAATTATCAGCTTAATAAAATATCACCTACAATTAGCCTGATTTTGATGCTGCACAGTGGTGGTCCTGGATGTTTTAGTCGAGCTCTCATTCACAGCACTGTTATAATCTACATTCAAATAATTAAATGGCTGCCATTTATTACAAGAAGTACTGACGCACGCAAATACATTACTATTATCATTACTTTATAAATTCAGTGGTAGAATTTGTAGAGCTTCTATATATATTATATTTGCTTTAAAATGACACATGGTGGATGTGTCTGAATCTTACAAAAACTGCAGGGTGATGCCAGCTTGTTTCAGGTTTTCGATAATAACGTCCAGCTGCTCCGAGTTGGCCTCAGTGTTGAGGTCAGTCAGGAAGACAATGTTGAGACGATCGCACTTCTTCCCCCTGAAAAGAAACCCCAAACACAATGTCACATCATTGAAAAAACAATAATCCCATCAGCAAAATAAATATTTAAATGCATGGAGTTTTTTCTTTGAATCGTGAGAATTATGTATGAGATACGGGCAGCTTCTTACTTTGTTTCTGTCTGAAGGAGATCCATGCACACAACAAGAGCATCCAGCCCTGTCGACCGGGAGTTAAGGAGATAACAGAGTCTATCATCTGGGAGTAAGAAGCTGTACACGAACAGGATCTCACGCATGAATAAAGTCAAAGTATTTGGTCTTTACCTCACAATTCTGACAGAATTGTCTGCTTTATTGTACAATAAAGGCATATAATGAAAATAAATATGCAAACACACAGGAGAGCCTACTTTAGACAATTAAATCCAAAATAGGGCTGAACGATTTTGAAAAAATATCTAATTGCTATTATTCTTTGACTGATATTGCAACTGTGGTATGATTGCCATTTTTTTTGTTTATACTGGTTAAATTTACAGGGACAGTGCACATTAATAAATATTTCTGTAAATATATAATAATATTATTATTTTTTAATGCACAAATGGAAAACTATACTTAAATCACATTGATGCAAGTGAGAACCTTGAGGTGGGTCTGATGAAAGTAATCTCAAAACACTAGTCAATTTGTTACCTGACAATGAAAATTGTTATTTTTGTACCAAATCTTCCACTGTAAAATCTAAAGTATAATTTATACATATATACACGTAAAGTTATCTGAAAAAAAAATATTTTTTTAAAAAGTAATCGAGGTAAAGGATACAATCAGCCTGCTGACTCTCTGGGTGGATCTGATTCTCTATTTCCTCCAGAAGCTCAAAATCAGCCATCATAAGGTGACGATGCACGGTGATGTTCTGGTACTGGTCATCCTGCTCCAGTGCATTCTTGGTGGAGTCTGTGCCAAACAGAACTACAGCCAGCTCATCCTTGGTCTCTGCAAACACCTGTCGAAAGGCATTTTCAGTGTTTGTCAAAGACGACAGAGATCCTTAAAGTAGCCTAGATTTTGTTAGTTTTTGCAAATGTGTAGTAAAAAGTTTACCTGGCGCTGGACAAACTTCTGGATGACTTTTTTAGCAAGGTCAAAGGGAGGCTCTTCACCCGGGGCAGAGTTGGACATGGAGAACCCAACATCCATACACAACACCAATGCTGACTACAGAAAACAAACAATACAAGAAAGCATTTTTAATTTTACAAAATGTATTATCTTAGGCACCCAATTGTTCTCTTTTTTAATTAGCACCAGGAAAAATATACAAAACAAGACAGGGAATCAGTAAACAAAGATGAAGGAAGGATAGAGTTCAATCAACAATGATGGAAATGATGCTGCAACACAATCAGACACAAACAGTAAACAATAGAGGTACCATGATACTGAAAATCAAGAGGAAAAAATAAAACAAACCACAACAAAAAGAGAGAAATGATCAGGTCAACAGACGAGGCATTGATTTTGGTGTCTTAAAGGTCCCATATTGTAAAAAGTGAGATTTTCATTTATTTTATATTATAAAGCAGGTTTAAGTGATATATAAATACTGAGAATGTATTATTATTTCTCATGGAGAAATACACACAGACCGTATTCAGAAACTGTGCGTTTTAAACAAGCCGTTAGGATTTCTGTCCATTTGTGATGTCACAAATCTACAATATTTGGAACCATTTTACAGTTTTAAACGTAAACATACTAAATGTGTCCCAGTTTATTTCCTGTTGCAGTGTATGTCAATGACATCAGCTGACAGGATGTAAACATGGACCCAAGCTGTTGCCTAGCAACGCAATTCCGTTGCCATTCCGTTGAAATGGGCTAAAACGGAGCGCTTCAGACAGAGCATGAATACAGGTATATTCAGACAGACAGTATGAGAAAAATAATGTGTTTTTTTAACAATAAAGCATGTAAACATGTTCTAGTAGAAACCCAAAATACAAACATGAACCTGAAAATGAGCAGGACATGTCCCCTTTAATGTTTTATGTTGGAGGGATTATTGATCATTTTGAACAATTCTGGAGTGGTATAATTGGTTAGATTTAGCACCCAATCTGTCTAATAAAATGTTCTCAACCCAAAAATTGCTGCAACAACTTATGAGACATAATAGAGCACGGGAATGGCCATCATATTCTCCTATAATATTCTATACACTTCTATCATAATATTTTAAGCCCTTATACACTTCTATGTGACATCTACTGTTGACCTGTTATCTCCCCCTAAATACCCCCTTTACCCCCCTAGGAAAGACAAAAACGGCGTCTTAGATGGTAGCACAAATTGAGTTTTATATGCATGTTCAATGGGGGGGTAACAGCGTTAGTAGCTTCAGCCTCAACTTGTCTCAACACGTCTCAACATTTAACGTCTGAAGCTGAAGCTCAGTGACAGAGAACAGTTTGTTTCTAACGTTTGGAAACCGCCCGTTTAACAGAGCAAACATTAACCAACAAAGCTGTAAACAGTAGGTAATTCATTTCTTTAAGAAAAGTAAGAGAAAGTAACTTACTTTAGCACCTGCCATCTTCTTTTTTCCCTCCGCTTCTAAACCGCTTCCTGACACTGCGTGTCACTGTGTTATGGCTCCGGAGAGAAACTGTGAACGGCGGGAACAAAGAGCGTAGTTCCTGTTTCCGGTGATAATTCTTCCGTAGTTATTTTACATAGCTTCAGACCATCTGTTACCGTCAGCTACTCACCGTAAATGAGTATATACCCGTTTTAACGAAATATACTGGACCTGTAAACTGTGATAATGTCATTCGCGGTGGTTTTGAGCCTTGAGACGAGTCAGTGCAATGAAATGCACCGTGATAATCAGATGTAGGTCAAACGCCCTCCAGCGTTTCACATGCTGCTGTGCAGAGTGAGATGATGGGTGTGACTGCTCTGTGCTCTCATGCAAATCGACTGGTAGCTAATTTCACGGCTATAGCCAGAAATTTAGAAATATCGAGGTCTAATATGATGATAAATGAATACATAATAAATAAAATGAGCAATAAAAAATAATATAATATAATATAATATAATATAATATATAAACAAACATAATTAATTAAATACAAAATACGCAAAGTCACACCCATTCCCTCTAAAATATAAAATGTTTAATTAATTGGATTTTTCATGTTCTATTCAATCATTTTCTATGTATGTAGGGAAGTTTTATTTCCCAAAATAAAGGTCTAAATGCAAAAGTCTCCACACTTAATACTAAATACTAAAACCCCCAAATTTCCAGAAAAAATTATTGAGGACACAATCTTATGTCCTCAAGGAGCCATGGCACCGGCTCAGTTGGGACGTTTTGACCCATAGACTGTGTTCTGTGTTATAACCTTAAATTGTTTTAACATTGACTCTAAATTGACCGTAGATGTGAATGTGAACATGAATGGTTGTCTGTCTCTATGTGTCAGCCCAGTGATAGTCTGGCGACCTGTCCAGTGTGTACCCCGCCTTCGCTCAATGTCAGCTGGGATGGGCTCCAGCCCCCCCGCAACCCTGAATAGGATAAGCGGTTACAGATAATGGATGGATGGATGTTTTAACATTAGTTTAACAAAAACGGACTGAAAAAAAGGCCAGAACAAGTTGGTAAATATGTGTTGACCCCGACAATGCTTTTGTCTAATATACTGTTTTAGAGCATATGGATTTTCTTCAGTAAGCATCCCAGTCTTAACCTCAGGGTGCCAATAATCAGATCTCAAAGCACCCAAACCCCAGAGAGCCATCTGTATTTGTGTGCACCATGCAGGGATATGTGCTGACTTGTTTTTCTAAGACATTATAAGCCACTCAGAAAACAGTGACCTGCTGGTTTTCTTTTCCACAGTGTAGATTTAAAACTATTCACATAATTGTGATGTAATGACATAACACTTTATTTCATTTGTGTAATTCTTTACTTTGCATCCAGTGGTTACACAACATGTAATGTGGAATACAGACTCAGTCCACAACCACTGATCCATGTCTCTTGCCTGTATGAGAACAAAATTGAATCACTCCACTCAGCTAGGTCTAATCATAAACATTTGAATCACCAAATATTTAATCCAATCTACTTAAGTCAACTCCATTAGCTATGCATTTCAACCAGTTCATGATAGCTGTGTGCAATACATTTACTCCAAAGAGCCAAATTATAAAACACCTAGCTAGAACAATTTAAGGTAGTGTACTAGACTTAAATATTCAAAATAAATTAAATCAACATTCAAAATATGACTGTGTGGAAATGTAACAGGAATTCTCAGGTGAAAAAATACAGTGACCTTCATTTTACTCGTGTGTAGAACACAATAATCAAGACAACACAAGCAAGATCACAAACATCTGTGTTGATGGTGCCTTAGATGACAATGAAAAAACTTCACAAAAGAAATGTCAGTTTGTCCTGACTATGGCTTCATATCATGGCTGGATTAACCTGCTCGAGGGCCCTGGGCCAAATATTAGCTATGGGCCCCTATTGATCCCTTTTCCTCCCTCTCTTTATGTACTCTGTATGTCACCAACATGTACACATCAAGTACAGAGCACACAGCAGCAACACATGGCAGCTTAGTTATAATCAGTCTAGATGCCCAGAAACCAACAAGTACTCATATGCTGGGGTACTTCTTGATGAAACACGGGAATATGCACCATGTAAGCACAACACTGAACAAATGAAAATAGGCTCTGTACCCTGAACTGTTAGCACTGTTGTTGTCAACTGTAGTTTTAACTGTTTTAGTCCTATCTGTCTGTCTGTCTGTCTGTCTGTCTGTCTGTCTGTCTGTCTGTCTGTCTGTCTGTCTGTCTGTCTGTCTGTCTGTCTATCTATCATCTTCCAGAATAAAACAGGTATTAAATGATAAGGCCGGTAATATTATATTTTTCTTATTGTCAACAAAACCCATGAAAAGGCCAAAATCAACACTGGATTTATCCTTCTTTCAAGTATTTCCTGTGTATCCAAAGCCTGATGTAGCTTATGCCTCTGACACTTCCATTGTTCTCCAAAAAACATTAAAAACACATCAATGAGCCACACTGTTAATTTGTTTTACAACAGGAAAATATAGGGTTGGAAATTAGCACCAGCCACTAGCCAAATAATGGTAAAATATGCATTTGCTTCACTCACCAGCCAAAAAACAAAGGTAATCTATCTATCTATCTGGCAGGTGGACAAAAAAGTTAATTTCCAACCCTATAAAGTAACGCCATCCTTATCCTTTAAAAACTACTGTAGATGCTGACACAGAACTCCTTCACAAGACATTACCCATCTAAAGGTGCTTATTGTTTCTGTCAATATTGTGCTCAATAGTGCATATTCATAATCAAATCAGTAATTAATCAAATTTCCACAAAGTAATCAACACATCTGGAGCCCTTGAGACCCTTTTTTTTCCAGTTGGTAATCCAGCCTTACTTCAAATACAACTTCACAGAGTGATTATGATGGCTTCACATACAAAACAGCGTTGCCTTTGAAATGTAACTTATATTTGATGTCAGTGCACAGCTCAGTGATCACATACATTTAATTACAGATATTTACAGTTGAAGTGAAACTTGGTTTGACTTTCAGGCCTCCAACAGCGTGTGTATCAGTGTCCATCGCCAGCTTATCTTACTACAGGATGCACCAAGGCCTACATGTATCAAAAGGTTATGAGGATTCGGTGATTGGAGGATAACTCTTATAACAATAACAACCGAAAAGTAAAAAATTACCCAACGTTACCACTCCCATGCTCAGAGGAATAATTTATAGTGATCTGGATCCAATAATGATTTACAAAATTTCAGCATTTCAGGACAATTCAGGCAGTGTTTGATAAGTTGCCATTTACAGAAAAGTATAGCGAAACAGCTTTCAAGTACTTCCCTGTGACCGACTTGAACGTTCTGGCACATGTTTGTCACATCACTTCAACTTAGGCCGACACCAACATGTGACTTGGACCTCAGCGTTCCTCCCCACTTCACACTGACGACGTCTGGGCGAGTTCACTGGGGGCCTTGCTCTGCAGAGTGCCACAAACAGTATCAGAGTCAAGCAGCTCTACTATGCTATAGGGGGAGCAGTCCTCCAGTCCCAGCTTCCCACAGGCCCAGCCGCAGAAGCCTTTCTCCATGTCCCTCACGGTCTGCCACCACTCGCTGAAGGCCCAGGACACCTGCACCAAGGCGGAGTACAGAGCCAGAGACAGCGCCATGGGCATGATGAGCATGGGGTAGAAGATGATGAGGAAGGGGCATATCGTAATCTTGTGCCAGAATGTCCGCTCCTCATTGTACACCAGGAAGATGTTGTACCAGGTGAGGGTGCCGTAGTAGAAGGAAGTGATGAAGGAGAGGAGGAAAATCACGGGAGCGCAGGAGAGGCTCCACAGGACAACATGGGGTCCCTGGCACACGCCCAAGCTGCAGTTGCGTTTAGAGCCTTCCCCCGCCTCGCACTCTGCGTCAAGACGCTCCTTAGACTTAGCCAGATCCCTGAGCTCCTTCTCTGTCAACGTGAGGTGAATGTCCACCACCTGACCCTTCTTCTTCCCTCTGGTGATGGTGCCTGTCAGGGTCACGTAGCGGCTGTCTGGAGGAAGGCTCCATCCTCCTCCTGTTGAGAGATAATACAACATAAGAGAGTTACCTATATGACAAACGACAAAAAACAAAAAAAGCAAGGCACGCGGCTTCTTGTTATTAACACAATCCGACACCCCTCTCACCGTCGCTTGTAGGCGTGCAGAGGAATTTAGCTCCCTCCTCCGTGTTCCTCTCTGCTCCCTCCTCACCGCCTTGGTCCTCTCCAGGCACCCTCTCCATCTCGGAGCGGTAAACAATAATGGACTCTGGACGCGGGTCTTTCTTCTTCCTCCTCTTCCTCCTTATGGGGGGTCCCACTTCTCCATCGTCCACATGGTTCCCCGATATGTCTGATCTTAAGGAGATCATCTGGGGGCTGCCCTCTCCTTCAGTTTGAGACTCCTCCACCTGTGCCATGCTCTCACCTGATCCAGTAAACTCTGCTTTTTGATGGGTTATATGCAGCACAGACTATGTCCACCCATTATGTTTTAAGTGCTCAATCTAAGGAAGGATTTCCGGCTGCATGCAAAGTGATAAAAGCACACAGACAAACAGAGAGAGAGAGAGAGAGAGAGAGAGAGAGAGAGACAGAAATTAAAAAACAGATTTGCACAATAATGCACTCCTCTATGTACAGTAATCCTGGCCTAGATTCTGCACAGTCGCTTTTTGTGTGATGATGACTAATAAAAAATATACAAAATATCACATTATCATTGATCTAATAGCAGTGTGCATCTGAACAGACAGAGACTACATCGCTCTACATAGATGACAAACAAAGCGTGATAGATTTGTTCAAAAAGGGGGGGTTGTCCCTCTTATGCATGACAGCGCAACGACAGGCAGAGGAAATGCTGCGAGCTCAGTCTACTAATCCTATTCCCTTTATACACTTAATGACATAAAAACCAAACAATTCATAGACGGGTTTTAGTGATTTTGCAAATGAATGCATCATTTGATAAGAGGGGGTGAAATCGACAATGCAACCCATTCTTCACACAGCTGATCCCCTCCCATTTAAATCCCACCCATGTCCGCTCTTTTGTCTGCAGACCCCAGCCGGCCAACAACATGAACTCTAAATAAGGCAGAAATTGAGATTTAATCTTACCTTCAATAGATCAGACGAGCACCGGGTAGATAATTATACCGTGTGCGGATAAATCACTGTATTTGTGTGGCACATTGCAGGAGCCCACACATCACAGCGATGTGTTTCCACCGATACAGATGCGCTACGCCAAATGATTTCCAGAATAGCACTAAACCCGCCCCTCTAACCTCTGTCACCATCCTGTCACACCAATCCTGAACCATCAGCTTCCTGACTGACATCATGTGGAAAAATGACGGGAAGAAAGCACTATTAATAGTAGGTTACAAGCACATCCGTCCTAGAGAGAATAGAGAGGATACGACATGGTAAACACCATAGGCCTAAATATGTGTGTATATATATATATATATATATATATATATATATATATGTGTGTGTGCCTGGTAGCACTATAGAGGAAATGTCAGATTATTTCCTCCAGGGACCTAAAATATCTGTTGTAAATTTAATGGCAATTCATCTTATGTTTGTAAGATATTTAACTCTGAACCACACATGCCAACCTCATAGTGGATCACAGATGAAAACAATTAAACCAACAAGCACAACAACAAAAGAGTAAAAATATAAAGGATGGGAAAATTAAAATTAAAAAAAATAATATATATAAATATATATATATATATATATATTTTAATTTTAATTTTATATATATATATATATATATATTTTAATTTTCCCATCCTTTATATTTTTACTCTTTTGTTGTTGTGCTTGTTGGTTTAATTGTTTTCATCTGTGATCCACTATGAGGTTGGCATGTGTGATTCAGAGTTAAATATCTTATAAACATAAGATGAATTGCCATTCAATTTACAAGGTCCCTGGAGGAAATAATCTGACATTTCCTCTATAGTGCTGCCAGGCACCAGCAGGTCAAAGGTTTGGATTGGCACAAGATTTGGTACATTCATGATTCAAATCACAGACGATTTCAAATACAAGTACTTTATAATAAGGGTACAAATCATATAGTTAATGTTAACTAATGCAGGACTCTGGATGATTTCATGCATGAATTAATGCAGGATGACCAACCGGTCTTTTATTTTGAAAGGGTGTGGCTCTTGGGTCTGGCTGTCGTCAGCGCCGTCGCCTTGACAACAGCAGCAGCCCGCCAGAGCTAACGTCGCTAACATTGCTAACATTAGCCTGGTGTAAAAATGAACGACCAATATTCACTTAATAATATTGACAGCCTCCTCTTTCAGTTTGGTGAGTTAAGTTATTGAGTTCATTGTATGTTAATAGTTGTAGTTTTTTGTCAGTTGATGTTTGTTTGGTTTGCAATGTAAAAGTTTAGCTAACTGTAGTTTAACATGAGCTAACGATAGCTTCTTGGCTAACAGAGGTCAGTATCTAGCTAGTTTTAGTTAGTTAAGTAACCTAAGCTAATTCAGGTGAGGAGATAATTACTATACTTATACTACTAATAATATTGATATAAATATTAGGTCTTTTTAAATAAGACAACTGTTGTTTGTATTTGATAGCTCTTCAAACTCGGGAGCTTTCCCAAAAGAAGAATGAAATCAACCAACAAATTAAAGGTAAGGTGATGTCTTAACAGTTCCTCTTCTTAACCTAACTAATATACTGTGTAATTAGACATTTATATGAAAGGAAGGCGGACAAACAAATAGTTAGTTCACCATATATTTTTTGTTGTGAAATGGTGTCCATATGTTCACATTTTTGTTTGCAGTTTGCAGAGCTGACACTGCTGAGAGGAGGTCTTACATTGAAACACTCCAGAGAAATATCAAAAAACTTGAGGAAGAAATCAGGGGGAAGCAGAGCACTGTGATACATAATAAAGCAAATGCTAAAAGGTATGATGACTAGTAATACATGGGCCAAACCATGATGGACCAAGTCAAATTTTTCACAAAATAAGCAGTGTATTATGGATATTCATATACTACTGCTTCTCATCCACTTTAGCATGAAGGCGACTAACAGCCTGCTTCTTCAGTATGAGCAGACACTGAAAGCAGAACTGGAGAGCAGAAAAGCCAGCTACAACCATGACACGTAGGTTCACTTAGCTGTGGTGTTAAATTGCATTTAATACATTTTGTGGGCCATAATAAACAAAGTTGAATTGTTATTAATTTGTAACCCAACAAGGGAAGTCTACGAAGAGAGAATTACAAGCTACAGGAAGACATTCCAGTCGCATAAAGAATATTATTACCAAAATCCTCTTGCTCAAAAGCTTCTCATGCTGCAGTCTGAAAAAGAGGAGATTGAGTGTAGGATCAAGGGTTGTGATGATCAAATAACAATGAAACAGAAGGAGCTGGACAGTCTCACTGGTAATAAACTTTTTATATCATCATAACTTGCTCTGGTAGTGCTGAAATATTTACAGCTCTTGACACAGTTAATTGAATTTCTGCCTGACCAGGTCCAGCAGTTGATTCTACTTCCACCGAGAAACTACAAGACAGGTATCTTTCAGTGAATCTTATAAATAACAAATAATCACGACACATAGCCTCCAGCAAAGCGCAGTTTTTTCCCTGATTGACTTCACTTTTCTTTCTAGTGTTTCGGGCCACCAGCCCATGGCAGAACCAGAGAAACAACTAGATCCTCAGACAGAGGAGGAAAGTAATTCTTCCATTGACATCTCTTCTCTTCATCTCAACCAGACAAAGGTACTCAGTTACATTGAACAATACTAATGGTAAAGTAAAGCTGGCAAAATTCTAGCAATTATGAAAGGTGAAAGTTGAAGCAGGTCCTGTAGCCACTTTGATAAACTTGAACAGATCAACAGTGATGACCAATTTCCCTAACATCTGTGGTCATGAAGGTGTTTGAGCGCATCATTCTCTCTTATTTGAAATCCAACACCACCCCTCTGATAGATATTTATCAGTTTGCTTATACAACTTCCCACAGCTCAGTCACCATTCTTAAATATGCAGAAGACACAACCATGATTGGACTCATAACCACTAACAACAAAGACTGATACCACGAGCAGGTAGCCCAAGCAGCCACTTGGTGCCTCATTATAGATCTCAGGCACATCCCCCTCCCCAAAACCTCCATACACGTCTCAGGAGAACCCATAACCATTACTAACTCATTCAGATTTCTTGGCACACACATCAGCAACACACTCAAATGGAATATCAATACAGACCACATCACCAAAAAAGCCCAACAAAGACTGTTTTTCGTAAGACACAATTCAAAGTAAAACAAAGCCTCCTCCTTCAGTTTTACACAGCTATCATTGAGAGCATACTCACCTCATCCATAACAGTTTGGTACGGCAGTACGGACAGACGCACTTATTTTTTTGCACTTAAAACCTTGGTATCAATCTTGTAAATACTGTCTGTGAATTTCGTCTTGTGGTATTATAGGAATAATGCCTGTTGTGTTAGTCATGTGTCTAATGTGATGTTGACGCGTCTATGTTTGATGTTACTGACAATGCTGTATTGAGCTTACCTACTATGCTGTACAAAAAATAAATTCAAACGACCTTTGTTTTGTGGTCATTAATAAATGATTGATTGAGTGATTGATCTTGCAGAATGGTCATAAAACTTCTGGAGAGGGAAATACTGAAGAAATGACCGTCGAAAATACCGTCTGCAGCCATTCCCCAGAAGAAGAAAGCAATGAGCCGTGGTCATGTCATCCATTGGATGGTAAGTAGGGGAAAGTCCGCTATGTGTTTCAGTTAATACCAACACTTTACAGATGCCATGTTTGGATGTTTATGTTACATCAAACCCATCAAAATATTTATTTCTTCAGAGCAAAGATGGCCAGATGAGATGCACACTGAGGATCAGGAGCATGAATCTGGACAAGAGGACCAAGTCTTGGTAACGTTTGTCTATTATACCAAGACTGTCCTTAAAATGGCCACTTTGTCCCCCCAAAACACAACCCGCTATCGAGTTGCATTATGGGAAAGGTAGGACCCTGTGTTTTTTGGAGATTGACCCATACTAGGAACTAAAAGTCAGGTTATCTAGGCGTCTGCTGAATGGATTTTGACCATTTTTCTAAATCTGTCTCTACAAGTGTCCCAATTTCATGGAATTGAAATACTAAATCACGACTATTCTTTTATGGCTGTCACAGCATCACATCATATCTGAAAAACCCAATAGCAACATCTCTTTCCAAAATAAATCTCAAGTTACTGAGTATAATCCACAGATGTCACTGTTAACAGTTTTCATTGAGAACTGACAAACTAATTACATTGTGTTAAAGAGTTGTTGCAGCTGAATTTTTCAAATAACATTTATTTATGTAATTGAAAATCTGTTGTATCAGATTGTATTAAATCGATATGGTCTATGCTCCAAATGCTACGTAACATTTCAACTTCTCCTGTTGGAAATGCTTTAACACTCAAGATGTGTTCTGCATATGATGAGCAGCAGTCCACTGTATCGGGAGCGGAGGAGGCAGTGGAGAGTGAGGTGGAGGAAGAAGTAGCTATAGATGAAGAGCAGGCACAGAGCGAAGAGGACAATGAGGGACTCGCTGCTTTTCCTCAGTCATCATCTCAAGAAACATATCCTCAGTCGTCACCGGCAAAAATGACATCTGTGCCTTCAACCCCAACATTCCCATTTAAGTAAGGCTCTGTCTGACTCGTCCAACACTTTGAATCACTGTCAAGACGGCCACTGAGAACTACGTTTCATTTGTTCCCTTCAGCTTAAGCCCTGCCAGCTCCCCACGTGAAGGCACCTTTGATACCAAATCTCCAGCTTTCCTGTTCTCTCTGAACTCTGATCCCAGCACCCCGGGCTTCTCTGGGTTTGGATTTGACGTGGGCTCGTCACTGGATGAGGTGAGCAAAAGGAATAAGTGATTTGACAGAAAACCGCTGTTTCTTAGTTTTGGAATTACCTCCACGTTTCTTTACAGGAGTCATCTTTCGCTTTTCCTGGCTCTTTTTTCAACGAGAAGGTACAGTAGCGTATTTTTAATGTAACCTCTGTATTTCATACAGTATCACTAGAACGAAAACACCAAAATATATTTGTCTCTTTTTCAGAAAACCACAGAATCAAAGTCTTCAACCTGTGAGTATCAAATCTCTATTTTTGTGATGTGTATTGCCTGCTTTGAACTACAGGTATTTGTATGATTTTGCAGGTCCTGAGTTCCTGTTTGGCCAACCAGAGCAAAGTGAAGACTTCCAGTTTGCCTTTAGCTCCAAGAGCCCTCAGACAACTAACAAAGATAACACCAGGGATGAGTTTCCATTTTCATTCAACTTTTGAGACATGGAAGAACAACATCTGAAAGGCTGAATTATTGTGTTTTTAAGACCAGTTGGTTACTTATTTTCTTCCGTAGAGTTTTCATATAGTGGGTATTTACAGATACCTTAGGTAAGGGTTCATGGTTTAACACCATTATAAAACTTCTTAAGTTTGTTCTGTTAAATGGTATTTATTTGTCTGTTTAACTTAATATGTTATTTCAATAGCTATTCACACTACAAAGAACATATGTCTAACATTATCACTGTCAAATGACATTTTATTGAGGATATAGCTTTAGTATCAAAGTAATACACAACATGCGTTCATATTTCTTTACAGATTTCTCTATTTAAAGTACAGTAGTTGTGAAGTTTAATGCACTGTGTAATAATTGATATTTTGTGAATTGCGGTTCAGCTTGCATTAATTAAAGACAGAAGCAGTGTTTCAATTCTACACTGTGTATAAATAAAATGAAATTAAAATCTCACTGGTCCCACGATTGCAGTCACATTCCGACATTAAGTGAGTTAAACATGAACCACTTTAATTTTTGTGCAAATTATAGAGGGGCTCCAAACATTTAGTAGCTCTCATTTTTAGCTGGGTAATATGGATATACAAACTTCTTTTGCTGAAGGTTTTTTGATCAGATTATTTCATACACACATACAATCTGCTTTGTATAATGTATTCAGTAGTAAATCAACGAGTTTTAGCTCCGAGGCAGACCTGATTGTCTTTTTAAGGCAGTGATTTGACTACACACAGAGGCTTGCTTGGTACAAGGAACCGCAAAATCTGCTCTACTGAATCCCTCACTCAATAAATGAATACTTGAAGTACATTTTTACATTATTAAATGTACTGTAGCTACTACAGTATGACACTAACAAAAGACTGAGATCAATGCTGGCTATAAAAAGTCTTCATTCCTGTTGAAAAACATTCTTTAAGTATATAGTCTGCATAGGAACAAAAGATGGACAGATAAGGGTTAAAAAGTGCAGAGAGCATACTGTAGTTTTAGAGAGACTAGAACCCCGGGTCGATGCTGATGGAGCGTCGAGTCACATGTTCAATCTCTCCTGGGACATATTCATTGAAGCTGGTTTGGTACTTGGCCAACATTTTTAGCATCGGTCGAAGATGAAACCACCACTGGACTTTGGGCATCCGGTGCCTGCAAAAAAACATAAATCAGATATTATTACGACTTATTAAAGAATTAATTGTTATTTGACTAAAACTGTGACATTGCTTACTCAAAATCAGTCACATCCTTCAGTTCAGTGACGGGGCTGAATGCGATGACCTTCCTGTTGAGGCCGAGCACGCATGCTGTATCCGGTGAGTTGGCGAACACGCGGCCTGGTGGGAAAAAGCGGTGGAATCATTGCTGTGCTGTGGTTTGACTTATGATTTCAGAGCAATTCATTTATGACTTTATACAGTAACTCTACCTTGTCTGAAGTTTTCAGTCAGTCTCTCTGAAATCCACTGGATAGCCCTCACACCCAGCTTAGTGCCAAAATTTCTATCAAAGGGAGAAGGTGCCCCTCCCTGGAGTACAAACACAAGCAGAGTATAAATATATTGCAAGTCTCTTTACAGTATCAGTGTCATTTATATTGTCACTGTAATTGAAATCATTAATAAGTTGCTAAGCTGTGTATGATGGCTCCGTACCTGCTGAAGGTGTCCCAACACATTAACTCTGCAGTCAAAGATGCCCTTCCCCTCTGATGAATACAGCCTATGGATGAAGTCTGTATTGTAGTTTTCGTGGCATTTTTCATTCCTGAACAGAGAAAATGAAAGGAAAAAATAAATCCAACAATGTTTCATATATATATACAGTGTGATATGTTCCATATATGCTCTACAGTATGTCCTTTTGAGTTTGTTTTGGTGAAATCAGATAGTTAAGATTTTTAGTATTTTCACTTCCGGCGTGGCTCTAAGGATAGCACTGTTCTTCAGTTGGTCGGTCCGCCACATCCAGACTGAAATATCTCAACAACTTTTAAATTGATTGCCATGAAATTTTGTACAAACAATAATGTGTCCCAGATGATAAATCCTACTGACTTTGGTGATCCTCAGACTTAAAATATGGCGCCATAATCTAGTCCACCGGTTCCCCACCTGGGGCCCTGATCTCCATTAGAAGTCACAAGGCCTTCTTAATTTTTAGGGGTGCAAGACAACTTTAAAAAAATATATATATATACACCGTTGGCCTATATCTCAGGATTTCATTCATTTCTGTGAAGAAAATTAAATTAAATTGTTATTTTTAAATTTTGGAACATGTAGGAAAGATGCACATTAGCTTCTGGATTGTATGGATGAATGAATGTTATGTACCTCAGTACTAGACCCCGCTGGATGTCCTTCTTCATCTTTTCAGTCAAATGCTCCACATTGGTCTGTCAAAACGCCAGATAATTAAAGAGACAGAAAGCTGTGAACATTGTGGACAAAATGAAAGAAAACAGCAGAGGTCTTTCTTTCGGTCTTACCTTCAGGTCGTGGATGTTGAAGGGGTCTTCAAAGATGTAGGCTGCGTCAGCACCCACGGCTATACCCGTGCAGGTTGCCAGATATCCACAGAACCCACCCATAGTCTCCACCACAAACACTCGTCTCTTGGTCCCAGTGGCAGACTGCTTGATCTTGTCGCAACCCTGAGGAGGAAATCGAAATGGCAGCGTGAAAGGAGACATTGGCAATTGAAGGCAGGGTTCAAAAGTGTGAGTCTAGAAGTGGAGAAAGAGTCAACATTAACATACTCCTAATTAAGCCTCACCTGTGTACAGTTCTGGAGCCCATTATGCAGCCTCTAGAAAAACTAAGTAGTGCTGGTGTGTTGTTTATGTGCTTTTTCCAGGTGTTTTGCTTAAGGACGCTCACCCCTGTACGTCTATATTAATATACACGTACTGTCAGTCTCCTTCCTCTCAAAGTTTAAAAATAAAAACTAAAGCTCTAAATACTCCCTGTCACCCCTGTTTTCACTCAGTATACAGAGTTCAAAGTGTACCTTATTAATAATACGGCAGCTCCGCTCATATTACATGTCCTGTTTTCTGGCTTGGTTCAGTCTCTATTCGTGTTAATCCTGAAACATCAAAGTCGCTCTGTTAATTTGCCATCTGCTCAGCATTACCTCCATGGCAGCATTGACAGCCGTGTCTGCTCCCAGGCTGAAGTCAGTTCCAGGGACGTTGTTGCTGATGGTAGCAGGGATTACACACATGGGGATGCAGAGCTCATCATAGAGACCCCGGGCTTCAAACAGCTGCAGCACACCTGCGTATCCCTTTGAAAGTCACCAAGAGGAAGATTGAAAACCTCTTTGATGTAACACTGACACGATAAAATAATACACAAGTACTGCAGGTCTGGCTCTTTGAAGGGTTGCGTCTTAATACCTCAAACCCTCCAATTACGAGCAGAGCTGAGATCTTGAACTTGGCGATGGTTTCCACAATCTTCTCCATGTGTTTGTTTGGAAGAGTTCTGAAATAGGACAGGAAACAGAAATAAAAACAGTTGTTTAATTTCTCCTGTGGCTCCGGAGGAAGTTTTGTCAAGTCTGAGAAATGACTCAAGCGACATCACCCTGGTCTCTCAGCTTTGGCTTGGAGACTACATGTTTTTTTACCAGAAAATTTGCATTACAAACCGGGGCCCTGGAATAGAGTGGTGCAGGAATGACTCCTAAAACTCGGAACTGTCATATTGGCTAATTGTACTCTCAATTTTGGCCTTTTTAAAAAAAAAAAAATCTGTCTCTCCAAAATCCCCAAACTTTATGGAAGTACAATACTTAACTGTTAAGATTACTTAAATATGTTCATAGTATAGGAATCAAAGTGTCCTGTTGCTCACCGCTTTGTCCCCAGCAGTGAGCCGCCTTGGCCCGTCCATCCCGCCACACTGTGCCAGTCCATCTCAAAAACCTGAAGACGGGTTTCATACAGGTTACGTGTTGCTAACATCTACTGCAGTGTGGTAAAGATTTCGCGGTAGAAGCCCTCACCTTTCCATAGGCAAGTCCTTGAAAGCCATCATGGACAGCGTAGACCTTGTGTCCCTGAGCGAGCGCTAACCTCACAGCAGACCTCACGGCTGCATTCATCCCTGCGGCCGGAGCGCCCACGTTCAGAATAGCCAAGGAGAAATTGCTCTGAGGGAACATGAGTCAGATATTAATAATAGGCACATTTGAATTAAGCATTGGTGATTCATTTACACATGTTAAGGCTACAACAGTATGTGTGTGTGTGTTGGCGTGTTCTTGTTAGTGAGAGACTTACCTCAGACTGGATGGGCTTCTGGAAGCCAAGAAGCTTGTAGATGTTCCAGTTGTTCTGAAAACTCCTGCAAGAAATCGTTATTTTTAGCTCGGTCTTGTTGATTATTTGCAGAGAAAAAACAACAAAATTAAATTATGTGCACGATAAAATTAATATGAATGGATGACGCATTTACAAAGGACAAACATTTTGCATTTTAATATAATGATATATTTTAATGATCTAATATTCATGAAAAAACATCTCAGCTCTCACCCTCCACGCAGTTTGACAGCCTCATCAAACCTCTTCTCGTTCATGGCCTTCTGCACCAGTTTAGTCTGCAAATGGTGGCACAGTTGAAAAATACGGCAACCTCCCACTGTTTGCAAGTATGTCCATTAAAATCAATTACAGAAGAGAGGAGAGCGACTCACCATCTCCACACACTCCATTAGAGGCAGACGAACAGCGTGGTTACCCGACAGGCCGATGGCGCAGGCTGGGGTGGCAGGAGAGGCCTCCATCAGGGCAACCACCGCCTCCACACCCAACTTACTGCTCTGAAAACACAACAGTCCATACTGTACAAGTGCATTCACATGCATAGATAATGAATGTTGAAGAGCATCACCTCTATGCATCAGTAATGTATTGTATTGGTTATATGGATGATGACAATGTTTTGTCGAAATGAGAGGCGTGTTCTACATTTATGCAGCTTAGGTCTGCAGTTTATGCAGTTAAAGGAACTGTGTGAAACATTTCGGGGGATCTGTTAGCAGAAATGGAATATAATGTTCATAACTATGTTTTCATTAGTGTATAATCATCTGAAAGATCTGAGATTTCGTTAGCTTAGAATGAGCCCTTCATATCTACATAGGGAGCGGGTCCTCTTCACGGAGTCCGCCATGTTGCTCCGCCATGTTTCTACAGTAGCCCTGAACGGACAAACCAAACACTGGCTCTAGAGAGAGACTTTCATGTTTTTACGTTACCTGAAGGTCACCGTAGTTCTCCGACACGCTTATGAAATTGCGGTAACGTGAGCCGCAGAGTGCAAAACTGGTGTACAGCTAGCCGCCGTCTGACTTTCAGTTGGTTGCAATCTGCAACCACACCACTAGTTGTCACCAAATCCTACACACTGTACCTTTAAATGTTCAGTGTGTGTTCAAAACTATTGCTGAAATAGACCATTTGTATGGCTTTAACATTTTATGCGTGTGTCATCATAGCTGCATTGTTGTAGTATAAACAAACTCAGTATGTTGTCCAACTCACCAGTATTCTGTCAAACGCTGAGGGAGTTCCTCCTCGCTGAACGTGGCCGAGTACCGTCAGTCTGGTATCATAACCCAGCCTCTGTACCACCAGCTTCACACACACACATGGAAGCATTTCAGTGTGTCATGGGTTTGTCATTTAGCAGGCATACACAACAGAGATACTATGAGAGAAAAGTCCTTTACAAACATTTGAGCGGGAACTCTGAACACTGAACTGAACTACTCTCTGCTAGTTCAACTAGGACCGGGCGATATGGCCAAAATCTTCTATCACGATATAGGTAATTTCATATCATGATAACGATATATATCACTACATAACATGATTCCCGGTAATTCTATAAATATATAGTTTATATGAAATAACCACATGGTAAAGCCTATTTTTGTATACTTCTGTGTGAATTAAATACTTGACAAATGAAAAGTACTGAGTATTTTCTCATTTTAAGAACTTGAGTGCAAAATGAACAGTTTTAAGTGAAATTATAGAGAAAAAAATAAAGAAACATAGACGTAGCCAATATCACCATAGAAACGATATAGAAAAATATATACAACAGACATTTTTATATTGTTTTGACGATACATAACGTCATATTGCCCAGCCCTAAGTTCAACCTGTTATACATCTTTAAACTTACATCTTTTACGTAAGTTGAGGAGATGGGCTGGCCATTTCTGTCGATGGCTCCCTCTGCGATGATTACAATGTTGAGTCTTGACCCCTTTACGCGGCTCTGGAGGTAAACAGATAGACACATATTATCCAGTAAGTCAGTTAAGCACAATCCTGCTTCTAAGTCCTGTATTTTAAGAGAGGCAATTCAGCCTCTATTTCTGAAATGCTTACAGACCAAAGTATGTCTATATTTCCCCTACTTCAAAACAGAATAACCTCACCTGTGAATACATACATATGTGCCTGGGGCCAATGCTGTACAGACATGAGTTGACTAGTTTTTGCGTCTTACCATCTCTAGACGGGCACACATCCGGTCCTCCCAGCCCTCCTGAGGAGGAGCCTCTGGAATGAAGAGCCAGTCTGCTCCAGATGCCAGCGCAGACACCAAGGCCAGATATCTGCAGTAATAGCACAATCATGTGTTTTTATTCAGTGGAAGCGCATGAAGGAAAGCATAGTGTGTCAGAGTGTTACTCACCCACAGTGTCGTCCCATGATTTCCAGAACAAAAGTGCGCTGGTGGCTGTTAGAAGAAGGCACGCAACATTTATACTCTAAACATTTGCAGAAAGTATGTGAGCAAACAAACAGAGAATTTCCAGATTGGAGTAACATGCCGAGATTCAAGGGAGCAAGTCCAGGCAAGCTCATAGAGATCACGCCACACACAAAAGGGTGAGTTGAGTTATAACAAAACTTGGCTTAGATGATTGCATTCCATCATTACACTTTGCCGGTTTCAATACTATAAGTCTAATATAGGGCTGCAACTAACAATTCTTTTCACTATCAATTAATCTGCAAATTATTTTTTATCATTAATCCCTTTTCCACTTCTCTTGGCCTAAAGTGACACCTTCAAATTGCACATTTTTTCTGCACAACAGTGCAAACTAAAAATACCAGTATATCTATCACTGCTATAAATATATCTATTTACTTCTGCGTTCCTGTTATATCTTCATACTCTATAACTTATTTAGTAAGAATTACTGAACAAATGAAAATCACTCATGTCAGTGACCTCATAATATTTGCCTTAATGAAACACCAGCTGCTTCAGTGCTGTCACTGTTCAGTATAACTCCGTGTCTGACCTCTGTGCGGTGGTCATGATGGCGTCGATTATCTCCATGATGCGGTGCAGCGCTGAGTCAGCTCCGATGGTCATGTCGGTGCCACAGAAGTCGTTGTCGATGGAGCCCACAAGCCCCACGATGTTCAGGTGGTCATGTTTCTTGGCCAGAGTGTCTGTGATCCTTCCTGAAGTAGCACGCAAACACACACATGCACATTGTTGTAGATGTTGTCGAGCAGCTTACTATTATATACACCAAAGCAAAAGGAAATAATAATCATATTACAACAAAATGATGTGTCCTCCTCGTACCTACGACCCAATCATAGCCATGCTGAGGCTTGCTGATATAAGGATTTAAACCAGCCCGAAGCCCATGGTAGCTGCTGATGCTGTAGAGCTCCCCTATAGTTGTCCGGATGGATCATAAAACTGCCTCAAGACTGTATTCAGCTCCATCTTCTTAACTGACTGAACGTGGATGTTTACATTTTTGAGACTTAGCCAAGTCTGAAAGCAGTTCAAAACCCATGTTGTTTGCCTTATGCGTCAGTTATACTTTCCGCAAGGACAGCTGCACAGACATGAGCTGATGTGGAATCGTGACAAGGAAGCGTTTGAATCTTTTCTACTCCGTGCGGATTTCTCCTCACGGCAAACAGACACACTCAAAGCTTCTCAAAAGTCCTCAATGCTCCTGCCGCACGGAACCCCGCGAAGGGCCGTGTCTGATGGTGTGACGTCACTTTGGCTGTGCTCTTCTTAATTTGTCTAGGTCAGCTGATGTCATATGAGCACACCTGGAGTTTTGCACTGAAGTGTCCAGGCTTGTTTCCTTCCCTTCGACCCCTTCTGATGACCATTTATAATTTAACTCAAATGTTATTTGCGGAAATATGTTCATCTTTACGGTACAAAGTTTGTTACAATTTAAGATAGATAATAATATGATTAACGGTTATTAGAACGCCTGTAAAGCGGAGTGATACATAATTAAAAATCCCAGTACTGTTGTACTCTATATCGGCACTCATGGAATGCCTCTTGGTCGTAACTGTTGTAAAATAAATATAAATGTTGACTTTGTGGATGGTACAACTCTTTATCTGTGTTGACATGAAATGATACAAAGTTGTAAGTTGCAACAAGTCGACAATGAGAGCACTTTCTTACCTTTCTGTACGAGCTCCTCCAGCAGACCGCTCCACTCACTGCGGAAGATGTTGGCTCCGGTGAGGCTGCCGTCTCCGCCACACACACACAGGTTGGTGATGCCTTTCTTCACCAGGTTAAAGGCGGCAGAAAGCCGGCCCTCACGAGTTGTGAAGATCTCGCATCGGGCGCTACCTATCACGGTCCCACCCTGCAGCAGAGACGGCATATAACACGTGACAAACCAAACTGGGACAAACGGGGACATTGTAATCTGTCACTGAAAAATGTCATGCTAAGTGACAGAAATATGTCATTTTGCTCTGGCTCCTACTTAAAACATATTTGTGCTTTGATGCCACATGTGAACTGCCATGCACCTCCTATACAGCAGTGGTTCCCCACTTGTGGGTCGTGATCAAGCCCCCAGGAAGTGCGCCGGGCTTTGGAGCAAATTTCCGTGGTGGCCAAACGGTGGAATTACAACTTCTGTGTTCGTTATGTGATGTCATTGCACCCAAAAAGACAAAGTGACGTCTGTAAATCAGTACAATGCACTAATAGCCGAATCGGGAGTTATTTTCGTTACTGCATTCATGTGATTGAGCCCCAGACCAAGGCCGGACCGAGGGCTGGGAGGCGGGGTTAAAAGAAACGCTACTGCGCCTGCTCTATGAATGAACGGGAGCCCGCCTCTAAAGTTGTATCCAGTTCTCTTAATATATCCATGGTCGTGACCCCGACAAAGGGACAAAGGATTAATCTGAGGGGTCAGGAGATAATTATTAGAGTAGAAAAATATATATATATTGTAATGATAAAAATGTTTTAACCACGTATACCACACGAACATCGCATGAGACAGACAGGCTGTCTCTGCTGTCCAAGGTCACAGTGTTCCAGTAAACTATGTGCTACCTGAGTCTTCACTCCCTATGGTAGTCCTTCAAGGCCAGATTTGGCGTACATCTGACAGACAAGACTCCAACGTCTCTGTCAGTGTCTGACAGAAGGCGCCATAGGTATGTGAGGAGTCAGGTTGTGTCATGGTTTGTACAGCTTAAAAACCCACTGTAAACCTAGAGACGGGGCACAAACCTGCAGACTGCACTCTGACTGTGTACTCTGTACTTTGTGTCTTCTTGCAACAATCCTGACTTGTAATAAATACGATAAAGACAACTCTGAGTATATTTCAACTCATTATTTCTCTTTCTCACCGGGAACTACAGATCCTTGTAGCAGAATTTCCACTACAATGTAATATATATATATATATATTCTGCTACATAAAAATTGGGTTTATTTCTAAGACTTTTCTCTAAACAATATTCAGCCAGAGACGGGGAAATCACTCTTTGTTTGAACTGCTCAAAGTCATAAACATGAACCCTGAGACTACAAGCAAGTAGACATTGCTTTGTATAAAGGTTGGGAACCAGTGCTATACACAATCTGGACATATCTGGATGCTATGATGTAGGTTAAACACAGCAATATAGATTTGCTTTAGAAAGAGTAGCACACATGCCCTTCAACACATTTGCTGCATAATTTGAAGACAACTAATGCAAAAAGGACAGTGGGGTAGTTTAATTTTCTTTTGAATAGTGCAACTTGCTGCTTTTTGAACGGATATTTAAAGCACATGCAGCAAGGCCCCTTACCAGGTTATAACCAGTATAAGACGGGCAGGGAGAGAAGAGATGAGAGGAGATGGATGAAATAATAAAATTCCTATTAAAACTATGAAAAAGAAAGAGAAATAGAGACAGATATTTAAGACCAGAAAGAAAGAAAAATTCAAAATCGTGATACACTTAAGGCACAATAGGCCTTTTTCACAGAAGACATTTTGAGGTGTACCTGTAAGAAAGGTGTAAATAATCAAATTAATGATGGCCCTGCTTATAGCATAGCTTGTTACTGGGACACCTGTGCTTTTCCTAGTATGACAAGTCAACATGTCTACTGAGAAAAAGGCTTATTACAGCTACATTTAACACTGCTGTCAGCAGGGACTGACGGTAATACTTTGACCTACCTGTTGGATGATGTTGGACACACTGTTCCAGTGTGCCAGTTTGATGTTGTCTCCCCCATCCACCAGGCCCTGGTATCCCTGAAAAATAATTTCCCAAATGGTATGTTACTGTTAAAAAGAACAATGCAGGAATAAAGACCTAACTCAATATTTAATAGGGTACTATTAATAGAAACAGCTTGTTTACCTCATGAATAAGATAGACCTTGGCCCCCACATAGATGCCCATTCTGGTCACAGCTCGGACAGCAGCGTTCATCCCTGGGTCGTGGATAGTTGCATAAAAATATTAGATTCACCTCTGCTTCTCGTTACACACAAGCTGTTGCACAATTACTGTACCCTGCAAGAGGAAATCAAACACTGTGGTGGACATGATTTCATTATAGGCCCTCTTCACAGCAGCCATTTAGACATGTCATAGCAGGGTAAACAAAGGTGTAATTGATAAAAATGACTTATGGTCCCATTAGTGTGTCACAGCCATTCCAGTGAGCCAGCGTGCACAATACCAGGGCCCTGGCACAGGCCTGTGAAAAGGGCGTGTTGGGCAAAGGTGCCACCTGCTCTGTGGAGACAGCAACCAAAGTCCTTGACAAGCATTACGTGAACAGATCCTGACACTGTGTGAGATACCACAGTGGTGGAAAGTACTCAGATCTTGTACTTGAGCAATAGTAACGGTACCACAGTCTAGAAATACTCTGCTACAAGTAATAGTCCTGCATTGTAGATTTTGCAAACAATACACATATGCTTTAAGTCCCACAAGTAAAAGTACTCAGTATGCCAGAATGGCCCAATTCAGAATATTATATTGCATTATATAATTGTATTATAATTATTGATGCATTCATGTGTAAAGCGCTTTAATGTTGCAGATGGTAAAGGCGGGGCTAATTTTAATTACAGCTGCATTTGAATTTCCCCCAATATTTATTTATTTATTTACCCCAGGTGTATACCAGAAGTATTTACAAAACAAAAGTATTTACAGATAAATAGTACAAGTAAAAGTAAAGTAAGTAAAAGTACAAACACAAAAACAAAAACAAAAACAAACAAGCAAACAAAACAAAATTAAAAAAAATATATATAATAACGTTTCATCTTAGCTTATAATTATATACCATAATTCATTTGTTGATTATATTTTATATTATTAATCTAAATCTGCAAAGTAACTACTAGTAACTAAAGTTATCAAATACTAACAAGTACAATATTGAGCTGAGTTGTACTGGAGAAGAAGTATAAAGTAGCAGAAAGTGGAAATACTCAAGTACAAGTGCCTCAAATTGTACTTAAGTACAGTACTTGAAGAAGTGTACTTAGTTACTTTCCACCATTGTGAGTTACATACTGTACAATACAAGTAGCCTACGGTATGTATGCAGCGCACACATGACCTTTGACCCATCTTTACAACACTATCCAGCTGTCATTTTCTATCAGTCAGTATTGACTCCTCTCCACAAACAGACTGCTATCAGGCTATCTCATGCTTATGTTAACATTTATTACACAAAGTTAGCTTAATGTCTACATGTATTTAGAGGCTGCTGACTGCAGTAATGCTGATTAGAGTTTAAAGTCACCTTGTGCATCTCCCCCGCTGGTCAACACAGCCATGGCTCGACCAGCTCCCGTCATCTTCAGCTTCTCTAAGTCCATCGAGGACATGTTGACTCCCTCTGTCAGGAAGCCGGGGGGGGAAACTAAGAGAAGTCCGTAAACTAGCTAAATACAGTGTTTTCTTTAGGTAAATCAAGACGAGTCCAGGTGACGCTTCCTCGTTAGCAGTGCTTGAGTGAACGCACAGCAGTTTCCAGGGTCTGACTCCGCCCCTGTTCAAAGGAGCACAGGGAGCGCTTATTTTATGATCCCACTCCGCCCGGAAGAGCTCTGTTAGAGCTTCAGCAGGTCTTACGACATTAACCCCGCCTCCTCGCCGAGTCCTGAAGTGTATACAGTAAGAAATCTCAACAACAGCACGTACAACACGAACTGTTTTCAAGGGGTTTCAACAGGTTTTATTGCACTGATCCAGGGCCGGCTCTAGCCCTTTTGGTGCCCTAGGCAAAATTCGGATGTGGAGCCCCCCCCTCTCCACCCGGTTCAACCCCCCAGAACCATAACCCGAGCCCCGTAAACACACTTCAGACATCACAATGGTTTTAAGACAAAATTAAGTTTTTTATTTCATAAATAACTGTATTTATTTTACTATAAATAACTACTTGGTCCCTGATATTGTTGGCTTAAAAGTGTTTCACTGCAATTTACACTTTTTTTTTCACAAATAACTGGGGCCAGGCAGATGAGAAACGTGTGAGAAAGAGAGTTACAGGGGTGAAAAGTGTATTTCTTTCTTTCTTTATTTGTTCATTTGTACCTCAATGCAGAAAATGAGGAAAGGCGCCCACCGGCATTTTTTTTTTTTTTTTAATTTTCAAAATTTTCTTTAGAGGGCAACCAGCACCCCCCAGAAGGTGGCGCCCTAGGTGACCGCCTATATGGTCTTTGCCTTAAATTGGCCCTGCGCTAATCACAGTCACACCAGAGGAAACACCACCAACAGAGTCCAACTTTGATTTAATTAAATTGTAGAACTATGTATCTAGAAATAAAAGAACTCAATACTCGGTATTGCCTTAAGAGCGCACTTATATGATAGAACATTATACATCCCAAAGAATATTTTTTGCGGCAGTATACAAAATATATATATATATATATATATATATATATAAAAAATAATCAAAATAATCTGACGGCCCTTAATTAAGGTTTTAATTTTTGTATTGCGTAAAGTGAGGATGTGCGACCTGACCTCAGTACTTCTAAAATCCTGGCTATGATACTGTAGCTTCTATGAATATACGTGAAACATGAATGGAATTAACTTCTAAAACTCAATAAATTACTATCAATCAGTATACATTATGGGTATATTTAATGAGATGTAAATCAACAAGCATCTATTGTGTCACAGAAGAGGCGGACCACAGTGTGCTGGGTACAGTACATCAGCATTTATTCCATGCAGTTGTTTGCTCTGATTTTATTCTCCCAGATACCCATTGCACTGTACACTGGATAATACAGGAAACTGACAGGATTGGTTGATCGTAATGCCATTCATCAGGAAAGGGAGTTGGAAATGAGAGTAACAAAGAAACAGATGTTCGATACATTGGATGAGGCAACATGATGTCTACAGTTAGAGACAATTTCACAGAAATTCAGATGTAAGTAACTGGTATTTTGATTAAAAACGAGAGGAAGGGATCTCTGCAGAAGTACAGAAATCGGCATCACGCGCGCCTTTAGGCTTAGCGTTTCATTTACCCTGCTGTGACAGTCCACTGACTGGCTTTTGGTTGTACTAGAAGTGATTCCTTATAGCCTTTATGTCGAGACAAAAAAGCTTTAGGAACGCCTGCTGTTTCTAATTACTGATGTTAAGTCTGCTTAAATCAGTACTTCATGATCTAAATGATGAATGGTCCCCTGCAGGGTCACAAAGACAAAAATGATGCCCATGATATGACAATGCTTTTGTTCTCCCATACAAATACTGTCCTCTACCCATACCAATTCATTGTGCTTCCTTTAAATAATACTTTTCAGGAGAAATCATCTAAAGCTGCCTGAAATCAAAAAGAACACAACACCTTACCAATCATTCATAATAAATTAATTCAATAATCATGTAGGCCAGCTACAAAGAAAAAAAAACGAAAAAAAAAAACAAGAATCAAAATTAAATTACAACAATCGTACTTCACAGGATATATGCGAGAAAGACAACGTTATTAACAGCTTGATCGGATTACCCAGTCATTACAATGCACCAGGTTATTTCACACGTACGTAAACAGAAGGTCGAAGGAGGCTCGAGGAAAGGCAGCAGCTGCTTTCGGTACCAGGTGTGAGCCTTTCCAAAGCTTTCAAGCAAAAGGGTAATTGATCCATCAGTACGGTTTTAGATTCACCTTGTGCTACTCGGTTCTCGTGACTCACGCCCTCCTGCAGTGTTCAATACTGATGTAATACAGATGAAAGAATTTCCTGCTAATTTTCAACCCGTCGGGCTGGCCATCAGCGACAGAAGGCTCTGTCAGAGCTGTGCGATACGTTACAGAGAGAGAGAGGACAAAAACAGATTACATTACATTTACAGATGTTTATATACAGGAGTAACTAACACTGAGATGAGGTTGCTGAAAACCAAGAGCAGCGTTATTGCTCCGCGGCCTCGTCTCTGGCTTATATTTCCTAACCTAGAAACACTTGAGCTAACATCTTGACATCATCGTTAAATTCAACCCTGGCTGGCTATTTTTCAACCGCAGAATCATTAAGCTGGATGACAAACACTCTAACGGGGATAAAAATAAAGCTCTCGCAGATGCAGTATCCCTTTTCAAAGACAAGAAGAACAAAAATAGTAATATTGCTTGGATTCTAGGATTTGGATGGTCATGGGAAACATCTGATAAATTGCCTTAGGATCAGTGGAGCCAGGACCTTTAACACACAACACAAGGTAAAGTAAGTCATTGTAACTGTCGCCATCTAGTGGCCGTTGATATATTGCTCCTGCTCTCAATCGGCAACATAAAACCTGAGCATCAAACCCCCCAAAGAGCTCATAGAAATGGGACAATTTAAAAATATAGCATCTATAATAAGCTGCTTGACACTTGCTGCTCCTCTCGAGCCACCAGTCACTGTACTGTGTCTAGCCAGCTAGACGCCCCGCATCCCGAGCAAGCAACTTCTTTCTCTCCTGAGCGCCGACCTACATTATTGCTGTTTTATTCACCACAGCACAGAAAACAACTATTATTTTTGGACATTTGCGTATCAGACAGTAGAAATTACCCTGCAAGAAAATGGTAAATGGGAGGCGCCGCACCTAGTGTATTTCAAGAAATGGGATACTGCACCTGGATTGCAACTAAAGCGCTCTACATAACATTAAAGTCTGTTACAACAGTAAAGGGTTGAACATCAAGGCTATCTGTAAGACCTATTTTTTTTATATTCCTGTATGGTCCATGTGCCACTCAAAGATTCCTACATAATTGGTCCAGTCCAGTTTCTCACAGTCCTCGAACAATCCTGAGATGAGACTTGAAACTGTAATGTCTAATGGAGAGGAACGGGCTTTGTGTTCACACACACACACACACACACACAAACCCACACACACACACACTGATACCTCCCTAAACAACTCTGGTCATGACATCTGATTGATGATGACAATGACGTTGGCGTGTCTTGGAGAAGGATGAGCTGGGTCACAGAGGAAGAGTCTCTTTTTTGTTTGTTTGTTTAATCTTCTCCTCAGCCGAGTCTTCATCTCTGCTGCTCTGCTAGCTCGTCCGCTTCATGCAGTCTTCTGGCAGCGTTAGCATTTTTGCGAGCTGCACAGGCATGCTTGGACAGTTCAGCGGGGGATCCTGATGACCGACTAGAGATACATGTAGTGGTTTCTAGGGAGGGAGGGAGTCCGGTTTGCGAGGCAGGTTGTTCATGCTGGTGTTTCATAAGCTCCCCGGTCCCCACTAGCTATGGTGGGGATGGGATGGAAGTGGGGGATGCAGGGTACTGGGGCTCTGCACTGTAAACTCATGATAAAGCAGGTTGAGGGGGTGGGTCCTTGTTGGTTGGGGACTTCGGTCTAAAGCAATAAGACGCTGAGAGCCAGATCAAAAGGCTTGTAGTGACACTCCTTGTCTGCGTCAGTCACCTGAGAGACCAACAATCGCAGTAACTCCACACTGCTAGTTATCAGCCTCAGCACTTCATCCTCCTTCTCATCATCATCATCCTCATCATCACAACAAACACTTAGCCCATGCTCAGTTTCAAAATGTCAGTTTTGTTTTTCTCTGTTCAGATCAGAGAATTTACAGATGTCCTGGATTTTCCTTCAAAACTCAGACAAAAATAAATTATGAATGTTACACTATCTACTGTACATTATCATTCAAAAGGGAATCCCTGCCATGGGTTGCCTGGATGCTGTGCTAGAGATGAGGGGGGGGGGGGTTATGTGGTGCAGGGTAGTTCTGGGAGAGATTGCATGGGGCTTTGCTTTAAGGAGCTTCGTTTACAATGTCGTCCTCTTATTGCTGTATTTTCTGCAGGGCAGAGTGGGACACGATGGCCTCCAGGCAAAAACAGAACCGAGCCCTGGGGGCGGGTTTCACCACGAGGAAGGAGCCCCGGCTTTGTTGTTTCTAATGGTGGCATCGGAGCACTCCGCTTCTGATGAATCACCATCTGAGTCCCCAAACTGTAGTGGATTCTGGGAGAAAACAAAATTGAGAGAATAGACAGATTCAGTATCAGGCAACTGCTTTAAAACAGCTATTCTAAGCCACTGGCCCGCTGGTGGGTCTCAGAGCGCCACCTAGTGGGCCGCAGAGGTACTGCCAAACGGTTAGATTATCCTCTTCGAAATCTGACGGCCGCTATTCTGTCTTTCAGAGGTTGTAATGGGCTCAGTTTTAAAGCTAGAGTGGAGATACCGCTATCATATGAAACTCAAAAAAAACTATGATATGCTAACCATGCTATGCTAGCTCATCGGGATGGAGGCTAAATAATGCTCCAATGCTACGCTAAATTTTGACGAGTTTTTTCAAAGGGGTCCCTTGACCTCTGACCTCAAGATATCTGAATGAAAATTGGTTCTATGGGTACCCATGAGTCTCATGAGGCAGTGATGGGTGAGGGCAAGCTGAATATTTATGAGGATCATTACACCTGACAGTGGCATAACACATATTTATAGCCTTTTTGAACAAGTCCTCAAGTTACAAAAGGTTGAGAACCCCTGCTTTACAACATCAATTTTATCATCTGATCGTCGCTAGCATGGCTAAAAATTACAGAGCTAACATGATGGGACCGCACGCACCCCCGGAACTGACCTCGTAGCTGTGTTCGTCGGAGCACAGTTTCCCCAGCGAGATCTGGGTCTTCACCCTGCGGACGGCGCACTCCTTGTCAGAGAGGCCGTCTGACTGGGTGGAGATGTCGATGGGGATGTCCGGTGTGTGAGACAGCAGCTCGTCCAGGTGTTCCTCCTGACTGGTGCTCATCCTCTCCAGGGGCCCGCTGTGGGAGTGGTCGCTGGTGTTTCCCTCCTCTCCATCAGACACCGACAGGTTCTCTGAGCTGAAGGTGGAGTAGGACTGGAAGCTGCTCATACAGCGATGAGGTCTGTGAGGGAGCAGAGGAAGAATAAAAAAAATGTTGATGCTGTTTTAAATCCAGTAGTTAGTTTTAAGACTGCTTCACACCTGGTCCACTGTATTTGGGACATGTCAGTATTATTATTTTGGTTATGATGTGGTGAATGGTCAGTCATTTTCTTTTGTTGCACCACATGATGTAACGGTGTTACAACACAGTGAAGGTCAAGGTGGCAAACTTAAAGCTGGGGTAGGCAGTTTTCTGGAAAAGGCAAAAAAACCCCCCGCCAGACTTTGAAAATACAGCCCTCCTCCTGCAGCTCTCCCCTCTCTGTCCTAATCTCCCCCCACCAGACGAGCACGCGCTTCATACAGTAACCTGTACGAGTACTAGTCATCGATTTTAAACATCATCCCGATCGTGATCGTGATCCTGATGCCGTTATATAGCGGCAATTCTATAAGAATTACTGTTTTCTTTGCAAACTTGTGGACCTGTAAAGCCCAGACAGAGGTGTGCTGGAGACCTTCTTCAGGATCCCGAAGATAAACGGGAAAAGATAACCAAGACCAGCAGGGCCGAGAGGGCAGATGACCATTGAGTGAGTATTTTTGTCAGCTAACTTGTAAGCTGTTTTGTTGAGTTGCCTCTTTAAGAATTTAAGTTGGGCTTTTATTTTTAAAGGTAAAAATGGAAGGAGCGAACAACGTTGACAATGTGGAAAATAATAAAGTTGTTGCCGTCTTTGTTCACGCTGGTTCGGACTATGGAGCCTCCATCTTTTTATTTTATTACCTGCCTACAGTATTTATAGCTCGGCTACACTATGTTTTAGCTGGGCGTCGCTTCTCTGTCAAAATAGTATGCACTGAGGAATTTATTGCTTCTTTTACCATCAACACTGATTGGACATCCACATAAAAGGTGGCAAATTTTTCCTTTAGTAACCAACTGTATTTTACCTCTGTCTCCTTGGAAACTCCACTTCACTGTCGACCTCCCCCTCTTCCTCTTCAGATGACTCATCGCCACCCTGTAAGAGAAGCAATTGCAGCTGTTAATCCATCATCCCTCACAGTTTCCTTCACACAAACACATACTACAGACTCACTGATGTAAGGCTACCAGCGTTTGCTCACCTTCCTGAGAGGTCTGAGAGTGCGGGGCAGCGCGGTGAGCAGGGTGTGAGTGCGTTTGGACGCCTCTTGTTCCTGCGGCTGAGCCTTCTTTGTGGCCTCTCCGTCTGAGGCTGGATCTTTGCTGGGAGCCCCTAAAGAAGACGTGGTGTTTTCCTGGGTGTTGAGCAGGGAGTAGTGGGGCAACTCTGGGTGGCTGGATGCAGGAGGGGTCTCCTGACAGTGCAGGCAGCCAGGGAAGGGGTGAGCCTGGCAGCAGGGACACAAAGAACCAGCGCCGGCACCTGGAACAGGATTGGGGCCGGTGGATGAAGTCCGCTGTCGCGTGTCTGCGTCCACAGCGGTGGATATGAGGTCGGGGCTGGAACCAGAGACGCGGCGCTGCAGGTGGTCCGTCTGAGGGCTACGGAGGGCGGCGGCGGGGCCGAAGTAGCGCAGGTTGTTGGCACAGTTGACAACGGCTTCCTCGCGGCCCTTCAAGGGGAGGAAGGGCCCCTCGGTCGGTGGGTGGTGGTGGTGGTGATGGAGGAACGGCTGCTCCTGGAGAGACTGGGTGTCTTCTAATGCCCCAGTAAGAGGCTTCAGCACCCCGGGGAACTCGCTGTGGCTTCCTTTACTGTTGGCCCTGCGGTGACGAGGCTTGCTTCGGTAGCGGGCTTTGCCGGGAGGCGTGGAGACCTTCGGGCTGGCTGATAGAGGCGAATGGGAGGGGAGAGGGTCGAGGCTGGGGATGCCATCCGAGCGAAGCAAGTCTGGCCTGAAAGAAATGCATTCAGCAACATTAACATAATGCATCTTAACACTGTATGTCCAATGTCTTCAAAATGACACTTCTGGCTTTACCAGAACACCTAGTCATTCATCTTACTTTACTGAGAATATATGTTTTCTAACTAATCATCTAGATGAAGCTGCAAATGTTAATGGATGTACAGCAGCTGAAACAGGAAATAACAGTCTTTTCTTTTATAATTAGCTGTTCAATTTGCTACGGTTCAGACCTTTTAGTGGGGGGCATCCCAGGTTTGTGGGACATGCTTCCTTTCTTCTTGATGAGCTTCTCTACAGCGTTGGACCTGACGATGGGTCTGACCAGGTGGCGCTTATAGGTCCCGGGATATTTCTTCTCCACTGCCTGCTCTCTCCTACAAATATGGCAGAATTAGTTTGGAGTTACATGACGGTGAACAGCATTCACATTCAGTTCTACAGAGAGTTGAAGGAAATGCTGACGGGTGAAAGAAATAGGTCAAGGAATTGGCAACAAATCAAGGGAGGAAAAACTCAGAGAGGCTTTTTAATTTGAGTCTTTCCCGAGCAAAAACAAGTACATGCCTGAGAAGTTTAGGCGGAAATGTGAAAAAAAATGTCTGTCAATTGTTTGTGATGTGACTAAAAAACTTCCTATTGTTCTAGTGACGACAAACAGACTGTTCCTCTCACTAGTTGAATATACGGTAAGTTGTCTTGCCAGCCATTGTAATAATTTCAAATATTAAACATTACTGGAAATGCCTTTTGCAAAGAGGAAATAGCAGTACAAACACAAGTAAGGGCTGATAATGAGGAACAGAGCAGGACAGCAGTAAAGCTAGCTGATGACTACTGTGATAAAGGATTTATTTACGTACTTCATTAGTTCCTTCTCTCGGACCTCCAGCTGCAGCATGATGGCACTGAGCTCCATGTACAGGTTGTTGGCTCTCTCCAGCTTCCTCTCATAGTGCTCCCGGATGTCCAGTGCGTGCCTGAGAGAGAGTTCAGGAAATGCAGACAAACGTTCACTTCCAACAACAACTTCTTCAATTTCAAAACTACATCATTAACACTAAGAAATAAATCCATGCAAAAGGAATTGATTGATAAATTGATTAAAAATACACAAGTAATTTTGAAATCAGGAGGAGCTTTGGATTACAACGTGTTTACTATTGTTACTCTTCCTGTAAATGTGCTCATGTCTCCTTTCTTACACACCTGAGTTCATCCCGCCTGCGTCGGATCAGCTCCTCGTCCAGCCTGTGGATACAGGTGCCTTCACTTTTGATCTTCTCAAAATGTTTCTTCACTTCCTCCCTCCATTCTGCCTGTAATATGAATGGACACAGTCAACAATCTGACCATCCACTCTCACACACAACGCCATCAGATGACTTAAACTCAGCACTGTACCAAAGGGAATAATATTATCTAGAACCAGTAAATACTGTCCAAGGCTTGTGTGCGACACTCATTGTTGGTGCACATCAAACTTATCTTCAGAAAAGAAGTGTATAGAGTCCTGTGACTTAAACAAAGTGAAGCTTATTGTGTTTTGCGGTTATAGTCCTGACCTGAGACTTGAAGTAGGTCTCCTGAGGAGCTCCTAGGACATCAGCAGCGGCGATGTCGAGGTGTAGGAGGATCTGACGAAATGAAGGCCTATTCCTGGGCTTGCCTTGCCTGGAATCAGCAAATAACAGGGAGAGGAGATGTGATTAAATGAGAACGGTAATAATGTAATTTTAGGCAATCCTGTGTGGTGCATAGTTAGCATTTATCTTGAAGTATAAACGCAGCACAAAACCTTTTTAACAGACGTGCTGGACAGAGATACCATTACACATAATATATGATCCACGCTCACCATGTTTGTTTCATGAGGATTTTGAAGCCATCCGGGCAGGTGGAGGGGACGGGAAGGTGAAGACTGTTGCTGCCAACACCCCAAATGATGGCCGAGGAGTCCACGTCTTTGTAGGGAATCTCTCCGGTCAGAAGTTCCCACAACACAACTCCAAATGACCTTCAACAGGAAAGTAAAGAGAGTCAGGACTCACAACAGAAACATAAACAACAGCTGACTCTTCAAATATTAGACTTTTTAATCTAACTGTATATAACTGTAACTTGTGTCATTTAAGTACTCACCAGATGTCTACTTTTTCAGACACAGGCTCATTTCTTATCACTTCTGGGGCCATCCAGGCCACCGTACCCGCAAATGACATCTTTGTACTTTTGTCACTGAGCTCTTTGGACGTTCCAAAGTCGGAGATTTTCACAGTGTCGTTGCTGGTGACCAAAACACTAAAAACAGAAAACACACAGACTTGTTAGCAAGTTCAGACTGTTTGATTAAGAGGACCAAAAAATACGCCATCTCATACAAGTTTACGGTAGACCTACAATAACCTATATCAACTGTACAGTAATTCTAGAGTTATTATAAAAAGCCATGTTCACCCTTTCATACTGAAGCCAAGGAGTGTCAAACCGGCATTAATCCAGGTCAGATGACCTGGGTTAAACCGCTCAGACCGATGCCAAGTTTTTCCTGTGACATTTCCACTGGTTTTTAAGGGGTATGGCTTTTATTTTGTAGGAAAGACTGTTACAGAAGCACATTTCTGCATCTGAAACATCCCATTAGCTGAATGAGACTGACCTTTCCAGCACATTCAGCCTGCTATCATTCTGCTGACTAATACAGTGTTTGGCACTGCAGCAGCATGATGATATTGATTAGAGAAACAGGGCTACAGTGTGCAGGGGATGAGACAGGACTACCTTTTAATTCTGAGAATGGCATTTGAGTTAATGTCAGACTACTCAGAGCTGAAAAGCATGAATTGTTGTTGCTGCTGTGGGCTAAGAAGTCTTAAACAAGGCTGATCAGCTTTAAGAACGTGACCACAGCACCCGTGGGCTGCTGCTGCATAACAGCGGCAAACCAAGGGAACATACCGTACTCCTTTGGAAGAACATTTTCATTTCATTTAACTGTATTTCTATTCAACGCAACTGTAAATTCTGCTCAATGTTTTTTTTTTGATCATTTTCATAGCAGCAGATTACACAGTGGTGAGAGCTGAACAGTTACAGAAAATCAAATTGAAGGAAGAATTATAACAATTATAACAAAGAAAAGAGGAAACTCACTTGGGAGACTTGAGATCTCTGTGGATGATCTTGTGCAGGTGTAGGTAGTTCATGCCGCTGGCGATGCCTGAGGCCCAGTCCACCAGCATCCTCGGGGTCACTTTCCTCCCCGCCCTCAGCACCTCATACAGCTGGCCCTGGGCGCAGTACTCCATGATGATGCAGTAACAAGGCGCCTGGGTGCACACGCCCCTAAGTTGGACAAAACACAGGAAACACACTTATAGGCCGACTGATCCTGATGATGACAACCCTGATGTTTCATTTGGACGCCATCAGAGCTCCACCAGCTGAAAACAACAAGACAACATCAGGTAGCATGCAAGGTAAAGTGGCTGTAGACTTACTTGAAGCTGATGATATTTGGATGCTTGAGTTTTCGCAGGTGTTTAATGTCCGTCTCCTTCTGCTCACGCACCTTCTTGAGGGCCACCTCCTCAGAGCGGAACTTGCCCAAGAAGACGGCTCCCTGTGCACCGCTGCCCAGCCACTGCAACTCCGAGATCTCCTCAAACGGAACCTCCCACATGTCTGGAAACAAGTAAACTAAATTATATATTGAGGCTTTTGAACTGTATATAATTGTCTAATTTTGAACTTTAGCGTCGTTTTTATGCAATCAGAACAGTGGGATCTTCATTTGCATTTATCACAGTCCTGTAACAGCCAACATCATAGTGCTACTTTTTGTGCAATCTGAGCCACTGTCTGCCACAAATCTTTTGCATGTAAACTATTAAAAATCAGTAATGTTTTTGAGAATCGATACTGTATCACAAAACACAATAACGCCATACTCAAGTGTATCGATATTTTCTTTGACCCCTAGCTTAGTTTAGCACAGAGACTGGGAACAGGGGGAAACAGCTAGCCTGGCTTTGTCCAAAGTAGGGCTGTACCGAATGTAATTTTTTTTTTTACATTTGAAGCTTCGATTGAGATTTTCAAATTAAGTTTTTTAAAGTGTAAAGATGACGTTGACGACAATAAGTGAAAATTAAATTGAAAATGTCAAACTATTCCTTTTAAAAAAAAGAAAAGAAATTCTATCTTGAGGAAAAAACACATCACAACACTTTCAAAATAAATGTCATGTACTTTAAGTTTCCTACAACCATGACATAGTATCTCAGAGTTACAGCAAGAAAAACACACCCAACATAGTTTACACTAGATATCATATTTTCTAGCCATACTGAGTGGAAATAACGCCCTGTGCACCACTGCTATAACTGTCAAACAGTGAGTCATATGCTGCTCCGTCCTCGTTATGTGGTTTTGAAACCAGCGTAGAGGAGAAGCTGAAATCTCCGGCCCACTACATTTGGACATTAGCTGACCAACCACTAGACCCAGCCCAGTTCTGTCTGACCTCGACTCGTATCCTGCAGCCTCTGTGTCCAGCCTGCGCAGGCAGCCCTGCAGCAAGGTGAGTCTACCTAAACCGTGACCTCAATTCAAAGTGACAGCTGTACGGATTCACCCTCAGCAGCAATATGGTCAAGCTGGGGTTGGCTATTCAATTACAGTTTCAGACTACATCAGGAGAAACAGGAGGGAATCTGAAGTTTGTTTTTCAGAAGCCTTAAAGAGACATTTGAATTAAACACGGAGCATTTAGTCTCCTAAATTGATGCCATGCAGAAAGATAAAACCCAGAACTAACCTTGCTGTTGTAGCTTGTATTCTGTGGAGTATGTCTTCCCGATGATGTTCCAGACAGGCCGAAGGCAGCCGAACAGCCCCTCTAAGAACCCGCCCGACCCCGGCCCCGCTCTGTGGAAGTGCAGCTTGATGTCGTCAGGGTGATGGTGGTGGTGGTGGTGGTGGTGGCTCTGCCTCCCCTCTCCACTGTGGTCCACGGGGCAGTCCCCTTCTCCCACCTGCTCCTCCATCCCACTGCCACACCCGCCGTGCTCACAGGAGGCCGGCGATCCGGCTTCCTCGTGGTCATGCTCCTGCAGCTGGAGCACGCTGTTGTCAAAGTGCCCACCCTCGCTCCGTGTTGAGTCCACACTCAAGGCTGTGTTTGGGGGACTTACACCCCCCAGTACTGAGTCCTCGTCCTGGCCGGGCGTCTGCAGCGTCTGCAGCGTCTGCAGGGGGACGGCCAGGTTTGTCGGCGGGGCCAGGTCTGTGATAATCTGAGGAGGTAAGCTGGACGGAGGGGCCTGGGGAGGCTGAGGTTGGGAGTTGGGCGAGTTTGTTTTCTTCGTGGTGTCCCCAGCCACGGTGAGTTTGAGCTCCTCCTTCAGCTTGCCCACCAGCAGACTGGGGCAGGAAGTCCACGAGAGCACCTCGGGGGAGCTACCCATGGTGTCGTGCATGTGCATGGGCTACCCGGTGACAACGAGTGGGGCGCGTCCTAACGCACTGTGTTGGCCGAATGTTGAAAATCACCTGCAGAGTGGGGAGATGGATGCAGAACAAGAAAGAGAGACAGGTTATCTAAATGATAAAGTCCATGGAATGAAATGCAGATTGAAATAAAAAGCGGAGTTAAATCCATTTGGATGATTGTAGACACCTCTGATGCAACACAAAACACGATCGTAACTGTTGCCACGGGGCCCTCTTACTTCCACAAAGAGAAATGCAATCCTCTCATTTCCTCCCATAGATCTGGGATTGAGAGAGCTTACATTAATGATGATTATTTTTAACTATGGAGTGCAAACTCTGCAGGGTGGAGGAGGTCAGAAATATCAGAGGCTTTAAATCAGCGCACAAGAGACGGAATTTGCTGAATGAAAGATTGCAGCGTAGATACAAATAATGCAATTCTGGGAAATTTCTGGGAAACAGTTGGACTAAACCAATCACACACACACACACACACACACACACACACACACACACACAAACACACACAAGCGCGGCTTTACCATGTTCTCAGTGAAGCGGTAACAGTATAGCAGGGATTAAAAGTCTTGCTGTGTATTAGGACCGATGAGAGCAAAACATCTGGCACGCACAGCCCATTCTCACTGCTTAACCAGCAGGAACGGCCATAACCACCACAGGCCAGCCGCAGAGCAAACATACAACATTACCGGAAGTAAAGTCCATACCATCTTACCCTGCCTATTAGTGTACGTATTGATATATATATATATATATTGTGATACAGACATTTTTCTGAAAAGTTAATAGAGAAACTGTTTATATAGATATCATATCCAGACAGAAGTGTCTGTGTTTTGCTACTCCAGCAAATTAAAAACCAGAAAAATCAAGATATCATCAGAAGAAATTATCACACCGCTGAATGATTACATAAAAAATCCAATTTTCCAATTAATTAGAACTGCTCTTTGATTTGCAACTTTGTCCGCAATGAGATATTAAACATGGCAAATGAGCTCAGTGCAAATATATGTACAGCTGTAGGAATATTTAACAGCTTAAAGAATAAACCAGGATAAACAAGGATAATACGGTGCAACATATTCATCTCAACTCAAGTCCGCCTACTACCTTTTTCTGAGCTATTAATAGTTACTGTCTTCATAAGCGAATGAACAGGTGTCATCACGTGTCCTAAAGGTGTGGAACTTTTTGGAATCCGTTTTTATATACTATTTTATTTCTTATACACAACATAACAATGGGCAATGACATATGATACAACGACAATACATATGCATCCAGGAATGCAAATACAGGAATATCAGCAAGTCATAGCAGAGTCATGAAGCCCAAAGACAAAAAAGGGACACAAATTTAAAAGGGAATGAAAAAAAAAATGAGAATATTAGATTTAAAATATGATTAACTTCTTGAAGAATGTTAACCAAAATGCTGTTTTATTATATCATAGATGTAGTTAATAAAACTACATCTGTCAATCTACCAAACCTGCTAATACATAGTTGAAAGCCACTATATGGAGCAATTGCTTTCTACTATTTTCTTGATTTTATGAATTGTACCTTGTTCTTTTTCTTTATAATCTCATTAATACTTGACGCTTTGGTAATATTGTCCTTGTTATATTCATGCCAATGAAGCATATTGAATTGAAATGTAGCATTTTGCATGATTATAACATCTTACATCAAATTATTCTGATTGTGAACGTTTTTGTTTGTAGAAAAATGTGACAATCCTGAAGAAAACTGGCAGCTGGTCTAAAGTACGCGTTTCTTTCTTTCTCTTCATCTCAGTGTCCCTGGGTCAGACGAGACGCAATATCGTCTGCCAGAGTGTCTTTTTCAACACTACCACTGGGAGTTGCCAAAGTCAGAAATGTTAAAACCCTTCACATGGGGGCTTTAATTTGTTGCAACTGTAGCATACACTGTGTTTTCAGACAAACAGATGGCCATTTATCCACATGTGCTCATTTACCAAATCTTGGCAAAAAAGTGGCACAAAGCAGTGAATCAATTGCTTTGTATAATGTCACTTGATTTCTTCCCTCCCTTTAAACCCTGGAGGACATGCCCTTAGAAATCCAATCAAGTTTGAGGCGGTAGTAGAAAACAGAGAGTGAGGGACACAGAGAGAGAGAGGGAGATAGATAGCGAGAGGCTGTACAGTATGTACAGTCGGGAACAGGAGATCAAAGTCCAGGAGGGAGGAGACAGAGAGGCAGGGCAGTGAGCTGGTGCTGTGTTACGTGGAGGTTTCCTGAAGGGGACAGGCATGAAGTCCAATTCAAACACACTTCGTTTATGTTGCCCTCTGTGGAGAACACTGGCATGAATGCACAGCTCTTCTTATTGGCATAGATCAAAGAACAATAAAGCTTTATATAACTTTGCTGCTGAAATTTAATTTTGGTTTAATAAGGTTGGGGAAAAAAATTCACCTATGTATCGCGATTTTTTTTTTTAACGATTTTAAAATCGTTTTTTTAATGCCAGAATCGATATATTTGCTTAATATGAGTCTATGCGGAGGTAGAAGGAAGTTACCGCTTTGATTGTTGTAGTCTGAGTAACGCAACATCATATCCGCTCCTTATCCAACACCAAAACGAAACGCAGCCGACCTGAACCCTCACATTTTAAATCCAGCGTGGTAAACTCCACTATACATACAGTAAAGTATGGAAACACTTTGGGTTTCACACATTGCAGGAAAAGCAGAGCTAGACATCACGGCTAAAGCTGCATGCTAACTCTGTAATGGACAGGAAAGGTTATCGTATTGCGGTAACGTGCGGTCAAGCCGTCAGTCACTCTCATCTCCACGGTCAATTCGGCCGACGCTACAACTGTAGAGCATTTATATACTGACATTAAGTTAAATGCATTCAAACGGCCCCGATGGAGCTGACCATGGATGTCTAAAGAGAACGGAGCTGACGGTAAGCGCTAGCGATGCACTTGGCGAAGTTAGCAGAAGTATACACATGCGACTACGTCCGATTTTCAAAATAAGGTGTTAACAAACAGTACTGTGTATACATCATACATATATAGAAATAAGATTGATGGATTATATTCATCAGAAGTATAAAACATTACATGTCCCTCATACATTAAAAGAAAAAACTGATATATTTGACTTCAGGACATCTCTGATGACATTCATGCTGAAAATCAAACATTTTTACTGTATTAATTTAGATAATTTCCAAAGTAAAAGTCCCTAGAAGTGTATGCTTCAACTTTGCCCACGGACTAGTGTTAAAAAAGTTAACAAAAATCGCAATAAATCGCAATACTTTTAGAATTGCAATACCTAAAAATCACAATACATATCGAATCGGCACCCAAGTATATATAATGCAATTGTTGTTTGCCTTTGTTTGACAATAAAATGAAGAACAGAAAATATTGGGAAAGAGAAAGGGGAATAAAAATTCCTGACAGGACTCAAAGTGGAGATGCTCACAGTTACAGGATATGCGTCCAAGTCCGTTGGTCCATCGAGATGCTTGTGCGAATGCATGTACTGTATCCGTGTGTATCTACTAGGGGGTAACCCGAGCGCTGTGAGAGTGTAGTGGCTGCCAGCAGCTCATCTATAATGCAGGCCTGTCTCTAAGCAGGTTGCTGAGAGTGCAGGGGAAGGAGAGAATGCTCTCTCAGGTATCCAATAAATCTGTCCCTTCCACAGCAGAGACAATCGAGCTGTGCGAGTAGAGGCCCGTACTGTAATTCCACCCCACGGACAATTCTCGGAGCTGGGCTCCTGACGCGGGCCGCAGTGGGTGGATGTGGTCGGCTGGACATTAACACGCACGTTAAGAAACAAACCTGCACAGTAACCCAGCTAAAGCTGCACAATTATCTTGCCAGAAAACCTCCATTCAGCCTCTTTGTACTATCTATGCCCAATGTCCTTCCTGAATCAGGACCGAGTCTTTGCATCTACTGTATATCTGACGCCAAGACTAGGAAACCGACCTCTCGCTCTCTCCCATTAATCTCTAATGGAAGATCTCTATGTCCATAGAATCCCATGAATAATGTCTGCGCCTCATCAAGAAGGGCCCAGGGTTTCATTTACACTGTCATTTATTTACAGGACTTTCCGAAAGTGACCGTGACTGGGCAAAAAGGACACGCTGACCGTGCCTCTGATGTTGAAATTTGAATTTTGTTGCATGATGTGCATATTGCTACAGAGAAGGAAACAATGCAGATGCTCAGCAGAGTGGATAAAAAGAATAAAGAGAGAGAGAGAGAGAGAGAGAGCTGAAGAGAAAGAGAGAGAGAAATTATCAGGGGCTGATCCTTTAATCCCTCTACAGGGCTCTAGAGACAAGCTTGTACAAACACAGACCCTATTCATCCCTCCCCCTCATATATCCTCTAAACACTTCCTTTCATTTCTTGCCTCTATAAAGGCGACCTAATGTCAGTGGCCAGTAGCACAATCACAATCGTGCTGAAGCACATCTTCAGCATATGAACACACTTCTATATGTGGAGCAGTATTGGCGGAGAGAGACCTCACTGATATTGTTACTGTACCACGCTTTATACGAGTGTGTGTTGGTGTGTGTGTACATGGCAGCTGGTGGTGCAGGGGGATCAGATTCTGAGACCACAAGTGCTCGCACACACACACACAGACAAACACAGATATGCCCGGGGCGTGTCCGGCCGGATCCAATAATCCCACTACTCCCAGCAATCCTCAGGGGAAGGGAGTTTATTTTGTGGCACTCAGCAAACGCCAACGTGGTTGTTTAGATCCAACGTACTGTATCTTTACAAAAGCAGCTGGAGCTTCCATAACATATTAACGCAGCGACGACAGACCTTTAACATACACAGAGGTGCACATTGCATTCATGCTCACGCTCACACAGCAGCAGCAGCAGCAAGCAGCCTCATCTGTGTCTCCATCACTCTGCTCCTCATTAAGGGAAGCCCTGCTGGGCCCCATAGGGGGGAACCTCCCTTTAGGTGACAGCTGCGCCACCGACCAAAGAACCAATTTAGCCGCTATCGCACCTCATCATTCACACGTTACCATGTCAACACAGCATCCATCCTGACCTTCTGCTACCAGTCACACTCGCTCTCATCCAACACTCAGGTTTGGAGAGGCCAAAAAAGCCTGGAGGTCGCTTTTGAGTCCACTAAGCCCGTCACACAGAGAGCAGATTAGCGTTGCTCTTAAAGAACAACAACATAGTGGTCGGCACTATTTTTAAAGTGAGGATGGGTAAAAGTAGTATCTTGCATTAATCAGAATTAGGGCTGTACAATTTTGAAAAAATATCTAATTGAGAGTATTTTGACCGATAATAGCGGTATGATTTGCGATATTAGAAGGTATGATCATTTTTACATCATTAGTCTCATTTTCATTGAAAAACATGAAGTTACACGATTGGTCGGCCGAGTGTTTGAGTTTCCTCATTGGCTGTTGCTCTTTCAAAATGAAAAGGCGGAGAACAGTCCTTTTTGCAAAAGAGCCCGTCCAGCACGACGCGTCCGGCTCTCGGACCAAGCTGTCCACTAGGTGATCTTTGTTCTAAAACGAAACGAGATTCATCAGTGGCATAGCCTATTTCTCGCTTAAAAATGTTTTCAGAAGTAGATTTTGGTGGATTGTTTAGACGGAATAACAGAAAGTTTACAAGCAGACCGCCATGTTGTTTCCTGTTTGAAACGGCAAGCAGAAAACCAGGGACCAGTCAGGTGCATTCCACGAGAGGGTACGTAACCGCTTGAACGGCCAGCTGAGTGGAGCAGCGCGTCCCCTAGTGTCCTCGCCGGACCTGGTGGACTTGTACCGCTGGATTTAACATTATAGACATGACCACTGACTATTTGTGTAACAATTAAGCCACAAATTCACAGACTGACCGTACACGGTCCAGCCATATACTCGGTTTTGAACGAGTCAACAAAAGTACACGTTATAGCTCTTTAACTCAAAAGGAGACGGATACGAATCTCAGCCACCTGAGCTACCAACACCCGTCCAGCAGATATATAATAAATCTGACTTTCATAGGTGTAAACAGACATATGAGTGCACACTGAGCCAAACCTTTTCACAGATACTGCCCAAGCAAAGATAAATACCGGCTCCAGTCTGTTTCTATCCCTCCTGACCTCCGCTCTTAAAACAAACGGAGCAAAAGCATGGATGGTGAGAGCAGCGTTCGTCTCCACTGAGCACCACAACTAACCAATAAAAGGAAAAGTTTAGAGTATAAAAACAACATAAACTGGACAAATACAAGAGTCTCTTACCATCAGTAGCTCGGGAGCCTCTATAGTCTGAACTACACCTGACCATCTCTTATTCTGGGTCACAGTTGAACAGCTGTACTCTGGTATCTGTACTTGTTTCCCTTGTCAATGCAGACTATGGACTTTCAGGCTCACTCTTCATCATGTGACTAATCAATGTTATGAAACAGAAATCCGGAGACATGCTGCTCATTGATTTCTTTGCCATTAGAGGCAGACAGAATTAGAACATATTTAGCAATATGAACACCGAGTGCAGAGACCTCGGAAACACGACTCTGCCAACAGTCCTGATTTGATTGTCGGGATGTGGGCCGATGTCTAAATCAGCTTTCCCTCGCTACCGTGGCCGTGAGTCCTGCCAGAGGGGATTGGACAGCCTGCCGTAGGTGGGTGAAAGTAATAATCTGCTGGTGCGGGCACAGCGGTGGAGGGGAAAATAAACAAATTCTGGCACAGCGTTCAGGCATCTGCCGTCACATGGCTGACGTTTCCCTGTAATCCCTCTTTCTTCATATTCTGATTCCCTCTGGTGACTCACCTGAGTGGACTTAAATACCTGGGGGTGGCCGGAGGGGAAAGCAGGCCACAGAGGAATAATCCCTGCATGCCTACATGCCGGCCTGCTCGGGGTTTGACTGGTGTTGCTGGGTAAATGGGAACAAGGTCAAAGCTGCTCCTGTTAGAGGCCACGGGCAAAATGCCGGTTGGGATCACCTGGTTTGTTGTGACGGATGGATCAAGTCAGGTGGATGAATGAAACTACCAGAGAGAGTTGACTGATAGGAGGGTGAAAGTGTAAAAACTAGGGCTGTCAATCGATTCAAATATTTAATCTTGATTAATCACACATTTTTTTATCTGTTCAACATGTACCTTAAATGGAGATTTGTCAAGTATTTAATACTTTTATCAAGATGGGAGTGGGTGAATATGCTTGCTTTATGCAAATGTATATATATATTTCTTATTTGAAATCAATTAACAACACAAAACAATGACAGATATTGTCCAGAAACCCTCACAGGTACTACATTTAGCATAAAAAATATGCTCAAATCATAACATGGTAAACTGAAGCCCAACAGGCAACAACAGCTGTCAGTGTGTCAGTTTGCTGACTTGACTATGACTTGCCCCAAACTGCATGTGATTATCATAAAGTGGGCATGTCTGTAAAGGGGAGACTCGTGGGTACCCATAGAACCCATTTTCATTCACATATCTTGAGGTCAGAGGTCAAGGGACCCCTTTGAAAATGGCGATGCCAGTTTTTCCTCGCCAAAATTTAGCGTAAGTTTGGAGCGTTACTTAGCCTCCTTCCCGACAAGCTTAGTATGACATGGTTGGTACCAATGGGTTCCTTAGGTTTTCTAGTTTCATATGTTCTTTAAAACTGAGCCCGCTACAACCTAAAAATTGCAAGTTCCATTAATGCGTTAAAGAAATTAGTGGTAATTTTGACAGCCCTAGTAAAAACAAAACAGCTACACCTCGGCTTCTCCTTCTCAAGTCCAAAACATCGATGTCTTGACTGTGTGGTTGCCTAGTTTATCAGCGAGTTCAACAAACCGAACCCAGCTGACCAACACGTTCTAGAGGAATATGGGTTAACAACTGTGAATCATTAGCACTCCAAACACACACACACACACATAACTTGTGCCTCAAATAGCCTCAGCCGGTACCAGCCAGAACTGGAGAAAAGAAATAACTGAAGAAAAGAGTGCGCGGCATCGACGCGTCACGCACTCTCCCTCCAGCTTCAGTCTCCACAGCCTCTCCTCTCCGTGAGGCTGCAGCCAGCGGTGCAACCGGGACGCACAGCCTCCTAAAATCTGAAACTATCACGCATATACTCACAAGGATTCAATATCTGCCTTTTCAGTCAAGCAGACTCTTTGTTCCCAGCGGTGCTTAACGACAAAGCTTTACAGAGCTCTGTTTATGAATGCTAACCAGATCCGTCCGGATGGATGATGAATGCAAACGGACAGAAAGGGACGGTGGGGCCAAGGAGACAGTGAATGGCTTAGAGAGAAAAGTAGAGGAAGACAAGCAGATTAGGGAGACAGAAAAAGGACATGAAGGGTTATGAATGAGGGAGATAGCGAGGAAAATTTCATGGCTGGAAACAGAAAAAGAGTGAGAGCAGAAAAAAAAAATTAATGAGAGATTGGACACAAAGGAGGAAGAGAAACTGCTTTTCTGCTGCTGCTGCTGCTGCTGCTGCTGTGGATGCTTGCGGCGTGATACTGTACCGACCACGCTCCAATGGGAAAGATTCCCAGAGCGACAACAAAGGACACAAGAGGAGCCGGCTCCATGTGAACTGGGCCTGTCTGCCCTGCACTGCACGGCCAGGAGACAGCAGCACACACACACACACACACACACATAGAAAGACACACATACACACACTCAACAGTGCACACCAGAGCAGCTGCTGCCACAACAATCCCCCTTGTGCTCTTTTAATAGGGACGGCCTGCCTGGCCCGCCAAACAACAAGGGCCGAGGAGAGAGACGGACACACAAAAAGTGACACAACAGACATATTGCAGGAGACTGGCTGTGGCTGACACCATTTTTAATGGCCGCAATATGGAAATACACAGAGCAAAAAAATAAAAATGGGGCACGTGAGTTTAACGAGAGGAAGTGGGTGTTGTACTACACGTCCTTTCTTCTGCCTAAAGACAGACTCTACCACAGCAGAGAGCCAGGAAATCAATACACATTAGTGCTTCTATTAGCTCCCGGGTTCACACTATCCCTGCAACCTCACGCATGTTTTAATAATAAATCTGGTACCCCAACTTAGACACTCTAGAAATAAAACCCACTCCTCGTGGATATGAATATGCAGACATTATTTTAAACACTCTGTGGAGAATGTGGATGGATGGAGCTCCCCTCCTCCTCCTCCTCCTCTTCCTCCTCCTCCTCCTCCTCCTCCTCTCCTCTAAAGCCCGGCTGCCGGCTACTCATCCTGTGCAGTTACATAAACATGCTTAGTAGCAGAGGACAGAGGTGGGCATACACGGAGCGTTCCTGCTGCCAAGCCGAGCGAAATAAAGGGATGGATGCATATGCAAAGTGGGGGGAGAAGAGTCAAAGATGGTGAAGCAGGCAGGGGAAGATGGATTGAGGTAGAGTTATGACAAAATCTGAAAGAAAAAAAAAGTGAATGTGATTCTTGCACGTAAAAATGCCCGTGGCTGTGCGCAATACACGTGTGTCCCAGAAAAGTCTGCCCTCTCTGACCACCAGCGTTATAAACGCCTCCGGCTGCTCCATCAGGAGGTGGAGGGCGGGGGGGGGGGGCTCTATTGGTCTATACCTTTACCTACGTCTCAACCCGTCCTTCAGAGGGCACAGAGAAGTACTGCATCAAAAAGCAGCAGCAGCAGCATCACCGCTGAGCCTAAATATAGCTCCTGCACGCACCGACGCACGACCGCTCAACACACTCCTGCAGCACAGCTACTGAACAAACACCGACACAGCTGATCCACGTACACAAAAAGCACAAACTTGAATGTCTCCTTGCACACACACATACACACATCAAAGAAAACAATATATAAGACAAATTTACAGGCAAGAGTCCACTTCCACTCAGACATACAGCAAAGACACAGCATCAGCACATTACTCACAGCAGACAGAGCTCAGATTCATGGTCCTCTCTTCAGCTCTGAGGCAGGAGGGATGGGAAGAAAAAAAGCCGGCGGGGGGAGAAAATGCCGAAGTGACGGACGAGATGGTGAAAAACAGCGAGAAAAGGAAGGAGAAAGGGGGACAGAGGCTGGAGAGTGACGGACATTCCTCTAACTCCCGCAGCACCTGGGATGCGAGTGGGTGGCTGGCAGCGTCACCGGGTCGCTGAAGACCTGCTCACGTCACACTTTTCATGAATGGAGCTGTCTGACGCAGAGAGGACGCGGCTCAAAGAGCAGAGGAGGAGGAGGAGGAGGAGGAGGAGGAGGGGTGGAGCCTTCTGCACAGACTCAGAGAGGAGGAGTAAAGAGAGAGATGAAGAGGAGAGGAGAAGAAAAGGAGGAGGAGGAGGAGGAGGAGGTGGGGGGGGGGAATGTATTTCAAAGCAGCACCAGCTGGGAACAGCAGGTTAGGCTGCAGTGGCGTCTCTGTAAGTAGGACAGACTGTTTCTGCACAAGAGAAAATCCCTTTGTACAAAAATCAGTAATCAGTTTTCTCCATGCCAATTGTATCAACATCTCACATATGACTGACTGCACACTGTATCCTGCATTCTAGCACGGACTATCCAGCTCTGTAGTCTAATTTCTTTAATGCATTAACGCAACTCGCAATTTTCAGGTCGTAGATGGACCGATGCCGAAGTCCAGGCCTCGTTGAGCATTTATGCTGAGGACGAAATCCAGCAGGAATTGGAAAAAAAGCATTTCGGGCATTTTGAAACGCTGGCGCTTTTTATCATTGTTGTGTAGTCGCAAACAGCTGTTGCTTTTTCATACGCCTAATCTTCACGGGTCTTTAGATCAAATTGGAAACGCAAACAACAATGGGCTGAAGGAACCTCTTAGTTCCTTCAAAAGTAGTTCCCGGGACTAACAGTCTCGGGAACCTGGGGTGGAAATCCGGCTTTTATGTACTAATGATAGCAGTTGAATTTGGCAAATTTGCCAAGTTTCTCATGATGTGGAGGAGCACTCAAATCTCAAAGCAAACCACCTGACAGGAGTCCCAACTCAGGAAGAATAAGAAAGTTCGAGCTTCGGGGCTGAAGGGCTACGACAGTCAGAGAAAAATCCAAAGGTCAGATCCACAATGTCAGAAGATCCGCTCTTTTTTCTCCCCAAAAGGTCATTTAATGTCTCTCACAATATCTCACAATGTGCTGAAGTGAAACCACTTCATTCAGCACATTCAGCTTCTCAGCACATTTTGTGCATTAGTCTGCAGGTGTGTGCACGTACTGACCTGTCAGGTGGTTTCTGAGCATCTCACAGGGTTGCAGAGCGTTCTGGTCCTCAGGTTCGGCTCCGTCTTGCTTCTCACCTGCACGCACACACAGAGAGAGGTTCATACGAGTGAGTGACATATTAATAGACCGAGGTCTGGTGTGAGTCCATAACGCGCAATTGGAGAGCTAACAAAGGTATCGCATCATCTGCAACGTTTTCAGGTTGACATTAAGAAACTGACTGAACGGTCGAGTCACCAGATATTAAAAAAAAATGACCGGAGAGAAAAGGGAGTGCAGCTCAGATGGAGGGAGGTAGTGGTGTATATATATATATATATATATATGTGTGTTTGTGAGTGGTGATGGCAGAGATTGAGTGTGACTGCGACCAGAGGGGGTATATTAAAAGAGACTGATTGAGAGGGAGGGCCTGCGGGTGAAAGGACAGGTTCGGGGGAACAGATGCTCCACCCCGTCCTCTCGTTACAGGCCCAAACCTCAGGGGAAGATGAAGATGGGGAGGGAGTAGCAGGAACGTAATGATGCATGGTGGGTGGGGGGTTGGGAGATCGGAGCAACATTGTTAAATCTCCATCCTCGGGCCACACCCCCGCAGGGCTGCCAGGAGGAGGAGGAGGAGGAGGTCTGGTATCCCGGGGCGAGGCAGAGGGGGAGACTTCCAAACGCGGCCTATAAATGGCGTGAAATGACAGTCAAGTGAGTCACGGTGCAGATGGCCGAGGATGCTGCCTCTAATGGGACTGACGTTGGGGAATGGTGAGTGTGTTTCGCTGATTGTTGGATCTGTAAAAAAAAACTACACCTTTGTGATGCAAAGTGCAAAAATGAACACAATGTCAAGCATTCTTGTGGCCCCGAAGGAGAACAAGAGAGGGTGTAAACCGGAATTACTATTCTCGGCATGTTGTTGCTGGAGACACACTCCTGTAAACACCGCGTACACAGAAACACAGCAGGGGAATTCCCAAAAATACTAGTTAAATATTGGCAAAGAGAGAGAGAGAGAGAGAGAGAGAGAGAGAGAGAGAGAGAGAGAGAGAGAGAGAGAGAGAGAGAGAGAGAGAGAGAGAGAGAGAGAGAGAGAGAGAGAGAGAGAGAGAGAGACATTAGATATCCATAGGAGCATCTGAGCTGTTTGCTTAGCGAGAACATCTAGCTCTGCTCTATGGTCGAAATTCCAAAGGTCAGCAGATCACAAGCCCGTGTGCTCACGTGGAAACAAGCAAAGCCACATTGTATTACGAAAACAAGCCAGAAACACCCCCAACTAAGTACTCTTCAATAGAAGTTAACACATTAAAGCCAAGACAACAAGTTCAGCTGTGATGATGCAGTACAAGGATTTTATGAGACATGGCAAAAGGATGCTCTGTACTTCTGTAAAAAACGTTTTGAAAAAATAAAGAAAACAGGATATTATGAACATAAAAGAGACCCAAATGGGGAAACGTGTCAAACTTCCCTCTTTCTAGAGCTTTTATGTGCCTCAAACTCAAAACCACCAATTGGTTACGTGTTTGATTACGGCTTCCTCAGGTAGAAAATACCTTTTATTACAGTATGTCTGATGGTAAATGACGTCATCAATGCCACAAGAAAAACAACTAAATAAAAGTAAAGTTCATTATGCTAAGATTACGAAACAGTTATTTTGTGATGATGAGTAAACAAAACACTCCTGGCCTCTCAGGCCCTCCCAACACATCTCTGCTGCGCCGACCATCTGCTGCATTTACTTTTGCTGGAATAACAAGGACAAGCCACCTGCCTGACTACGAGAGGTGATGCTGTAACTCTGCTTGATTCAAACTGTGTTAATTTGCAGTGTGCGGGGTCAATGCTATTCTCTGTGGCATGCCACGGCTTGTTATGCCACGGAGGAGTTGACTGTCTTTAATGCCCACCGATCACTGGCCACTCAGGATTTTGTTGAGCTACAACATAAATAAAAATGAACAAATTAGACTCCATTCCTAGCAAAGTGAAGTTAAGAACACAATATTAATGGATGGTGATAGATGTTTAAGGCTTGATACTCAACCTTAACGGGAAAGACAATCCCCTCAAAATGCACACTGAAACTGAAATACACACAGAGCCCATTCCTGTATTGTCTGACAAAGAGTACAAAACCCAAAAATATAAAATTTACAATAGTATAAAAGAGAGAAAAGCAGCAAATCTTCTGATTTTTGCTTGAAAAATTACGGAAACGATTGATCGATGATCAAAAATCAGTCATTAATTGACGAATTTCAGCTCTAATCTGCACAGTGTCTTGCAGGTCAGTGTCAAATATATCATCATTCTCATAAGATGATCTGAAAGTTACTTACAGTACATCAACTAGGGCTGCACGATTTTGAGAAAATATCTAATTCCGATTATTTTGACTGATATTTCAATGGCGATATTATCATTTTTACATCATTATTCTCATTTTCACTGAAAAACATATGAAAATGATTATGGGGAGATTTTTACAGCGATCTGTACCAAACAAAGACGTTTTCTTAAGTCTGTAGAATATGATGTGTAGTCCAGGACATCTCTGCAGCACAATATTTAATTTAAAATGGTATTTTGACACACATTTCACCTTTAACAAATATTGCCATTTCCTCCACATCCTGCGATTTGAAAATTGCAGTAGGCCGTATTACGATTTTGATAAAATTTCGATTAATTGTGCAGCCCTAACATCGACTACTTGTCCACGAAACATAACCTAGACATTTTGAATCCAAACAATTATGTATTACATTTACTCATTCCAAGCCTCATCTGAATTATAGCTACAATCAGATATTGATGTCCTTACTCAGCTTTTGGAGGGTTTAAGATGTCTTAGGTGGTCAAAAAGCCTCCAGTTCTGTCTCCATCAGCGGCACACAGACATGAAGCACTGTCAGTCAGAGGTCCATGCGTGCCCTCCAAGTGCAACAGAGCTGTAAACCACACTGGCTCAGCTCCGTTATACACACTCATTACTATTTCACCAGCAGCGGAACAACAGCACTGACAGCTCCTGTGTCCTCCGCATTAATAAGAGAAAAAGCACCATCGCAGCTTACCGTGGTTTACCTTTACAATCTGCCATCACATGCAGCGGCCAGGTATAGACACGCTGGCCCACACACACACACACACACACTCACACACACACACACACACACACACACACACACACACACATCTATGATTACAGACACATAAATAAGACTTCCAGATCAGTCTAACGCTGACATGTTCAGGTATGTGGCGATCATACAGAGTCACGTGAAATTATGTAAAAAAAGCACTGGTGGAAGAAGTAATCACATCTAGCAATGTCACCACAGAATACTCTCCAATGCAAGTGATTAAAAATGTCACGCAAGTAAGTAAAAAAAACAGTATCGAATGCAAAATTATTCACATTGAAAAAAAGTATAGTTCACTTTCACTATCGGATGAAATGCTTGTCCAGATGAAGGATTATATGCTCTTCTTTTTTTTGGAAAACATGTTAGGTTTTTTTATGTGACCAGCTTTTAGATGTAAAAAAAAACCCAATCAGTATTTTTTAAATTGTTTTTAAATTGATATTCTGTGAAAACCGTTATGCTCATTTGATTTGAAGACAATTTACAAAAACACTTATGCTTCTGATTTTAATCTAAAATTTGTTTACATATTTTATGTTGGCCAAGTCCTTGTACAGCTGCTTTTGCTTCGACAAATTTTAACATTTGATTGAATTTTGCAGATAAACATGTCTTTTAAGATGGCTCACTGAAAATGTACTGAGCCAGCAACCTCTAAAACAATCAATGAGATAAACTTGGTGTGTGCAATTAAACTGTCAATAAAAGCCTCTCTCAGCCACTGTGATTGGCTTAAGGTCTATTGTTGGCACAGCAACAGTCTGTCTGCACAGAGACACACCAGATACTTCTATAAGAGAGATTTCACTTTGTTAGAAAACTGAATTAAGCAGATTAATTTCTCAATCCATGTACACTTTCATGCAGTAGGGCAGTGAGCTGGTAATGAAGATATACACTTATTGCCTGTTCAGCTATATTATACTGCATCTTCAAAATAATACAGTACTACACTATATATATATATATATATATATATATATATATATATATATATATATATACTGTATATAGACACCTTATTTATACCCTATAAATATGGGCTAACAGCAATCATACAAATAAGTAATAAAAGCTAAAGTAGTCCTGCTCAAATTTCGCTAAGCTACTGTTAGCTTAGCAGAGTAACAGTACATTAACTGCCATCTCAGCGTGTGACTCTTGTGGGATTCACATGATTTGGAGAGGGTAACATGCTTTTAAATCCTAATTTTAAACCCTCCTCATTCCCTGAAGACTGTCCGATGATAGACTGCTAACTTGGGTAGTATGTAGGCCTATTGGGGTAAAATACAGTAAACTGCCTGAAAAGATGTAATGTTACAGTAGGAGAACTTTAAGTCCTTTTTCTGTAATACCCTCTGTCTCTGTAGGACAGTATATAGCTAAGCTTTATTTACTTACCAGTATTTATCTATTGTAGGGGGATAGTTACTCCAAAAGAATGTCTCCTTTATCTGAAATTACTTACACTTTTATTTTTACTGTACAAACATCCTTGGTGATGTGCTAATGTGTTGTGTTAGCACTGTTTCAACACTTTCACCAAATGCTTTTTCGGTACCAACTGTAATCCTCTAAAATCACGCAGCCCAGAACCAGCTGCCGTTGGATAAATTGGAGTAATTGGAAGGAGGAAGTCAGATGAGTCAGGGAAATACCTAAACTAATGAGAATAGATTGGTCCCGAGTATGTTGACTTCGTGCACAAGGATAAACCTGTTTGGCTAAGACGGATGATAGAAACAGAGCAGCCCGGCTCATTGGTTGGTTTTTAGAAAAGCAGGCATGGATGAGTGAGTCCTGCACACAACAACAGCCACGGATTCTGAGAGACAGATAATGCTTGTGAGATTACCGTGCTGAGCCCACCAACAACCCCGCAGCCGGACCAATCCACACTGACAGGAAATTACATAACAATGACTGTTCAACGCTCTCCCGCAGGATTCTGCCCGCCGCACCACAACAATCCTGGTTCCTCTTCATCGTGAGTTAGACTGCAGGAGCAAACGGATGAGGAGCAGCAAGACAGGAAGCCGGGCTGTGCCGTCCTCCCTCCCAACTCTATACGCACCTGGTAATCCCAAGCGTGATTTATGGGATTGCGTGCAGCGCTATAATGCAGAACACAGCAGCCAGTCTCAGATAACGTAAACATTTTTATGAAGGCTTTCCAACCTTCTTACTTCTAATTATTTCACTAAAGAGAATTACAGAAGTGGGAGGAAATGAACACACGCTGGTATGTCATGTTACACTTCACCTCCTCCTTCCACTGCGACGGACGGAGGATGTAGGAAAGAGTGTGTGGCTGCAGTGGGTGGCATGCGCTGAGATTATAACTGTGTAGCTGTCGGTGTATGGTGCTGCTGCTGCTCGCTGGGGTGAGAGGTTAGACAAATATGTGAGGTGGTTACATGTACAGAGAGACAGGAGGAGACTGCAGGGTAGGGCTGTGTGTTGGCAAGAATCTGGCGATACGATACGTATCACGATACAGGCGTTACGATGCGATATATTGCGATACTGTAAGCAAGGCGATATATTGCGATTTTTTCAATCAAAACAGTGAGATCTGCATTTGCATTTATCAGAGTCCCTGTAACATCCAACATCATAGCACTACTTTGAGAGGGCACATAAAGTATTGACTGAGTTCATCTTTGAATTTAACTATTGAATCGATACAGTATCACAAAACATGATATTGCGATATTCTATACTGTCTTACTCCCCTACTGCTTGCCAGAGCATACACTGTACATAAAGTATGTATTCAGTTGCATGATAATCAGAAAAAAAGAAAATCTCCGTTATTTTCCAAAAGTGTCGCAACAATCAGTTTGTCTCAATTTCAGAAAAGAAGAAAAAATAGATAAATACATTTAAGTGATCCTTATCAAAAATGTTTGTTTAGCTGAAACTAACTATTAGTATCAGTATATCGATCAACCTGGCAAATGTTCTTTTTTAACACTCTCAATTATCGATTTGGTATCAAGTTACATCAGTATCCGTCGTGCTACACATACGTATGTACATAGTTTGCTTGTTATTTAGGCTTTAGGCTGCTGCTCCAGTTTAACATTAGTTTTGGTCACGCGGTGCCTGCTGCACATTCACACCTTGTGACTGATTTAGGGAAATTATCCCTATATTGCATTAGACAAGCATAACATAACATCCCTTTTATTTACATATTATTCTACAGATGCACACATCAGAGGTCAGAGATACTGCAAACCACTCACACAGACACACACACTCGCAGCCTGTACGACTTGTGCATGTGCTCTGGTTCTTGCTCCTCCACTCGTGTGTGTTAATATGCTCCCCATGAGGCGCTGCAGGCTGTGGTAATTATAGAAGCTCGGCTAGCAGACGCATCACAAGAGAGAAGTACATTTAAAGCCATGTGCAGTTGCGGGAATACAGTACATGCCTACACAAAACATTGTGAGATGGTCGTATAGGAAATAACCGTCCACATTAACTGCATTCTGATCGAACTTTCTCACGTAAAATGGGTCTCCTGTGAAGGTTTATCATGGTGTTTGGCCACATTTAACATAAACAAACATATCATTTTTTTGATATATGACTGTGGAGTCATAACTAACCCATAACCAGCAGACACAGAACGCTCTCCAACATCCATTCACCGTTACTCCAGGAAGTATAATATTAGCAGCAAAGCCCAGGCACACTTAGAATTCAACAATGCCCCCCTCATAGTAAAACTGTAACACCCCTAACCGAATATAAAGACACGTCGGGCTCAACCCACTTCAACAGAATCCCAATCTTCAAACAGGCTGACCAGCAGAGCGTCTGACTGCGAGCGTGTCCATTAAACCTTTTGGCAAACGACTACTCTGCCTCCAGCAGAGCCAACAGAACAGAGGGGCCCGGAAGATGGAGGACGCTTCCTTTCTTAATCAAGCTGAGTTTCCATTATTGGCATTTAGTGGTCTGATAAAGATGTGAGGCGTGCCAGGCGGGCTCTCGGTGTGACAAGCTGGCCCTGCGTGTGGCGCACAGTAAGCTGAGGATGGGATGGAGGCGGGAGCTCAGACAGTGTCATTACGGAAATGTCAGTCAGAAGGAGGGAGAGGAGGAGAGGGCCCGAGGGAGGAGAGGAAGAGGAAGAGAGGGAGGGAGGGAGTATGAGGATACAGACAGAGAGGAGGAAGGGGGCAAGACATTCATGTTCACATCCTTCAGCCCAACATTTGTTGTTTGGCTTTTTCCACTCAACTGCCCTTCGATGGCTGAGCTGCACGCGATTTGACCATTCAGCACATAAACCATATACTCTATGCGATGTCTATTTTTAACAGCTGTCAGGCATTAACTGTAAACCGCACACACCTGAAACACTGTTTTTATACTGTATGTAAAAAGTGGACGTAGTCACCGTGACGTCACCCATTGGTTTGTGGACTGCCCTTTTGAAGCCTCGAGTTCAGCATTTCGGCCGTCGCCATCTTGGTTTTTTGCAACCAGACGTGACACGAGAGGGTGGAGCTAAGTACAGCTCAACGCTGAATAAGACATTTTGAAGTGACCAAAAGGTTATAATTAACCTTCATGAACTGAAAACACACTGTGAAAGGGTTAAAGCTCTAAGACGAAAACTAGTTGGGTGTAGCCTACATCATATTACAGTGAATTACAGTGCATATTGCATTTCATAATGTATCTCTTCTCTTATTTGTGCCACATTGTGTACTGGTTACTTAAAAATTGCATTTAATGGAAAACAGTCCAAAGTTGGCTCTCAAACAACATTATCGACAATGTCAATGGCGATTTTCTATAAACATTAAAAAAAAGAGAAATTTTGTTTGACTGTACAACTGCATCCATGAATTGAGTTTACACAACTTAAGAAAAAAACCTTCAGACCCACAGAGGTGTTTTCAGTCATTCAGTTCTGATTAGTCTTGTTTTAATGATGACATCCAAGCTGACATCAGAGTGATGGAGATGTCAATCAAACAGTCTGTACACGTCAACGCCGTCCTGAGAGGAAGTCTAATCAACCAAAAGCGAAAACAGCTGTCAGGTTGAACCATGGGTGTGTAGGGGAGTAACTAACGACAAGAGTAATCACTCACTCCAATACATAACCTTTCAAATCAACAGTACGTTTTTCACATTACAGCCGTCACAGTTGTAATAGATCTGCAGCACAACACTGATGATGACACATAAAAAACCTTACATGTTCGATGTTGTTTCATCTCATGAAACACAGAATGAGCTTATTCATTAAGCCTGATGGGACATGACACTGACTGGAGTCACTGCTATACGCTATAAATGCGACCCAAAACAAACAAGCCGAGTCTCCGGGGCTGGGATTAGAGCGATGAGACCAGCTGCAAGGCTACACCGCTGCTGTCGCCACACATGTCAATTACATAAATACAGCTTCCTGTCTCTACGCCAGCATCAGGACCGCTGCCTCCCCCCTCGTACTCTGACGCTGTGCTCCACGTGGCACTCGAGAGCTCTGAGGTGCAGGTACTCTCCTTGACACCTGGACAAACACCACGTTGCTATGCGACAGCAACAACGACAGCATCACCAGGGTGACCCAATTCTTCAAGCAGATAGTGGTATTCTATATTTTTCTTATTGTCAACAAATCCCATGAAAAGAATCAAAACCAAATGTGTTAGTACGTCTTTCAACACACTTCCCATCCTGTCTGTGACACTCACGGCCATTCATTTCTACTGAAGACGTAAATCTATGGGTAAAAAATGTATTCATATTTTAAAAAGGTGCTAAACGCGAGATTGGGAGCATTTCTATTGCGTCCGCACGGCTCTCAACATGGGTACAGCTGAGCACATTTTGATACACATTTGGTGTGCTAGTGAGTATTTTCTGCACTAGGATGGTGTATGTGGTGCTGAGTAAAAATAAACTACAGGGCCCATATTTGTGGTAATAAAGGAAGTTTAACAATGTGAAATTTCATTCCATTTGGTGTTCAATGTCAATGCTCTCCTTTTATAAAAAAAAAAGAGTTCTTCGCATATAAAAATATATTAAAATAGCTTCAAAAGGCAAAACTGGCCCACGTTAGTAGTTGCTCACGTTTGCTGTGAACCTGGTGTCTCTTAATTAAGAACACCTGAGAGGTGTAGCTTTCAACACGCTGTTAGCGGGGGACCACATTTGGCAGATTGGTGCCGTGTGTGTGACCTGTAACTGCACCACAGACTGGCAGCGGTTACAAGAGAGGCGGGGGGGCCATCAGTGACACACGTGGACACTTACTGGAAATGTCGCACTCAGCACAATGAGGCTGGAACACAATGGTGCAGCCGTGACAGCACACAGCATCCAGCGCTCACACATGTAACGCTCTCCACCGCTGACTGACTGTCAGAGCACGAGGGACAGAAATGAACTGTTGTGACATGAAGTCTTCGTGAAAGACGGATGAATGATCGTCTCTGATTTGTTTCAGATGGTCACTGAGAGCTGCTCACAGAGAGCATGCAGGCTGAGATGTTACCAGTCCCACAGCTGACACAGGACCAGTTTATTAGGTATTCCTCGCTAAATCTAATGGAGTCTAATGTCCTACAATAAATCCTACCTTCATGAAGGTTTTAATGATCTGTTTTTGTTTTGTGGTCAACTTTTTGGTCTGCAGTTTCTGACAGAGGTGTGGACTAAAGTCAGACTGGAGTCATGAATCTGGTGACTTTAGGCTCCACTTGACAAAATCCAAAAAGTCGACATTGACTCTCACACCAATGACTTCACTCAGGTTTTAACCTTTTTCCTTGTAATGACTTGTTATCCTCCCCAAGCCCAAAGATTAAAATTTATGTTATAAAAAGGTCTGCAGCAAATCAACTATTCATTTTCATTACAAACACATTGTGTGAGTTGCACAGGGGGAAAAACAACATGCAAAAACATGTTAAATCTTATAAAGTTTATATAAAAGTAATAACAATTTTTAAAGGGCAATCATTCTATTACAATACTATTACTCTGTTTACATTTTTGTAATAGCCTTCACTTTGTTCAAGGGAGCATAATGACTTGTTTAGGACTTGGATTTGACTCGGGACTTCATAAAGCAAGACTTGAGACCAATTTCTGGTTTGTAATTAGAGGTACACCGATTAATCACTTTGGCCGATTAACTGGCGCCGATAGGACATTTTACAGACTATCATTATGGGTGGAACTCTGATAGTGGCCGATGGCTGCATACACAAAGTCAAGGAAGAGGGGGAGAAAAATGTTTTCTCTCTAATATATAACAATACTATCAGCTCTTTGTCCCAGATACAAAACAGGCAGACAGGGAGGAAAATAAATCATTCACTGTTACTTTAACGCGCTTACTGTACCAATTCTCTCTTCTAAATAATCCAGCCACGTAACCATCACTCATCTTCAACCGCTTATCCGGGGTCGGGTCGCCACGTAACCATCCATTCATGAAATGAAATCGCACACTTTAGGATCCTCCGTACTTCGGGAATATACAGGAACATTAATGGTTTGCAAGAGTGGCATTTAACAATGTACGAGACGTGCAACAGAAGTAATCCTGGCCAGTCATACTGTAAGCCACAGAACAGCCCACTGCAAATAAATCGAAAATTTTCCAACGATGTAATTCACCAGATCACACGTCAGGATATTCTCTTATGAATTGCTAAATTCAGTGACAAAAAAACAGATTTTTTAAAAACGGCGTAAGCAAAAGTAGCCGACTAAGTTGCTGCAGAATAAAGAAGATATCGGCCAATTAATCGGCTATCGGCTTTTTCCCCGCTCTAAACTATCGTTATTATATCGGCCTTGAAAAATCCACTATCGGTCGACCTCTATTTGTAATGCAGTTGAAATGTATTTCCAGCTGAACCACAGTGGCACACCATCAGCCACTTTTCGATCTCGGGCGTCACTCCAGTAGTGCACAGGTATGTCTGATATTTAGTCTCTCCTCAGTGATATAAATGGGGTGGACAAAATATTAGAAACATCTCTCATTATCATGCAAACAGGACCACAAACTAGTAACTACAGCCTCAAAAGTTACCATAAAGGTTCATATAAAAACGTTTTAAACAAAAAAACTGAACATTTTAGCCTCCATGGAGGTAGGATGTACTGCAGGGTTGTAGACTGTATTAGATTAAGTCTAACAAACTGACAACTGAGCATACACACCATATAATAAGAAATAGTCTACTGTAATTAAATCAGAGCCAACCTGTCTCTAACTTTAATCTGTTTTTAGCCACGTAGTCTAAAATACTAAACAACTCTGAGTATCATCTTACTAAAAAAAACAAACACTTGTCCACCACCCAGCACTATAATTAAGCCTCCTCTGCTGCAGCAGCACACAGCAGCAGCCTGTAATCTCCTGCTTCTCCTGCTTAAAACAAGACAAGGAAAGAGTCTGCCTTTCTGCCTCACTATTCAAGACTGTCCACTTGGTTACATAATGAAAGCAAAAAAATAACTCTTAACATTTAAATACTTGTGTGCACAAGACTTTATATGTGTTGTTTGGCTCTTAGTGATTCACACCACAGCTACAGTCTCTGTTGAAACCCAGCTGGGTGTTATAGGTGTTGACTTGTGGCTGATAAACTGTATAAACAGCCCATAGTCGTCGTGTTAATGCAACACAGACCGCAGCTCCACTGACAGCTGACACTTTAAGCCTCATCCCACAATCCAACCAAACCGTTTCACGTCAAACTGTGAACACGTAAAGGGTTTTAACGTCACTAACAACGCTGCGTCTCTCGATAAAAGTCACATAAAACTGAGAATTTTACCGTTTAGCTGCGCTGAATCCCTCCGAGACGTCCGACTGCTCTCTCTCTCTCTCTCTCTCTCTCTCTATCTCTCGGTCCATCTCTTTACTATCCAATCCAATGGTTTGGTCTTGTGAGCGTGCTACGTCACTTCCGGACACTCTCTGGCCCGTACACCTGTAAACCCAGCGACACGTCTTCGAAGATCGTCTATTAGAAAGATGAGAAAAAAAATAAACTGCAAAGATTTTTTAATATTTTACAGGAAAAATACATTTTATTTGAACTCTGAAAGGACTTAAAATAAATGGACTTTGTATTTTCCTGGCTTGTAGTTGTTTTTGCATGACAATTGTTGTTATACCACTTTGTACCACCATAATTTGCACTAATTTTGCACATCTGTTTATACTTTTATACTATGTTTAATTCTTGTGTATATATCATATTGTATATTTGTAGATTTCAATTTTTTATTCTTATTTTATTCTAACACTTAATTATCCTACTGTTATTTTTACTGTTTTATTGCACCAACTCACCAAAGCAAATTCCTAGTGTAAACCTCATACACCTGGCAATAAACGAGTTTCTGATTCTGATTCTGATTCTGATTGTTGTAAATAAAGAAAGTTTTGAAAGTCAAAAAAATGTTTTATTATTGAAGTGGAAAATGTACAATACTGTATGGGTGGAAGCTATTCATCAATGGCCTATGTTCCGCAAGGAATACAAAGACTAAATTAAATGAAATGAATGTATATGACAAGTGATACATCATCAGTAGTAGGCTCTTTAGAAAACGGAGCACACAATGTAAACATAATTATAACCTAATAAAAAGACAAACAAAATAAATTAAATTAAATAGCTAAAGGGTCTCTTCTAATATCTCTTAGGCATGAATGGGCCTAATTTCCTTTTTCGTACACTTCACTCATTTGCAGTACAGTGCTAGTTCTCTCATAAAAAGATGTATGGATAATTTTTTTTTTTACCTAAAATACATAAAGTAGCCTATTCAACAGAAATCCAGTTTTATTATCCTAATGTAATAGCCTATCATTCTGGTAAAATTGGAGAAAGATTTTTTTTTTTATTTTAGCCAATCACACATATCACACCAGAAATATATATTATATAAAATGATTTAAGAGGTGCTGGATTATTTACACAATATTATCATATGTGTATTATTAACATGATATATATTATTAACATGATATCAATCAATCAATCAATCAAATCTTTGCATTTTAAATATCACGGTTATCGTCAGATAATACAGTAGGCCTATACTTTGTAGTATCAGTATAGCCTATAATATAGAAATGAGATATTCCTGGAGCTGTATCAAATTGTTTCTCTGTTAATTTTGTTTAATGTTTGCTGTCCACAGACATATAAATAAATATGTTGTGATCTGTCTCATCTGTATACTTGCGTGCTTTTCACAATTAGTTATTTTTTTTATTAGTGTACACATTTTCTTTTTCATATTTGATAAAAAAAAAAAATCTGTCCAAATCCAGTTGATGTACATAACTAATCTAATTACTGGATGTTAACTAAATACTTTATTGAATGACTGTGATCCAGTGATTCACTGAGGGCAGAGTCTCCGGTAAACTGCTCTTTGTGAGGCTGTTTGTGGTATCAAGAAACACGAGCAGAGTGAGAGCTCTTCGTTTTTCTCTTCTCTGCCGCTGTGGTTAAAAATAGCTTGTGTATGTTTTCAGTGACGCTGCGCCGCCGGGGATTTACAGCACAAATAATAATAATAATAAAGACATGAATGTGAGGATAGATCAGACATGTTGCTGCCTAAAGAGTATACAGAGTTTAATATTTACAAGTCTTCATTCAGAAGCCTGTAGGAACTTTGCAATCAGTTTACAAGACCACATACATTAAAGCCCTGGCTCTGCAGATCTTCCCAGTGAGAGCATGCTTTCTGATTTACTGATTTATCTGAAGGAGGAAAAGCAGCAGCGGAATGAAGAGGGTGTGAAACCGATACTGCACTGTCTGGCCACCTCTGCCTGAGCCAATGAGCAGCCGATCAGAAGCTGCTCCGAAACTACTGCAAGGCTGCACACTTGGCAGGTGGCGGAAAAAACACTGTAGAGAATAAAAACTGATAATATAAGAATCTGCAGGAGTTCACTGTGCTGAGATAAACCCCAAAGTGTTCAAGACAATTCAATTTAAGAAGCTTTTTTAATAATAATTAAGGCCAGGAGTGCTTGATTATGTAAAAAAAAACAATTGCAGTATACACAGATACCTTGACATACAGGGAAATTGAGCAGATAAAGTATTTAAACGGTGGACGAAGTACTACTTTACTTAAGTTAAAGCAGCAGTGGCCTACCACAAAGTAAAAATACTCCATTAAACACCTGCATTCAAAACTTAACTAAAAGTACAGACATATTAGCAGCAACATTTATCAAAAATAACAGTCCTCATTATGCAGTATGGTCCCTCTCAGAAGTTCAAGTCATATTATTGCATTATTATCATTACTGACAGTGGCTGAATTGCACCAGAAAAGGTGTCAGTACCCTAAATTAGCAGTTGCAGCTCACACACTTTAATAGGCTACTCTATTAAAAAGTAAGCACAACTACAAGCCAAGTCTACCTTTCTGTAGGCCTATAAGGCAAGAATACTTAATTCTACTTTTCTTAAGTATATCTCGATCAAAAGATGAAGTACAAATAGGCCTATAAGCCAAGTATACTTAGACTTTTTCTGTATAATTGTCAGTATGAACCAAGTGTACTTAGACTTTTTTGTATACACTTTTCTGTATACTTGTCAGTATGAACCAAGTATACTTAGAATTTCCTGTATACTTGTCAGTAAATTCCAAGTATACTTAGACTTTTCTGTATACTTGTCAGTATAAGCCAAGTATACATAGACTTTAAGTATACTTGTCAGTCTGAGCCAAGTATACTTGGACTTTTCTGTATACTTGTCAGTATGAGCCAAGTATACTTATGTATACTTTTGTTAAGAATATCTCTGATAAGTACATAAAAAGTAAACTGAAAGTATACTCTCTTATTTTAAGTTTAAACGGATGACATGATCATTGCATGTGTCTTGGATATATTTATATTTATATGTATATCTTGGTAATATATCCCACTTCAAATGTATTTTTGTATGCATTTCATTACATACATTAGGCCTAGAGATGACATACATTTCTACAGTTTGTACATAAATGTATATTTGGTTAATAAAAACTTTTTATGTAGCTATTGATACAAATCAAATTGTACACAAATATAATATTGCATGTATGCTATTATAAAAACAACTTAAAATATCATCTGTTGGTCTACAGTACAGATTAAATTGGATAATGAGAAGGAACACCAAAAGGCATTTTCAGCGCGGTTTTCTCAGCATTAAGCCATCTGTGTTTACACAGAGACGCAGTTACGAGGGTGTTCAGGGGTGCTCACCTAGACTCCCAAGGATTAGGCCGTATGCAATAAGAAGTAAGGGTACTCATGACGACAAAAATCTACAGGTGCCAGAACTCGGTTCTGGTGAGTACCGGCCCATTTCAGGCACTGATTATTGATGCATTTCCTTGTTAAGTGGCATTTTGGTTGAGCTAGTACTTACAGTGATCATCCAGAACAATGCATAATTTTATATACAGTGAGATGATTTGCATTTATATGTTTTGTATCGGAAAAAGTAGCGACTAACTGTACAGGCAGATAAATGTAATGAAGTAAAAAATACAATATTTGCCTCTGAAATGTAGTGATGTAGAAGTATGAAGTAGCATAAAATGGAAATACTCATGTGATGTAAAACTACCTCAAAACTGAGGTGTTTATTCTCAGTGTACAGGCTAGCACAGTGTGCGGGCTAAACATTCTGTCCTATGACATTTGTGCAAATATTTAAAATAATCCCAGCAGCAGCATCCATTATGGCTTCATAGTGTCTTGTTTCAAGTGCTTTCAGTGCAACAGAATGAATAAAAGGCCACATGAAGAGGCAGAAGAAACGATTGATGGAGAGGCACGATTACAGCTGCATCGGTGGTGTTGAACATCAGAACTTCCTGTTGTGCAGCTCGGCAACCTGCCGCAGAGAGTCTCTTTGGTTTGAGCTGAGTCTGGTTTTGCCGCTCACCTCCCGCCACTGAAGACCGCCGTGGCTGATCGCCACCTGAGACGGAGATTAATCACAAAACAATAAGTAAATATTCACTGTATCATGACCTGAATTTCATCCCCAAATATCACCCAAATACAGAAGAAACAATAATGTTCTCACCAGGCTGTTGATGTCGACCATCACCTGGCTCGTTCTGTCCAGGTGAATGTTGAAGACGGTGGTTTCCACCCAGGCGTTATCTGTGTTCCTGCAGTCGTCCACATAACCCTCAAACACCTAAAACACAGTAACACAGCAACTGCAAGTCAGAATCATAATGTTGTCAGACACTTATAATAACAATCTGAGCCTGTCAGAGGCGAAAACAAGCACTTTTAGAGAACGTAACGTTACACTGACGCTGCTCACTTGCCCTCATTTTGCGGGTGCTGGTTATAGCGTTCTCCCTCAATACTGCACCAATTTCAAAATTGTTGTCCCCATTAGTCACTTAGACACAAAAACATGGGAAAATAGGGTCCTGGTTGAAAAATACCCAAGTTACTCTTTAATTTCTTATTCGTCTGACTGCTGTCTGTAAACCAAACTGCCCCTCTAGGAACATTCAAGCTCTGCTCTATGAAGGGAAACCAAAGTGTTGAACAGACTTACCTTCGTTCCCTCTGATACTATTTCATTTATTTGTTCATACAGCTTCTTCCCCATGGTTCTCTTAAGAGTCACTGGCAAGAGATCAGCAGACTGGACAGGTCCCTGAAGGGTTCAAAACCACAGCAGAAAGGTACATTTATTTGCTCAAAAAGTAAGCTGAAGTGAAGAAACAGCGGGACTCACCCCAGGTAGAGCCAATGTTCCCTGCCTGTCATCCCAAACCACCAGGTACTCCAAAACCGATCTCTCGCTGTCTCGCCAGCTAAAAAAAAAATCAATGTTCAAAGTCATAGATCAGGCCATGCAATCCAGTGGTGGTGGTGGAACAGATGTTTTAAAAGGACATGAGAGGACCTACCGTGTCAGCACGAGGTCTACATTCAGATTTGGACCAAGGCGGCTCAGTGCACCTCGTCCCCCGATGCCCGTCCTCCCTCCTGGGTTTCTAATGACAGATCAGATACTCATCAGACATCAAGACGTGCTTGTAATGTTACCGTAAGTGATATTTGATGCCTTGTGTATCTTATCTAGTATCATACTGTACCTGTAATTATCTATGTCTTCTGATTCTGATCTGCAAGGAGAGAGATTAAATGAAACATAAGAGATAAGGAGCCTTGTAATGAGATAGTGGAGCCAGGGTTAGGTCAGATAGGTTAGTTAAAATATTCCAGATACATTTTTATATTTGCTTTGATATGTTTTAAAGAGGACCTATTATGCTTTTGTGCTTTTTCCCTTTCCTTTAGTGATATATATATATATATATATATATATATATATATATATATATTGTGCATGTAAAAGGTCTGTGAAGTTACAAAGTCCAAAGTCCACACCAAAGGGAGATACTGTCCCCCACAGAAACACTGCTCCTGAACTGCCTGAAACATCTGGATTGAAGTCCCTCCTTTTCTAACGTGGTGATGTCACCAAGTAAAACAATTGCATAAGAGGTGCTGCAGCACAGCCGGTATGAGAAAAATAAAGTGTTTTTTGAACATTAAAGCATGTAAACATGTTCTAGTAGAAACCCAAAATACAAGTATGCACCTGAAAACAAGCATTATAGCTCCACTTTAATAGGAAAATATTTTGTTATCTTGACAAAAACACTCATAATGACTTGTCTAAGCTGCACATACTGTATATACACACACCAAGCCTAATACAGTAGGAACAAAACATCATGTATGGTCCTCTCTTGGTAAAAACATACCCATCCACACGGTCCCCACCGTCTTCAGAGGCGTAATAAGCCGGCATGTATGAGCTGAAGCTGACCTGAAAAAAAAGGACATGAAAGCAACCTGGATCTGATGTTGTGAGGACCAGCAGCTGGTGGTTTTGTGGTGGAAATGCATGTGAAATACCTCCCATGGCACCTTCTCCTCAGGCACAGGGAAGCGCGTGAGTTTGCTGTTCGGGTAGTGAAACTGACGGGCGTTCACGTGGAACCCGTCCTCTTTCTCTGATGTGTTTCTCAAAGTGTCGGGGGACTCGTCTGTTGTAGTCAACACTGCAGGGAAAACTACAGTGAGCGCAAACAAGAGGAGATTTACATGTATGATACAGTATGTGTATGTAATATTGAATGAGGAGGCTGGTTGCCGACCCGGTGGTTGTGCTTCATTTGCTGCAAAACCTCCACATTTCAGACTTTCCATAATCCACTGCAGGGCTTTGGCTGACTGGACGACCTGATGAGACAAAATAAAAGTGGGTCAAACACTTCCGATGGCTGCTTAAGACAACGTTGAAGATGACCGATTTTCCACCGGGGACATCTGAAGAGAAAAAAACACGTCATGAAGTGTGTCATCTCTTTTCTGCATCGTGCCTTCAGCGTAGTGTGAAATATTACAGACACAGGTGCCACATCAGTGATAACCAAAAATCAGGTCACAACCTGCTCCTCTAGTCGAGCCAGTCTTTGCACCATCTCAGCAGAGCTCGCCTCCTCTTCCCTCTCCAGTCGATCAGATATGGCGGTAACCCTCAAGAAACAAACAAGCACGGTGTCACTCCTAGACTGTTTAATATTATATACTCTTCATGCTTAGTCAATTTGAGCCTCATCAAACCTTAAAAACACAGACGATGTTGCTGCATTAAAGCAATAGCTTATGAAATCTTGCCGAGCGTTAGATGAGAAAATTGATACCATTGTTATGTTTGTCCATTAATTATTAGTAAGCTAGAGCTTCCAGCCACTTAGCTTAGCACAAAGAGGAGGAAACAACTAGCCTGGCTCTGTCCAAAAGTAACATAATCCCTGTTTTAGTCTTCATACTAATCTAATCTAGCTGTCTCCTGGCTTTTGCTTCACATTTAACAGACACTGATATCGATCTTCTTACCTGACTCTTGGCAAGAGCGCAAATAAGCGCATTGCCCAAAACAACGAACTATTCCTTTAAACTTGCATTAACTTGACTTTTGCTGTGGCTGGTAACAACGCTGAAGACCGCGGTGCAGGGGGAACCAAAACAATGAGCTCCACAGAGCTGAGGGGAACTGCAGAGCTGGGTGGTAATTTTCTGTAGGTTTTTATTGATCAGGGCGGCTTTAAAGTTTATCTCCAACTGGGTGTCAGGCTCCCGAAGGGGGTTGCAACATAAATCTGAGGAGTCACAAGATGATTAATGGGATACAGGTCATAAAAAAGCTTTATATGCTATAAAAAGAATTGTTCATTTTATTCTGACTTTTCTTTAGTTGTGTTGGTTGTAAAATACTGGATAGCTTTATCCCTACGGTACAATTTGTGGAGGTAAAATCACACTTTGGTTCACGACTAAAACATATTTAAGGTGTGACGAGGGGTCTCACATAGACAGCATTACTCTAGAGGATTGCTATGCAGCTACACTGGGCTACAGTCATTCCTGTGGGATCTTTACTTTTGGGCCGTGTCCAGGATGCGTCGCTCCATGCTCTGGCTCTGCTCCTGCTGTGTGGACAGCAGGTATCGGTCTTTCATCAAGGCCTCCCAGGACAGCAGCTCCTCTTCCTCCACCTGAGGAAGCTCGCTCTCTGAAAAACAGCGTCAGATGCTTAGTCACTACCTAATTCAATACTGTGCATGTGTGTATGCCATGCAGCATCAGACCAAAATCAGTCACAGCATCGACTGTGAAGGGGTCAAAGGTCATTGGACGGCTGGAGAAAGGTCAAAGGTTGCGATATCCCCTCATAAACAACCAAGAGTCCATATTTAGGTCGCATGATATCAACAACTGAACCATCTCTTAACTGTATCATAACACATCTAGTGTATTAGATGGAAATATATTTGGGGGATGGGGGATGGGAGTCATTATTATTATTATTTTATTATTATTTTTTTTATTTATTTATAAAATAAAATTTTGGGGGGGGTATTTATTATTAACATTATTAGTAATAATTGTTTATTATTATTATTATTATTATTATTATTATTATTATTATTATTAATAATAATATTGATATGGATAATAATAATAATAATTTCAATTAATGTTTTGAATTATGTATTTTTTTTAAAATAATTTCCAGTGCATATCTTTAAGACCAATAAAAATGCATCACAAAAACATCCCCCCTAAAAAAAAACTGTTGATGAAGGCCATGAGATGTGTCTGAAAGCTCCAGAAAATCCCCAGCAAATGGATGTTGTGCTTAAGATTTCTTTTTTTGTTAAACTACTACTTCCAAGGTCAATAATGAACCTTCATGCTCAGAATAGAGAACAATTCAGTGCTTGTTTTGCCAAAGCAGATCTGGGAATACAACATTTTTTCTTCAACAATTTGACTATAACGACAACAATCTGGCTCATAAATGCACCATTGTAGTCTAAAAACAGTAAGAATGTTTTTGCATGAGCGTTGTAACAGGGTGATGAAGCTAAAAGTAGAGAGGAAGTCTACTTTCAGCGTAGGCAGGAATAAATAAGTCAACACTTACTAAACTCTTTGCTCCTGATGGGCGGCCTGCACAGCACCGTTCTCCTGATGAAGAGGTAAAGATGGCTGAAGATGATGAAGGGAGGAGGGGCAGTGGGGCGGCTGTGGTACTCCTTGATTAGCTCGTATCTTTGAAACTTCCATATCCTGTCCGTGTTGTCCTGAACTTCCTGGAACGTAAAGCTGTGCAAGAACACAAAGAGAGGCAGAGGACGACGAGGTAGCACTGGTTATAAAGTGGTATTAGAAGGTATTAGCATCTAAGCTGTCGCAGAGAAAAGCTCAAATTATGACTGAATTAAGACACAAAGACTTGGAGGAGAACTCACTTGAAGATGGCGATGAGCAGGTTGAGCAGCAGTATGTTGGCAAAGAGCAAGTAAATACAAAGCATGATGATGGTGAGCCACTCGGGGAAGGCTGGCATTTGGTTTTCATTCAGCACAGGACACTTGGGCTTCAGGGGATCGGTGCCGTTCATGCTGCAGGAGTTGATCTCAAACGCAGCATCTGCAGAGGGCAAAAAGATTGTTTTCTTCGTGGTAATATCTTCATTAAACAACCAGGTCTGAGCCTCAAAAATGTTAGTACTTATATAGTAATTTTTCACTTCAAACTACAGCGTTTCAATAACAAAGAAGGTAATACTATTATCCATCTCCACTGACTCACAATCAATATTTTTGGGAAAATCCCCAAATATGATGAGGTACGGCTCATAAACAGCCCCGCGGATGATCCAGTCCAGCCGGTTGTCGTTGTGGATGAGGATGCCTTGTTTGGCCACGCCGTACGCCACCACCCAGATACTCAGCAGGAACATGAAGAAGAACATGTCCGTCATCTGGAGGACAAACAGACGTCAGTCACAGGCTAGAAACAACGTATTGCTGTCGAAGTGTTTTCACTTTGACTCAGCACTGATCTATTGTACGCAGGAATCCAGTTTATCTCCAATGACATTATATACGTCACTGTTTTTGTGGACTTAATTTAGCATATTCTGATGTTCTCTTCAGCCCAGATGTCAAGAAAACATCAGACTTCTGCAGGTCAGTCCTCTCCCACTCATGTTAACCTGTTGTCTGCCTGTATCCATCTCAACAAATGCCCGCACAGGTAGCCTAAAAATTGGTTTGGATGGAAATGGTCCGAGACTATCTCTGGCAATCGGTCTCAGTCTCTGCACCAGAGTACGATTACTACGTTCACAACTGCACCAGAGTTTGATTAAAACAGACTAAATGTTGGCTTGTGAAAGCGCCCTAAAGTGTCACATCTATAACACATTTTATATATTTAGCAGTGAAAAGTTTCAGTGTTTAAAACGTTGCCCTGTTGCTCCACGTCTAATATCTGCACAAACAATAATGAGGTTTGACTGACTGAGTGGGAACAAACAGACCAGCTGCAACACTTTGTTCAAAAACACCTTTCATTTAACACAAAGTGCACATATTCATGTGCAGACACCAGATGGAGGCCCAGCGAGGCAGAAGCTTCTTTTTTGTATTAGATAAAAGGTGTTTTGGAGCGTAGCATTTGGTGCTCCGCAGTTGCTCCCGCATTACATCAGGTCGGCATTCATCACATTTGTATGTGAGCCTCTCACCATCCTCCTGACTATGATGATTTTGGGTCCCAGGGTTCTACTGATAGTGAAGATGGCCATGAGACGGAGGCAGAAGACCACAAAGTCGATGCAGAGGAGGATTTTACCCGCGTAGAACAGCTCAGTCGTCAGCCTGAAATGGAAAAACTCGGTGATTCATGGATAACTAAGAGGGTGGAGAGCACTTCCATGGCCTGAAGTGATTGTCTGGGAGGAAGGAAACGTACCTAAATGCGAGGCCGATAATAAAGAGGAGGATGGACAGGACATCTAAAATATTCCACAGCTCGTTGATGTACATCTTTGCTTTCTTACGAAACCCAAAGCCATCAGGATCATGAAACAGCTGAGGTAGAAAAGACAAATTGGCAGTTTAGTGATGTAAATATTTCTTAGAATAAAGGCAGCAATGACCTGTGTCCCAGCTGCACTCTCTCACCTGTCTGACCTCCTCACACACTAGAGAAAGCAGCCAGATGTAAAGCAGCACCTCCGCAGGAGAGGGCATAGCCTGGAAGTCAACCATCAGCACCACAGCAAACAGGAAGAGGAAGGCGAAGTAAGACACGATATTCCAGTAAAACTTGACCTGGGGAGAGCTGTAGAGGTGGACCAGCCGGGACCAGCCGCCCAGAGGCTTCAGGCGCTGCAGGCTGGAGGAGAGGCTGCGGACAGAAAGGTCACTGGGGGTCAGAGACATTTAGGACACTTATTTCTTGCTTTCCCCTATCTGACCTGCAACATCACTACTTTTAGAATAACAAAAATGTAAAGTATGAAGTTGAATAAACTTTCTACAGTCTCTTGTGGTCAGGAAATGGTCACATAGTCAGAAAGAATCCAGGTTTTTTTAGTGAAGAGGGTCATTTGCTGTTAGTGTATTAAAAGCTCTATGTCTACTTACAGGCTACGAGAATTAGTTCGAAGGGTACTTCCTGTTACTGTCTCCACCGTCTTGATCTCCTCGTTCTTCTCAGCTTCTTTGTGAAGGACTTCATCACGTCTAGGGAGAATTATAACTCATTAAGTAACCATAACACGTTTGAACATCACTATAGATGTAGTACAAGCAGTAGCACAAATATGTTAATATATTCTTTGACCAACGAAATTGTTAGTCGACTAACACTCAAATGATTTTGTCGACTAATCGATTAGTTGATTTAATCGACAGATGTGTAAAACTGAGTTTCTCAACAAAGAATCACATAAAAGCACCACACCGTCTGTACTACTGTATAGGGCTGTTTGTAACTCATTCCAGGGTGCTCATTCACTAGGAGTGACGGCATGCGTGCACGCATTAAAGATCTTTAGGAGAGTTGACAAATATTGTGTTTTGTGCATTCTCTCATCACACTAGACAGAAACTTGCCACGGCACTGACTTCGTTAAGATGGCTGCCGTCACAGATTCACACATATAACTGATAGGACTCACCTGAAAACGAGAAAGCCAGTGTAGATAAGAGGGAAGAAGACCATGCAGATCAGCACTCGCCACACCGGGTTGTCCACTGAGAGCTCACTACACCAGATCTGTGTCAGAAGAGCCTTGAAGACAGACACGTTATCAGACTGAATCTGCAGCAATTAACGTTGCTGAGATTAAATACTCATGACTTATATCTGGGTAACAAAATTAGAGTCTCATTCATCAGGTTAAATTCACTGATTAGTTTTTCTACTCCAAAAAGTTTTGTTTCTTCTACGTTACGGTGCAAACAGATGGCAAAGATTTCAACACTCCTGAGTTCTTAAATTGTTGAAAGAAAAAGATCTCCTAAAGATAAATCTGAAAGTTACCTGAACACCTGACTGAGCTACAAAGCTTTTATCATCAGCCTCCAGTGCCAGCCTCAGGCACGTCGTCCTTCCCCAAAACGGAGACGCGCGAACCAACAACTTCCGAGCTCGCTCTTCGTCGCAGTTATGGCACTCACTGAACACACCTGGGAAACACACACACACATACAATGAAGACAAACCTTGTAACATCCATTTCACATCAGTAACGTTATGTCTGTGATAGTATTATACCAATGGCGTGTTTCTCATAGTGATCGGCGAGCTCTTGCATTTCCTGGGCCTCGTCTGCATCACTTCCTTCCTCTGCCATTGTCTTCAGGATCTTACTGGCGGCCAGAGCAGCGGACATGCAGTCTCTACACTGTGCGCATGCAGATACAGACACAGAAAGATGCAACGCCACACACGCACACACACAACAACAACACACAAACAACTATTTTCAAACTTTGTATAATAGTTTTGATCACCTGCTCCCAGGCAATCTCTGCCAGCTCCTTGTTGTTCTGGACGACAGCCCAGAGGAAGAGGTCTCTGCCCGGCTCCCTCTGTGCTTCAGCATCGTCCTCCCTCAGTGGAGCCTGGGAACCCGTCGAACTTTTAGACAGCTGGATGAGAAGTGAAGGAATGTGTTGCATTAAGTGCAGGTTTATGAATGTAGCCAAGTCCAAATCCTCTCAAGGCTTGTCCAGACACCAACTTGGATTTGTCATATTTCATTATTTTTAGCTAACTGTTATCATACCTCCTCTAGATCTTCACATTGGGAAATAAAATGTAATCCCTTCTCCACAATTCTGGTGGGAGAACAGTGAATCCTTCGTCCCTTTATCTATTTGTTGGCCTAAAAGTAGTCTTTTGAAAATATACTCGAATCAGAAAAAACCCCCACAATGTTTTAGTTTAAAAAAGAAGAAGAAAAGAACAGAGTAGATTGATTTTCATATTATTATTATTATTCAGTGGGTTTTATTTTCCATCTTATGCTATGCATTCTATGTAGTATGCATTCTATGTATTCTATTTTTTATCTTATCTTTTATAATGTGTTTCTTTTGCACTTTGTCTCGATGCATTTAAAGTTTTATGTACAGCGCTTTGAATTAACTTGTTGCTTAAATGTGCTATATAAATAAACCTGTCTTGCCTTATAGAAGGAAAATCCTCACAGTGAAATTTAGAGCTGCAACAATTAATCGACTAGTTGTCAATTATTAAAAAAGAAGTCAAAATTCTTGGATTCCAGCTTCTTAAAACTGAATATTTTTCTGGTTTCTTTACTCCTCTATGACAATAGAGAGATATCTTTGAGTTGTGGACAAAAAAAAACGTTTGAGGACGTCATCTTGGGCTTTGGGAAACACTGATCGACATTTTTCACCATTTTCTTACATTTTATAGACCAAACAATTAATCGAATAATAGAGAAAATAATTGACAGACTAATCGACAATGAAAATAATTGTTAGTTGCAGCCCTAGTGAAATAACCCCCCCGGTTACCAGAATGAATACAGAGGACAGGATGTCAGCGCCTTAAATACCACAACTCTAACTTGATTAGCAGGTATGTATACTATAGTATGAAGCACTTAGTTTGGTTGTCGAACTTCATTCATTCAGCTGTAGATGACGGATAAACAAACTCACTGATACAGATGTTTCCTCTATGGACATGTTGAGGTGGTAAGGCATGTCGGAGGGAGGGTAGAGGGCCTGGGTGAAACTACCCAGCAGGTGGCGCACCTCATCAGACACATGAGTCATGGAGATCATTTCTCCTTGCCCCGAGTGACCCCTTGGCCTGATGCGGAACGTTTTCCTCCTCCTGCGGCAAGCGCTGTGTACCCGCTTGGCCAGCTTGCGGAGAAAGATGCAGCTGGGCAGCTGTTTGTAGAGCTCACACAGAGTTTCCTCGTCCTGCAGGAAATCCCTCAGACTCACGCCGTTCTCCAGCAGCAGACTCACAAACTGAGGCTTGTTGCCGACCAGGGCCGAGAACATGGCCCAGTGGAGGTCACTGGACTGGATGGGAACAAGGCAGGAGAACAACAGTTTTTCAGAGGAACACATTTCTCCAATTTGATGTGGAAAAGTTGGATGTTGAGGTTATCATGCAGGGTGGATTGTTCAAAATTAGACAGTTATTTAAAGTGACTGGAATAGCAGTGTGAAGAGAAGGAGAAAGTATTTCATCATACTATTTATATGATTTTATAATACAATAGTCCATTGCCCCTCCTATCATAGAAGGTTTATGATACAAGGTTTAGGTGTTATGCTGCTATTTGTTGAAAAAATCTCTATGTAGAAATTTTCACCTCTCAAACTTTTTGCTATTTTATCAGATGACTGCGACAAAGACAGTTATCATAGAATCACTTCCCATGTTTTCCTAGTCAGTCCATTACAATATCTTATCTTAAAGGAATAGCTCGGGTGTTTTGAAGTGGGGTTGTATGAGGTACTTATCCATAGTCAGTTTATTACCTACAGTAGATGACGGTCGACACGCCTCCAGTTTAGAGAAGCAGACAGGTGTTACTGCACAGAAATAAAGCAATGTACTGCTATGGACGGGGCCAGCAGCAAAACGTCATATAAAAAAATCAATATCAGTTTAAGTGTACGCTATATTTAGAATATTTTCGCCGGTTTACCTTGCAGTTAGACAGCTATACAGTCTATGTTTCCGACGGGGAACTGAAGCAGTTATCTATACTCTCGCCAAAGTAACCAGACTCCATTGGTAAAAACAGTCATTTTACCTCGCAGAACACGGGAGTTGCTGGTCTACTGCTGCCTCGATCGTTAGTTTATTTGTGTTATTGTGTGACTTTGGCGAATCCGAAATAACCAAGCTAATCAATCGAGGCAGTGGTAGACCAGGAACTTGCATGTTCTTTGAGGTAAAATTACAGTTTTCTTCAATGGAGTCTGGTGGCTTTGGCGAGAACACAGATGGTTACAACAGCTTCAGTTCCCCGTCGGAAAGGGCTGTCTGACGGCAAGGTAAACCGGCGAAAATATTCTAAATATAACGTACACTAACACTGATATTGATTTTTTTAGGTGGGCCTTTCATTTAGGTGGCTAAAATATGTTTTGCTGCCGGCCCCGTCCACAGCAGTACATTTGCTTCAGTCTGTTTCTCCAAACTGGAGGCGTGCCGACCGTCATCTACTGTAGGTAATACACTGACTATGGATAAGTACCTCATACAACCCCACTTCAAAACACCCAAACTATCCCTTTAATAAAGACAAGACGGGTTGCAACACAGGGTAAAGTTCAGAGGGTGGCCTTTTTTTGTCAAACCTGACAGTCTGACTAAGATTGCTGCTGGTGTTAGTATGTTATATAATAGGCGAACCCACCTTCCACTGGCTCTCCTCAGTGAAGATCTCAGTCTCAGCGATGTCCACTCGATTCCAGGCGATAGCCAGCTTCAGCTGCCTCTTCCAGGACTCGATTCCCAGCGACTCGCTGGTCCTCGAAGCTGAGTGGACAATTTATAGTGACACAATTTATGTGACACTCAATTCTGTGTACATTGAGTCAACAGACTGATTGAATGCAGGAGAAATTAAATGTTTCTGTCACAAGGCAGTCTCCGTACACAACAGTTCATCCACTCTCCTCAATCTAGGCATCTTTTACTGTATAATGAAGCAACTAAATCTATTCATTGTCAGAAAATTGTTAAAATTGCACATCAGAAGTTCCCATAGCACAGTTATATGCCTGTTTTTTAACAGTTAAAAAACCAAAGATATTATTCAATTTGCAGCTATTTGGGGCACATAAATGGAGCAAATCATCACATTTGAAAAGCTGGAACTAGAGAACTAGTTTCGCCGTTTTTTAATTGATAATTGACTTGCTGGCAATACATTTTCTCTCAATCAACAAATCAATAAATTAACTAATTGTTTCAGCACTTTAATGTTGTAACATGACATAACCTGGGGTCATACTGCATGGTCAAGCAGCAAGTACTTTACTCAAAAACAAAGATTCTACTATGACCTTTGTGGCCACGGACCAAAAAAGACAGCGGATGTCCTCGCTGAGTGAGCAGGTCGACCGCCTGGAAAAGCATTTTAATTACTTTATTATTGTTAATCGAGCTCAGAGATGGAAACTACAGGCAAGGCAGTTTAGCTAGAATGATGACTCATCACGATCAAAACACTTAGTGAATGTCCAGTGTGATGGACCCACTTTGGCTCAGTACTGTATACTTTTATAATAATATGCATTAAGCTGGCTCTCAATGGGTTTCATCTGTCTTGCTCAAGACCAGCATTAGGAGGAAAATGTTTGCAAGAAGCACTGCATAATTTCATGAATAGATTAAGTGTGGCTATCAGTGTCTCTCTGTATAAAAAAAACAATCGTTAAGGTGAAAATATCTGCAAGAATATCTGTGTGGGTTTTCGATCTCGGCACATTTGACACCACAGTCCATTCGATTAGACTTCTGAGAGGCAACATTATACTTGCTAAGAGCCGGTTTGGCACCAAGCCTTTTCCTCTTTATACTTATCGCTGTGTTGTTCGCCTAGTCAGTCCAGTCTGGTACTGAGCATCTGCGTGAAAACCAAATCCCTACCTTTGAGAAGTGCTTGAAGAATAGCCATATCCACATCCCCGTGACTGTCCTCGCTTATTCGGAATATTGTCAGCAAGTGAGACATCCTGATGATGTCCTGAATCTGGCACAGAGAGGAGACACAGTGTGTAAGGTTTCATATCAAACCTGGACGTAGGAGCAGCCAGGAGATCCTTACCAGAGGACCTTAGGCTCTGATCAGTTACATAAGATGTCAAGAGTTCACAGGTATATTTGGAGGCTAGACATTTAGCCATGAAAATAATCAGAAAATTTGTGAAATCAATTCTGACATCAACTGATTCAACTGAGAAGGGAGGCTAAGACCCCTTTTACACCTGGCATTAAAATGTGTCTCTAGTGGCCACATTGAGATCTGATTGAGATCTGATCGCTCTGTCTGCAAGGGCTGAGAGGAAGGCTGCATTAGGCATCACCATGTTGGTCCACACTGAAATCCCTGAACAATTATTTGATGGATTTTATAAAGACGACTGATATTGGTGATCTTCTGATTTATCCTCTAGCGCCACCATGAGGTCGCCATTTTTGGTTCAGAGTGAAATGTCTTCACAGCTATGGGATGGATTGCCATTCAATTTGTTACAGACATGATCCCAAAAGGATAAATTGTAATAACTTCAATCCCCTGACTTTTCATCTAGCGCAATAATCACCATGAATTTGTCCAATACTTTATGATTAAATACCTGCAAAACTAATGATGTTACCATCAGTCTCAGCTGAAACGGTAGCTAGGAAATTGGTCTGTAGTCGTTGAGGTCGTCGGTACGTTAACATACCTTCTTGGTCCATTCTATGATCTTGAGGTCGGGGAAGCTGTCATACTCTTGGCCAAAGAACTTTTTCATTAACTGGTGAATGAGGGCGATGGTGACCCGGGTCACGGGCAGTCCCGCCACCTGGGCGATCACATCTGCTAGTCTCCCAGAGCCCTCCAAGATCACACATGGTGTACCATTCAGCATGGCATTGAAGATGGTCTGAGACGAGACACACAAGACAGTCAGACAAGACAGTGACAGAGAGATAGAGACACAGAATACTGATGACTCACATTTAGAGTGCCTGGTCCTCCGTCCAAAACCACACACACCACAGGGATGGTCACGCCGGTCTCTGGAGGTTAGACGGTTAAAAATCAATAGTAAAAGCAGGACAGATAAAAAAGAATCAGATTTGAGATGTTATCTGAGACGGCTTGCTGCTTTTGCAGACATTACATCAGCTGTTTTTAACCTTTGTTTCCAAGACGCTTTCCGGAGATGCATTTCTCCAGACGGCTACGCAGTTCAATCTCCACTCCGTATTTTCCCTGAGTCCCATCGTCCACCAGCAGGAAGTGCGTGTGGTTGTTATCGAGGCAGGAGAGTCGGCCCTGATCCTTGATATCCAGCAAATAATGGGCTGGGAAACAACCCTGCAGACAAGAGAGGGTGGAGGAGGAGGAGGAGAGAAAGGACGTATGCCATGCAGGTTATGAATCTCACTAAAAGAAAGACGAGCCACATGTGTGAATGTGTTTATCGTACCTCTGGATGCACCAAAGCATCCCTGTTGTGAATTATTCCCCACGTCGCGACGCCGATAGCCACGATATGGCCCTGCATGGAGCTGCTCAGGGCGTAGTCCCTCACAGCCTGCCCTACATGCTTCATCACACCTGTGTGCGTACCGCCGGTGATGATCCACGCACCTGTGTACAACATGGGTCCCAAAGTCAATACTACATTTGTCCATGTAGTATATGTGTACAGTATGTACAAATACTATATGGGCAAAATATGTGGATATCCACACATATGTGATTGTTGATCATCAAAACTCATCAAAGGGCATTAAAGGAATAGTTAGACATTTTCTCAAATCTTGAGTCTCCGCTGGTTGATCTATTCACGGCCAAGATATTGTTCCACACAAAACCCCCCATCAACTAGTATTTGTTAAACTTCAATTTTTGTACAGATTACACAAATGCTATGTTAAATCAGTGAGCTTTAGAGGTGCTGGTAGGCAGATTTTGTTATCTTCTCAGAGAGCCAGGCTAACTGTTTCCCCCTGCTTCCAGTCTTTATGCTAAGCTAACTGGCTGCTGGCTGTAGCCTCATATCCAGCAGACAACATGAGGGCGGTATCAATTTTCTTGCTATAACTCTTCTGGGAAGGCTTTCCACAATATTTAGGAAGCTAGCAGCAGGGATTTGCTCCCATTTAGCCACAAGAGATATAGTGAGAGCCACTGATACGGCGATGAGGCCTAGCTCGCAGTCGGTGTTCAGATTCATTTCAAAGGTGTTGTATGGGGTTGAGGTCAGGACTCTTTGCAGGCCTTTTCAACTTCTTCCACACCAAACTCAGTTGTGTGCAAAGGAGCATTGTCATATTAAAACAGACAACTTTTGGCACAAATTTGAAAGCACACTTTTGCCTAAAAATATATATATATAAATATAAAATAAAATATGCTGTAGCAATAAAATGCCCCTTAATTTGAACTAAGGGGCCAGGTCAAACCAAGAAAAGCAGCCAAAAGTACACAAAAGTATTTGGACATGGACCACATACTCCTCTACTGTACAGATTATGCTCATCTTTCTTGTGTACTGTTTCTGCAGTTAGCATACAAGGATGTCTCTCAAGCTGGCAGGGGCTTATGAAAGCTGCTGCCAAATAAACTCAACTAAGAGCAAAATGATTTTCCAAATAAATAATTAATTTGTTTGTTTGCAAAATCTTTCTGGTGCTTCCTCGCTACCAACTACAACTTGTTTTGTTTTTTTCTAGCTGTGAGTAGCTTGAAAGCTGGGTTATTTGAGTATACACATGAACACACTATATATACCTAAAATCCAGTTTGAATGTAAGCAGTATGAAATGGGACACAGTCAGTAAGATCAGTAAGCAGTGAATGAGGAAACACTGCACTTTAAATAGCACTAGCTCGGGCAGATAGAGAGGACTTTTGAGGCATATACGGTATATTTTACCACGTGCAGATGCCCACACTCCATAACTACACATGAACTCATAAAACACACGCTTTCACAGAATCCCTGGCTAATCATTGGTACACCTCGAGTCTGACCTGTTGTCTGGGCCACTTTGATAAGACCTCTGTGGAACATGCTCTTGAGGCGACCCTTCAGGTAGAAGTTCTTGGCTCCTCCGGTCACTGAGATCAGCAGGTTGGGAGGGGAAAGCTTCCACTGTTCAGTCAACAACTGGTACAGGATGTCTGGGCTGGTGTCTGTGGACACTCGCGCATACTGAGAATGACACAAAGGGCGAGGATAAAAACACACACAGGCACGCATTCACATGTTATTATAGTGGAGAGAAAGGATGGTTTCACCTTGCCAGTCTTCTGTCCCAAACCGCCAAAGTTGATGTCTCCGAAAGCGTCCGTGGGCACTTCGCGGACATGTCTGTGTCTGTCCCACGACTCGCCAGTGAAGTCCTCCGGCTTGATGGCATCATCCACATGTTCGGTCTTTGGGTAGCCACACTTACACACGTCCTCTCTAGTGGAGAAACAAAAGGTAATGTAATGTTTTCATGCAGACAGAGGAGACTACTGGAAACAAGAAACAGATTAAATTAAGAGAGTGATTTAGGGCGATGCCTCCTTGCTACAGTGTCTCTGTACTACTGTGCAGCAGCAGCAGCAGCAGCAATGTACAAAGTCAGTTCAGAGACTTTCATCACCGACACAGCACAGAGCAGCTCATCCTACCTTACATGCTTTTCAAAGAAGCAGCATTCCTTCTTGTGGATGTTCTCCCTGGTCCAGGAAGCAAAGGCGCAGCGCTGGAAAGACGGGGAGAGAGAAACATGCTTAGTGCTCCTGGCCGCGCTGATCGCCAGAGTATGAAACCGCCGTGACTTCACCTCAGCTTCCCCCATCCTGGATGCAACATGAGGAGCGAGGAGCTACAGTACGGCACAGAGCTGCCTCAGGCTGAGAGCTGACAGCATGACAGGAGAGAGACGAGCCTCTGCAGTCGGAGCTGTGGGTGCTGGCTTACTCAGCACTGCATCAGTGATGTCAGAGCCGCGCTGACGCTGAGCAACCTCCTGAAAGCAGACTAAACCTCACACCTACGGGACAGAAAGCAGCCGGACTCCAGCTCTGGATCGATACATAACTGCATTACTGAGAGTGGATTAATTAAACGCCTGATTAAAAAAAATGAAAAAAGGATATAACGTGTGGTTTGTAAATGATTAATCACATAAAATCAAAACTATTTGTTGTACTTGTAAGCAAGGATATAGTTCAGGTTTTTCACAAACTGACAAAAGCATCCAGTTGTGGAAAGTAACTAAGTACATTTTAGGGCTGTAAACAACATCGATTAATCTGTTGATTATTTTCTCAATTAATCGATTAGTTTTTTGGTTGATAAAATGTCAGAAAATGGTGAAAAATGCCTATCAGTGTTTCCCAAAGCCCAAGATGACGTCCTCAAATGTCTCGTTTTGTCCACAACTCAAAGATATTCAGTTTACTGTCATAGAGGAGTAAAGAAACCAGAAAATATTCACATTTAAGAAGCTGAAACCAGAGAATTTTGACTTTAAAAAAAAAGAAAAAAGAAATGACTAAAACCGATTAATAGATTATCAAAATAGTTGGTGATTAATTTAATAGTTGAAAACTATTCGCTTAATTGTTGCAACTCTAGTACATTAACTCAAATACTCTACTTAAATGTATTTCTGAGGTGCTTCATTGAGTCATTCTATTTTATGGTACTTTATACTTCTATTACCACATTTTAATAGGATATATTGTACATTTGATTCCACTACATGGATTTAACTGCTATAGCTACTTTTCAGATTAAAATTTTACATGCAAAACACATCAGTTTATAAAATATGATGCATTACTATGCATCACCTTGCTCCACCAACAACAGCATTGAAGTACTGCTTACATATTAATGCATCAATGATGATGATCCAGTAATATGATAGCATAACACTGACAGGGGGCATTCTTCATACAATACTTCTATACTTGACATTTACTTGTAATGAACTTGAATGAATCACACTGTTTGATCGCAGGTAGAAAGTAACGTGACAGGCGAACACTCACCTTTTTCAAACGAGTAACCACTCGATTTAGTTTAAGTTTGTTCTGCCGCAGCTGCTCGATCATTTGCTCCGGGTGAACCTTATTCTCTAATCCAGGCAGCATTTCTGAGGAGGTAGAAAAACAAAAAGTGGAGTTGAAACTCTCCCCATGGAAGAAGTGCTTCTTGTGGAGGAAGTCTGAAGTGCCAGAGAGTGCATCTTGTCAGTTATGGACTCCTAATCTATAAAACCTGCAGGGCCTGGGACTTCAGTATTCTGACACTGATTTATCTTGCTGACATGTGACCTGTTCTGCTTTATCTTGACTTCCTCCACTGAGGCCCCTTTTATAGCAGGAAACTCCAACAAATGGATTTTTTTAATTAAGGACCTATATCTACAATATCACATATTTAAAGTCCACACTAACCCGTTGATTTAGTCATCAGATCCTGCAGTGATTTCCGCTGAACAGAGAGGCTGTAATTGCCTTGTTATGTTGCTCCACCCTCAAAAAACAATATCAACCTCCTCCAAGATAATCTGCCGTCCAGTCAGGCCTCACATTACCACCAAACCAACATTGTGATGTTAAAAATGTGAGTTTAACACAGTTTGATTCACAGATCTGAGAGTGTTTCATACACATACCTTTACGCGTTTCAGTCACTATTTTCAGGCCCCAGGTGGAAGGGAAGAAAGCTCACTCATTTTGCAAACATTAGTTAAGAAAACAACATTTAAGGTATGATTTATCATAGTTAACATTACCCTTTTTATTGCCGTCAGATCCTCCTCTCATTTGGATGAAGCACAGCAACAACATGAAGTTGTTTCTGGTGTCTAACTTGACAAAACACACACTTTGAGGCGTGTGGAAGAGCTATGTTTCATGTCCTTCGCCAGGCGTTACAGCCCTTGTTGCCAGGTGACACCTCCAGAGTATTCAACTAGGGATCTTATTACTGAATGGAGCTGTGATTGGCTCTCAGTAGCTATTATATATGTGTGTGTTTATGGTTGTCATTCATTAAAACCATCACAGTGTCTGAGAGTTCAATAGTTACTGTGCCTGACAGCCAAGCTATTTATCTGGTACATAGTACTGTTTATTCAGTACAAAGAGTGATGATTGCCCTGGAAATCTATTCTGTGTATTAAATAAAGTTAGTATGTATGATAACTACTTGTTTTTAGTAGTTAATCAGTAATAACCAGTACTCTTGTTGTTGGAATACAGTATATAAGAACATATTGTGAGATTGAAAGTTAATGCATGACCTTGGAAACAGCAAAAATCTCACAAGGTTCATTTAGCTAGTAGCTTAGCTGTTCACACAATCTTGTCACGGTTGTCATTGTTGCGTTTAGTGCTAATTGGCTAATGTTAGCATGCTAGCGCTTGAATGCTATGCAGGGCGGGTCTTGCCAACAAAAGCAGTGGGATTCATAATAACGCCACACTAAATTAACATGGTGAACAAGCTTAACAATATACCTGCTTTTAACATCAGCATGTTTGGTTGTAGTTTAGCTAGTAGTAAATCAATAATAATCAATAAGCTTTGTTGTTTTTTTATTATGTTTTCCGCAGATGAGATTGACAGTTCATTCTTGACCTTAGAAGCAACAACAAAAACAACAAAAAAACAATCTTACCATAATGACCATTTAGTAGCAGCTCTTGCTCTTTCATTCGCATCACACCATCTTCATCAGCAGATGGAGTTTGACCACTTAGATGTTCAAATGTCCAATAGGCCCTTTTCACAGCAGCCATTTTGACAGGTCATTGCAGGGTAAACACTGTAAACACAGGTGTTATTAATAACATTAAAGGGGCTATATGTAAGAATCAGAAATTGCTTGTTCACAGCGACACCTGTGGCCGCAATGTCAACGAAAGTCAGCGTCCTGTTGCTGGTGCTTGCGCTTGTGCTCGCGCTACATTGACATGAACGAGCACCGGTCTAAACAGCTGGGCGACACACCTAACACACAATATCACTCTATATTTCACCTGCTTGGCAGTAATGTTAGCTGACCAGAGGAGGGTCTCTCCATGAATCAATGCTGATCCTAGTGCTGGCTTTTCCTGCTTCCTGCCGACCGCGGAGGGAACTGTGGGGGGGGGGAGACCGACACCCGGTCGGGATAAGGTAACTCTCGGAGCCCCGTCACTTCACAAGACACGGGAAACCTCTGTTGGTCTGGAGGAGCGGCAGCATTTATTTCTGCAAAAACGTCCACTGCACATTCACCAGATATTCTCAGAGCTAAACTAACTCTCTGCAGTGTGCGCGCGTGCACGTGGAGTGGGAGCGAGCCGAACGGGTGAGAACGAGCGCTTCTGCAAGCAGGCAGCATGCAGCAGGAGCAGCGTGTACCCACAAGCGAGCACGCATGGGATTGCGACACGTTAGGATTTATGCGCGTGATAAGTTACAAATAGTCCCTTTAATTATGGCCCTGTTCCATTTAGGTGGGTCAGGGCCCCGGTGTTGTATACTCATGCATCTGTGGAGTTCATAAAGTGGCTTTGAAAGTAAAAAGTAGTGTCCTCTTCAATATAAATCTCTCTACTAGAAAATAATATCTTTGGTTCTAGGTAAAACTATGTTATTTTACAGCAAAACTATTCTGTAGGTCTTTGGTTTTAATGATTTTAATGATTGACTCTATTAAGTTAAGTCCCTGCTATAAAAGCTGGAGTATGTGTAACTAGTAAAAGGGGTCAGGGTGTGGGACCCACCCGTGGGCCCACCAGGTGCTGTTGGGGTCAGAGGTGAACAGCAGGAAGTGAGCTGCAGTTTGGTCATCATGGGATGTTTGATCTTTGAGGCAAAGGGCTCAAATCAATGTGGCCAAACACAATTAATATTGAAATGAAATGAAAATCTCAGTCTCTGTAATAATGGAAATTATTCAAATAAGTGACTTTTTTTCTGTAAGAATCCAACATTCAGTAAACTGCAGTAAAAGTAGACTGCAGACAAAGGGGTGAATTAGAATCACTGTAGAGACAAATATGGGGTAGGAATTATTTTAGTTATCAAGAAGCATGTCTTTTTCAGGTTCAATTGATTTATATGCATATTGACTGTTGTTATGAATTACTACCACTAGGTGTCAGCACATCACAACTGATCACAGCTCCAATCACAAGCTGTATTTCTGCATTTAAGTATTTAGTCTACTTTTCTTACTGCAATACATTTTGATTTAGAGTGTGGCAAACAGTAACAACTTAAAATAAGATAAGAAATGAATGTCTGAGTGGAAATTTAACAAAACCTGTTGGATAGAAATAACATTTGACCAAAAAATAAGCTCAATTTACAAAAGATTAACTACAAAAACAACATTTAACTGATCAAATATGAATGCCATGCTTCTTGTTCTCAATTATTCTATTTTAAATATGCCAATATTATTACTAGGGTTGCAATTATTTTCATTATCAATTACTGAGTGGATTATTCTCTTGACTGTTTGGTCTACGAAATGTCATTGTTTATTATCTCAGTAGACAATGAAGCAAATACTCACATTTAAGAAGATGGAACCAGACAATGTTTTGAAAGTTTTTGCTTAAATTTTTTTTTAAATTATTTTATCGTTCTGCTTGGCAAGCTATTGGTTATAAATGATAACATAAAAATAAAATAAACATTATATAATCAACATTTATTGCATCATCATATTGCAAAACTTTGGCTTCTGTTTGTAATTATTGTCTCCTGTTTGTAATTATTGTCTCAACCCTTTTAGATTTTGGATTAGTCCCCTAGTAAAACAGTAGTTTAGTAAACTAAACTTTACATACAAAGCAGACAGACACTCATATATCCCTTACGGCACAATATTTATTCAACAATATACAGATTAATTTCTCTCTACATCTCAGACTGATCTTCAGTTTTTTATATTTATCTTGCTTTCACCTTTGTACATTTTCTATTTACAAGATTTAAAATAAGTCTTTCTCTCCATTTATACAACATCAATAGTACAGTGTTATCACATCGTCCAGCAGCTTCCCTCGAAGCGTCTATAGATTAGATTCATCATTGATAATCTGTTTATATTTCATACACCAGCTGACGTCTTTTGAGCCACAGAGCAGCAAACTGACAGAAGGGCTCGACATGCACCAAAAGTCCCGGTGAGGCTTTCTCTCTGTGAGGGCAGTCGGATGACAAATGGATGGTCCTCTTGTTTCAGAGAGGTCCTTCGCTCTGTTAGCACCACAACAGGGTGTAGAAACAGAACTGCTGAATGGGGACGCTGTTGCGCCTTAAAAATCAGCTTAAATGCATCTGCCCCGTCCCACCCGACACGGATCAATGAAAGCCGGTAACACCAAAAACAAAACAAAAAAAGGGGAAAAAATGTTGCATAGAATCAATTCTGACTTCAAGAACAGAAATTTTGGTGCTGCCATTTTTAAAATGTGGCTTTTTTGAATAAACTCCTGAGACCTTCCAAACCCCCGTAAAATTTTTTTTTTTTTTGGTTTTGAAAAGAAAAAATAAATAGCTGTACCCTTTAGACTTTAACAAAAATAGCATTGTGTTGGATGTGACATCACATAAAAGTACTACTTTTAAAGAGACTAAAACCCTGCATTGAGTGTATACACGTTTGCACATCTATATATATCATTTCAATAACTATCTTGAGGAGAGAGGTGGATGGATTAAAGTGCATAAAACAAAGCCCACAGTTATCACATGCAGGACAGGAAATGAACTTCAGTACAAATTCAACCTTTTTTACCACCTAAATTAGACTTTTTTTCTGAAATGTAAGTGGACATTGTGTGGATTATTGTTCTACCAAAATGAATAGAAGATAAAATTCCAGTCAAGTTTTCTCGGCTGCTGTTCATTTCCCGCCCTGATCACATGCAAATAACACCAGACACTGAGGAATATTTGTCTATCCGTTACTCTAAACATACAGTACCAACATGGCTGCTGGTAACCTTGGTCGGGGGGGCACTCATATTAATGACATGAACACGTCACCAGTTTTTAAAAAACAGCAAAAAGGTGCCACTCAACTCACGGCAAAATACAGCAAATGGGAACACGGCCCGTTGCGAGCCACACAGCACGGGGATGACAGCAGACAGGCCAGGTGAGAGTGTGAACTGTAGCTGCACTCCTCTCCTCCTCTTCCTCTTCCACAGTCCAGTCCAGCAGGAGGAGAAGGAAGAGGAGGAGGAGGAAGAGGCCAAAGAGCCGACGACGGGAGGCTTTTTGGCCTGAAATGTTTAAGGCTAAAGCGCACACAGGACTCACTCAGGACCGGGAGCAGCAGCTGTGAAGGTTTCCCCAGCACAGACTGTGTGGGATTTTCACTGCAGACTGAACTGACTTTTATATACATTAAAATCATTCACCCTCACTTGAAACAAGCACGTGAGCAAGACGTGGGGGAAATGCAATACAACAGCTGACATCTACGGTACACACAGACGCATAATATACTGCTTTTACACGTGAACAGCAAATAGTGAGAGTACAGCGTGTCGCGCGCACACCTGTGATGAGTGAATTCATGGCAAAAAAGGTGAAGCTGCATCTAAGGGCACGTTAAGCCATATACGTCCAAACATCCCCTTTTTTTTGTCCCTTGACTTTGAAATAAGACCATTAAACAGAGAAAAAAAAATAGGCATTTTTTAACTTAAGACACCCAAGCAAAACAGAACTTCCTTAAGGAGAGGATGTGTATTGGCACATCTGGCAAAGACAAGGACGAGACTTGGGGTTTTGGCTCGCTGGCTGTTTCACGCATCTGAAACAGCAGTGCTTTGCAGGGCACTAAACATGCAGACAAGCACGCCATGTTCAAATCACTCAGCCTGGGCAGGGAGCACTACAGAAGGCTAGCTAGCACTGTGCGCAGATGCAGGCATTTAACAGCAGAGAAGATCCAACTCCATGCACATGAGGATAAAAAAAAGAAATTGCACTTCAAAAATCATCACATTAATAAGAAGATAAACCGGACATATCTAGGGAATTCAAATAATCAGGTTAATCCTGATGTGGTTGTTTGATATACGACAGAAAAACCTGAAGACAGTCGCGTTCTCGTTTTGCAGCTCGGTTTTGTGCATGGAACTGAAATGCAAGGCCGAGATATTCAGTCACAACTCCTCACATGAACAGACTTTACAGTGTCATTACAGTGCGAAACCAGTTTGGTCCCCACTATTTAATCCCCCCCCCCCCCCCAAACTGGTCCGGTTTCAAACCTAATGGGGTCTTTTAAATCCTGCGTCTGATTGGGAGACAGGTGTCTGAGTGGCAGGGTGAACACACAATGAGGTAGAACAAAATGTTTCATGAGCGTCCAATCAGAGCACAAAATGATCGTCACGGCGACTGCTGATGCGCAGTGACTAGTACACGCCTCCAGAGGGCAGCACGTCACCGGCTCAGACACAGGCCAGAGCCTGACAAACACACCTAACAGGTGCTTTTCAGATGGAAGGACCCATTAAATGGTTTGATCCATAACAACAATCCAATATAAAATACAGTCATCGCCTTTCAGCTTCAGACCCAAACCTGCACTGTCTACAATGTTTTAATTAATCCAGTTCTTCCACAAGATTCAGCTTCAGATTTTAAATCAAGATGAATGCATTCCTCTTGTAGCTGCACAGTAGTGATTTCTTCAGATTTGTCCAGTTAAAAGCTCGGGGGCAAAGACAAACCCTCACCACATTCCAGTTTGGTTTTTACAACAATCTTAAAAGTCAGATTTTACAGCTCAAATGAGAATATTCAGAATTACAGAATAAAAGGAAGGTCGAGAGAATCACTTCTGCCAAATCACTGTCAAACAAGTGAAGAAAAACAAAACGCTACCTTCTTTGGATTGTGATTTAAAAAAAAAAAAAAAAACACATTTACGCCTAATTAAAAAACAGCAATTAACGAGGAAGATAATCAGCAAGAACGATTGCACGTGAGCCCGGGGAATGAAAGGGAAGGAATGAAGAGAAAGAGCAATAATCCCCACTCTTCTCCACATGAGCGACGGTAAGTGTTATTGCTGATTCATTTTTCGACTGACTCAGTCAGGAACTCGAAATAATCTGAAATGTCATACGTATCTCCTACAGCTAGCGTGGCATCCTTTTCTCTCTCAACGTTTCCTCCTTCTTAGGAAGAGTTTGTGTGTGTGGAACGCTCAGCTCGGTCAGACGGGAGGATGCAGTGACCTGCTGGAGGGCAGTCATCGTTTACTACTTTTCTCTTGTTGCATTTTCAGTTGACGCTAAACACCGCCAGCAACGACTGCAGGTCACGATTGTAATGGATGTTAAAAGGGTGGAGACACAACTCTTGAACGCACACACACACACACACACACACACACACCAACACAGATAGGTAGACAGAAGTAGGGCTGTAAAGAGTTGCAGAGAAAAACTGCATGAGGATGAGTGTTATGAACAGGTATCTTGTGTGTGTGTGTGTGTGTGTGTGTGTGTGTGTGTGTGTGTGTGTGTGTGTGTGTGTGTGTGTGTGTGTGTGTGTGTGTGTGTGAGTGTGTGAGTGTGTGTGTGTGTGTGTGTGTGTGTGTGTGTGTGTGTGTGTACCATGCCCTGCACGTTAGACCTGTGATATGATCTGCATGTTGAAACTGGGGGAGCGGGACTGCTTGGTGAGAGGAGCTCCAGGAGCCAGGAGGTCCTGGGCGTCCTCCGGCCTGACGAGGTGCTCCTCCTGCAGGCTGATGGTGGAGTGGCGGTGGGAGCCGCTCGCCGGAAGCCCCCCTTCCTTGTCGGAGCCCCCCGCCGCCTCCTCTCGCTCGTCGTCGCCTCCATTCAGGTTGAAACTCATGCAGTCGAAGGACTTGCTGGAGGAGGTGCTGCCAGTCCGCGCCAGCGTGGGCCCCGCAGGGAAGCTCAGGTGCTTCTTTATGGGGCTCAGCTGGATGGCTTCCAAGTCGATGCTGGCCGGAGGCGACTGCTGCCTCTGGTGGTGCCTCCGCACGGCGGCCTGGCGATCCGCCGACAACTCTGCCTGCTTTTCCGCCTCCCTCTCTCGCTCCCTCTCTCGCTCCCTCTCCCGTTCCTTCTCCCGCTCCTTCTCCCGCTCCTTTTCCCGCTCCTTCTCCCGCTCCTTCTCCCGCTCTCGCTCCTTGTCCCGAGACAGCCGGGCCGTGATGGCTTTCTTGATGCTGCTGCTGCTGCTGTTCAGGCTGCCGCCCCTCGGCCCCATGCCGCCGCCGCCGCCGCCGCCCGCCTTGGTGCCGCTGGGCTGGCTGCTGTTGGACGCCCCGGAGGAGAAACCCTCGTCTGGGTCGTTGATGTTGAAGGAGTCTTCTCCGCCGCTCATACCGTCAGCGTCTGAACACGAACATGCACGAAACACAGACAGAAAGAAAGCATGATAGACAAACAGAAACGTGAGGAAGATCAGACGACGTCATGTTGACAAATTTAAGTAAAATCTGACTAAAATATATTCAGTTTTTTCTAAAGAAAATCTTGACACAGCATCTGCAAACAACTTTCAAAATACTAATGAACCAATTACTATCAAAAGTGCCAAAATTCATGATCCAGAGAAAGGGCCTTAGCTGCTGATTCTTGTTAACAGTGATGTGAACAGGCCTGCGACAAACTCTGATTAATCTGCAATAAGATTAAAAATGTTTTGAGTGTTTATAAATAATGCAGAATAAATTGGCACACTGAATTAATAGCTTTCTAGCAGGGCAGCACTCACACTCAACAGACCGTGCTGCTTCATTAGCTCACTCATTATGCACCAAACAGAGGTACAATTCAATACGGCACACAATGACCTTGAGGCCTTTGATCATCCGATGTAATTCAGATCGACTAAAATCTGACTAGCTGTTTGTTTAGGAAAAGAGTGAGTTCAATAACCTGCCAGATAAGAGATCAGAAAATGTCTAGCGAAAGATGTCATATTATATTAGATTAGATATAATATCTGGTGACAGGACAAGCACAACGATGACATGAAGACATCTAAACAATAAAACATTTAATAATCCATCACTGTTTGAAAGCTGAAAGGGAAAAAAAGATGATAAATTGAGTTAGAAAAAAAGCATGTTATTGACATACAGTATATGCAGGGTAGAGCCTGTTAAACAGGAGAGACAGAGGATCAGCCGTCTTTCTCCGTCATGCATCGTTGGGACAAGCAAAAATTGGACGACAGGGAACCACAGGCAGCACCAGAAAAGAAACGGAGAAACCGAGAAGAAAAAGGTCCAGACTGACATGCACATAACATGAGGAGAAGAAGACACATGCTCTCGTGCCCCCATCCCTCGTTTCTCCTGCAGCACTGGCCCAAGGGCCGAGGCGAGCCCGCCAATCTGTGGAGAGCACTGAAGCGAGTCCGCACACCTCATCAGATCAATATCTCTCCAGTTAGAGCTGACAGCCCACAAGGCTAAACGGGCCAGTCTGCAAGCCATTACTAGTCAACCCAATCCCTGAAGAAGAGCTGAAAGATCTTCAGAGCTCTGCAATGACAGGATCATACCAGTGTTTTTGCATGTTTTAGCCTTTTGACTACAATTTGCTTACATTTGTTTGTGCAACACATTGATGTTTGCTATTGGTTTCCGGTCATGGCTACAGAAAAAAAAGAGTGCAGGGCCTGAAATGTGCTTGAGACAGATCATCCACTATAGTTAACATTTCATTGCGTTCATTTTTAATGTGTTATTTTATTGTGTGCTAATGCAACTGTGGAGCGAGGACCATTTTAAAAACTCTTCCTTGATGATGCATTCAAGGACACTCGGAGATGTAACATTTTAGAACTGACCGTCAAATAATTGTATACACAAGGTATAAAAATAAAAAACGACTGCAAAATGAACCAAATCAAAGATCCAAGCATCCTTAAACACACCAATAGTGAGAGTTTTTCTCAACGGCCGAAGAAAGAATAAAGCGATGAAATATTCACTATTAGAGTAGCAAGCTTGAGTCTGCTCGTGTTTATATTCACTGTGAGGTGAAATGAATGGAAACCAATGGCTTCCAAGAGGGATTAATAAAGTACTTCTAAACAAAAAAAGTACGGTATACCGTGGTTGTGACGCAAAGTAAATGCAGTTTGTAGTTAACAGGATTAAACATGCAAAGCCATCAGTATGGTCTTTTCCAATATCACTGCAATGCAACCCCAAACTAAAGGACGTGTGTTAAGGTAGGTATTTCTTTCTGCAATGGACACCGAGTGATCAGTCGTCTTTAAAATAATCACAGTTCTCTCGGTGGCAGATTTCTATGTAGTGGAACAACTTTAAGGATTCTTTCACCACAGCTTCACTGAGTTTAATGAAACATCATGGGAAGGAGACGGGGTGGCACTCAGACAAACGCTGACCGTGAAGCCAGGGAATGAGCTGATCTTCATGCATGTCCAAAAGATCTGATTGATGCAACCACACATGGATACGGACACACATTCAACAAGACAAAATGGGCCGTATGACAGGTCCTGGCAGTGGAGTAGCCTTTGCAGTTCAAAGTATTGGATTTGTAAACCTTTCTTGCTCACTTGGCCTCGTCATTTGAAATGTTAAGTGTTCCAGGGTTTCGTGTTTTAGCGAAAATTTTTCGAAGCTTGCCGTAGCGTGCGCATGCATGATGGAGGGCTCGTTCCCACTCACTGAGCTGAAGAAAAGAACAATGTGGCAGAACACAAAAATTAGCATACGATAAAGCTGCTGGACTGAAAAACAAAATGGAAGGCCTCTTCCTGCAGAATGAGCGGCAGCAGATGGTTGCTGCTGGCCCGGGTGACCCAAAACCCGTGGTGCTGTCAAACACCGCGAGGGGCACCGCACAAACAAGATGTTGGGTGCCAGTTTTGTAAAACGGATGTATTCTTCCTGCTAAAACTACAGGAAAAATAAATCTCTAAAACCAATCGTCAGACATGGAGAGTTGAGAAAGCCCAGAGTAAAAAAGGTCAAGCTGCAGGCTGGGCACTGAACATGCTCAGTGAGTGACAAGGGCAGCAGTGTCAAGTACGTTGGAGGCATGATGAGGAAAACGAGAGGTTATGACATGATGACAGGCCCATGCAAAATGGCCGCTAGCCACACTTCCCTTCAAACCCAGAATAGGCGACTCTTCCATTCTTCGATGAGACGAAAAATAGTAGCTGGTCTGGTAGTAAAAGGGGTTTTATAGACTGGATGAGTTAGTATACTCTGGGGAAGTGAAGAGGCAGCCAAAATGGGAACGGCAGACTTAACCCCCTCAAATTGAGGAGGAGGAGGAGGAAGAGGAGGAGGGTTGGGAGGATACGGATCGAAAGGGCCACCTCCTCCTGAGACCCTCTCTGCTCTGAGCGGCCGCCCCTGTCCCCTACCCTCGAATGTGATGGGGGGAATGATGCTGCTGCTGCTGTGCTGGCTCTCCTCATTGGCTGCGGGGTCCCAGGGATTATGGTGGTGTTGGTGTTGTTGGTGGTGTTGGTGGTGCTGGGCGAGGCTAGGAGGATTGACGATGAAGCTCAACTCTGCAGCGGTTGAGTAGTCAAAACAATCTGGGAGTCAACAACACAGACGGGGAAACGTGTTTCTTTAGTGGCAGCGAGTCTCAACCGATTTGGGCCTCATCACGGGCACAGCGGGCCTAACGGCCGTCTGTAAATTCATTACAAAATATAGAAAAACGAACTGCACCCATTAAATCGCCCATCTACTGGGTAAAATGGAGAATCTACAGGCACCATTTTTTCGGGAGTTTCTAATAAACCTTCAATTTAACGGGTGACACGAAGCACAGCACACACTTGATAAGACGAGACGAGCAACAACAACAAAAAAAAAAAGAGCAATAAGGAGCAGTGAGTGGCACAAGCACTGCAACACAGAGACTACATGACCACGATTACATACAATAACTGACGTGAAACACCATTTGGACGATGCTAATGGTGTGACTGGTTTACACAGGAACAGATTTCCTTCTCACTGCTTCCTTCTCACAAACACCAGAAAAGTCTCTCACCAAAGAGTTGCCTCTTGTGGCCTTTCGCTGATCGGAAAAAAAAAGTTTGTAAGTTTTACAGCTTAAATCATAACGGTGGTGCTTGATCTTGCATAACGTAACTCCAACCTGCCCTAAAGTGCTAAATCAATAATGAGGGCAATAAAAAAACAAAACTACTGTGCTGTCACATCTACTGAGATCTCTGCTGCACTGAGGCCTGCTTTCGCTTCTCTCTGTGCGCTGCAGATGCCATGATGGCAGGTTCTTCCTGTTTCCAGGGCTGCCGCAGTCTTACCCTCTCTCTTCCAGCGGTGGCGTCGTATGGAGGCGGTGGTGATGGCCGAGATGGAGATGCGGCTGATGGTGGGCGTCACTTCCACCTGGAGCACTTTGCGCCCCCGCGGCTCGTCGGGAGCGTTGGCTGGCAGCGAGTTCTTCATGGCGTTCCCCAGCTGGAGATGACACATGCACAGATCGATAAGCGGTTAAATGATAAATCCAGGAAGGTACTGAAGCCTGATTATGACCTTGATTTTGCCCGTGGATTGCGGAGAGCCTGTGCTGATTTGTGTGAAACATGGCGGAAGCAAAAGTATTGTTTACTACAGTGTTAAAGCTGCACAGTAACAGGATATGTGATTAACTCCATTGACACGGTGCTGTTGCTCTTACCAAGATAGGCTGGGAGTAAAGCTCCAGCTGGGCTCGGTACAGAATGTCCTCCAGAGCTTCCCGCCCCATCTCCCACTCGCCATTATATCTACACACATCACAAAACACAAACGCAAGCACACACACACATACACACACACACACCGGCATTTAACAACGTCATGTTGTGAGCTTATTTGAGTAAACAGGAGTGTCTGGCGAGATGCCTTGATGTCTGAGTCACATCCCTGTGAACTATTATTAGTTATTTAGTAATGCCTGCAGCTTCAGTGAGGGAAGGGAAGGAGCAGTTTATGTCACACTATACTAACCTTTTTTTCTTACAAAACAGAGTGAAGTTTTAAAGGGGATTCTGTGAAAATGACAAAAAATGCATGCAGAAAAACTTCACCCCGCATATTCAGCAATAATGAAAAAACTGTTCAGACTGCTTATTTGTGTAAAGTCAATGTGTTCAAATGATATGCAAACAGTGCGAATAAAGGATGAATGTTAGTGCAGGTATAGGTAAATTTTGGGGTTCATCACCTGGCTCTTTGCTAAAGATGAGGGATGTCTTTGCATAAGGTCATATCATATGGTGTGTTCAAATGCGGTCGTGTTTATCATGTTCATATGGAGGAGAGTCCATATGAACGTCCCCCTCTTGTGGTGTTCACAACTTCGTAAGTGGAAAGTTCCTGAAAGCTCCGAGTTCACCAGTTGTGATGTATTAGTTGACATTGCCAGAAATGGCAGAAGCCATGGAAGTTCATTTTTCGGTACATAAGCGAATATATTGTAATTCTTCGAAATTTTATAATATATCTGAGGAAAATGTTGATATTCCCAACGGCCTCATCTTTTTCCTCATTATGCCTTTGCATTTCCTGCATTATGTTACCCACTTGCTAGCTTGCTAAATTGTTAGCCTCTGTGGCTTCTAGACGCCGACAGTAACGTTAATATTGCCGTTGCTTAGCAGCGGTGTTCTCACGACCACTTGAACGCCAAGCATATTGTGTGCACGACTTCCCATGTTGTAAACACAAGCTCACGAGTTTCATTTGAAGGCACCAACAACCCCGTAGTCAATCAGGAAGGATTAAAAGGACAGTGACAATAAATGAATACATTACACATTAAAAGAAAAGAAAAGAAGAAGAACTGCACGGCTGAACTCTCTTTGATCCGGTCCTGCACATGCAATAATCACACAGCCAGGGACAAAGGCGTGGGGTTCCCTTTAGACTCGAGATGAAAAGGATGCAATGAATGGGAAGGTAAAAAACAGACTCTCTGATGTTGTGACGGCTGGAAAATCGGTCCAGAATACATTTAAAAAAAAAAATTAAAACAAAATAAAATGTGGCGTGTCTATTTGTTCTGATATCCCCCTGTGTCTCTCCCTCCCTCCCTCTCTCTCTCTCTCTCTCTCTCTCTCTCTCTTCATGTGGTATTACAGCGCTGTAGCATTAGTGGACATATTAACCTAAATCCCAGAGCGCCCTCGACGAGTGCCAAGGTCCCGCTGCATGTGTGGAGCTGTGGATTCATGTTTATCTGCCCTTCATGTGCGCCTGCTCGGGCCAAGGGTGAATGGGAGAGCTCAGGCTGGCACTGAGGTGACTTATGGTAGGGATTACTAAAAAGGCTATTATTCTTACACACACACACGCAGTGTGTTTTTTTTTTCTTTCCAGCGGCACTGACTGCTCCAATCTCCTGATTGCTGCTGTGTATCCTCCTGGGAGCGATGAGGCAGAATGCATACTCATTCCCTCCCGCCTCTCCTCGCTACAGTCACTACCGTATCAGGGGATCCATCTCCGAGGACGAGCTATCATCGAGGAGCCGTAATCAGCTTTGCAACGACTGTCCTCATAGGGGATGAAATCACCTGCTCCCACAATGCACTGCCCATGTAATCAGTCTGTACAGTGGGGAGCTTCTAGCCTTGGTGGAGTGCTAGCATATGTTGTTAGGAGATTTTCTGCAGTAGATCGCAGCACACTAGAAGAGAGACTGCCCTCATTAGCGATGTCCCGAGGAGGCACAATAACAAAAATGAGAAACAATGTCATATGTAGCTCATAAAGAAACTCATCGTGAACGTGATGATATCTGTGAGCAACAAACACGAGATTATCTTCCTCCCAATTATCTCGTATCTCAATGATCTTGTATTCAATGATCTTCCAATAAAAAGTGGTGATGTGAAAGGGCATGGATGAAAGCTACTTAAAGCAGCTATAATTGATTTTCTTTTTAATAACAATGCATCAAATGACAATGTGAAAACAATGTGACAATTTGAAAGGGGTCGTTCGAAGTGACGAACCTACAGAGAATTATCACCTGAATCAGGCAGCTTGGCTTTACGCCTCGTTTCCACAGTGTTTTGTTTTGTGTCCGTAAATCCATATAGTATACGGATCACGACCCCTAGCATTCAACGCAAGGAAATGCATCTCTTTACGGATAGAATCACCACCGCAGATATGGGAGAGAAGTTACTGCAAAACTGTGTTTTTATATCTATGAGTTACTCTGTTTTTCGCCGTCCAGACTAACGTTCGACGAGTCACATTTATACATTTTTTCAAGTGAAAAGTTCGATGGCATATTTACCTAACACTGCTAGCTAGCTGTGTAACATAGAGTGCATATAGTGCTTCATACGTCTTTTAACAAAATAGTTCACAAAAATGCTTATTATGCTGTTTTTTCACTTTTCACTTCACAAAAAAGTATATATAGAGCTGTATTACATTCATAAATCTGTTTATAAATTTGCTAATTCCTGGTCTGTCGGTCTGTCCATAATCTGCCACAAAAGTTAATTTTTTTCAACGTACTCGAGTCAAATTACGGACCGAATAAAAAAAGAAAACATATCCTATTTATTAATTTTCTATTTCCTTTATTTCTCGACTTACTTTTTCTGTTACTATTAAGGTGTATTATAGGTATTTTCACTGTATTGTCTATAATTTTAACTTTATTTATTCAGAATTTTAGAATTGATCTTTTGTGGTCAGCTGTGGCTGCTTGTGTGTTTGTTTTTTGTGTGATGTGTTGCGACACGGGTGAGTTGCTGTTTTATTCATTATTGACAATCAATAAAAAGACCTTTGAAAGAAAGAAAGAAAGCTACATACATGGAGTGATAAACGGCAGTCAGCATCTGCACCATGAACTCGGGGTCCAGCAGCACGCGGTTGCAGGGTTCCCTCCAAAGCTTCTGCTGTTGCCGGGGGAAGCCGCACACACACAGCCTGAGGAGGGAACACACACACACACACACAGTCACGTAAGTAAGGTGAGTAAAGTCATACAGCAACGGGAGATAGCACAGATCAGATGAGCCTCGATGAGACAAAGAACTAAAGAGAACATCAGTCACTTCCTGAGCAAACTACACTGAAAACGCATCCAACAGTGAGCAAGGGGAGCAAAATGTAAACTGCTTTACACTTGTAGAGGTCAGGCGAGGCTAGACGACGGGGTGTTCGGGGTCTACACATTGAGGCTTCACTCAAACAGCGAGCATTGTTCTCTGAAATCTTCACAGTCACAGTTGGCCGTCTGTCTAGACCGAGCTTGCTTCAGGCGTCGTCTGACTGCTCACTCAGTCACAGCGGGGAAGTCTTCATATCCTGAACCGTCTGCGCGCCGCTGTGGAACAATCGCCGGGCGGCGGCGGCGTCGGCTCCACTACAGAGCCTCATATATTGTGAATTCCACATTGATCCTCTCTCCTAACTCCAGGGCCTCTCAGTGTATCCCAGATGGACAGACTCAGACGGGTATCCAGCCGCGATGCTTTCATCTGGCCTTTCAACCGAGCCCTAATGAAATTGGACTTATCAAATCCTCCTGCAACCAGGACAGTCCGTATCGAGGTCAGCGTACGGCTTCAGGGTAGAGGAGGTGATTTAATGCTAGAATCAGTAGAGCAAGTAATGGAGGTAGAAGAGGAGAGGGTGGTCACTAATTGGGTACAGAAAGGACGAAACAAAAGACACGCGGTTTTCACATGTGTTTTCCTCACCGTGAGGTCATCCTGCAGATGGACTGGTAGGAAGATACGGGCATGTACACCACGGCAGAGTTGTAGCAGAGCATGAGGAAACACAGCACTTCAAACCTGCAACCAGAAAACAGTCGGGAATCAAGAAAAGTACAGACTAGTATTTCAGCTAAACCCCAACTTGTCCAGTTTTATTTAACGTTCTATCCGCTACAGTAATTTCTGTGACACCTTTGCTGAAGACAATTATGTAGAGTAGCTCAAGCATTTTGTGAACTCTGAACTGTAAAATAGGCTGTTAAGCAAACCGCTTGCCTAAGCAGTTCTGTTCATTGTGAGCTACAGTACTGCATGTAGATGGTCTTCAGGTCTTCAACTTTTTTTTTTTTGCAATTGAGGATTGATGAATTTTGCCGTTTCCATACAGCTTTTCTAATGCCATACTTCAAAATGTACTATGTACTACAATCTACTTACAATTATCTATTTTCAGATATCGGTACAAATATCAGTATTGTGCATCCCTATTTGGTGCATGTGTGTTTTAGAGAGTGTGTGTGTGTGTGTGTGTGTGTGTTGATGGAGGACAACCAGGAGGAGGACCTCGAGTGTAAGGACCATAATTGACTCCGTGCGCAGGGGGAGGTAAATGGCCTGGCTGTATATCATCAGTCGGAGTGAGCCGGCACCTCTCAGGAGCTCCGGGCTTTCTTCTCATAAACACTATCTCGGGCCCGGGCACACAAATGGGTTTCCAGATAAGCTACGAGGCCTGGCCCTGCTGAAACCCACTCACTATATTTACGACGCTCTACGTTCATCATTGCCGAGGGCCACACGGCTCCGGACAACGTGCAGGATGACCAGTGTCATCTGCGCTGCTCTTACACATCTGAAGCATCGCAGCTGACGATGTGTGTGCGTTACTCTGCGCATGCGTCGCCGCAAACAAACAGCTGACCGTTTTTCTGGCACGACTCCAGCATGCTTCATTACTATGCGAAGATTATCATTCATCCACAGCAGCAGAGAAAGTGTGAGAGCCAAAAAAGCTTTCAGGCCTGCTGAGGCTGGCCAGAGGAAGCTGAATGAGAGTCGAGGGTTATGTTCTGATCATCTTGAAAGGTCTTTGTCATCTTATGGGGAAGGAAAAGGGAAGGATGAGATGTGAGGTGAAAGAAACCAAGTAAATAAATAAATAAATAAGAGAGAATGCTGTGTTTACTGAGGCTGAACGGCCTACAGCGCTGCCATTTCTCTGTATCCAAAAAGCAACAAAAGGTTTCACCCTCCGGTAAGTCATTCGGTGCGGCGGACTTGGCACAATGTCTCTAAACTGCTGCAATTTAATCTCTTTAGTGACGTTGCTGCGTCTCAGATTATTCCCTCTCCGCTAACAGCTGGTGGAGTCAGAGTGGTACCTGTTCTGAGCCGTGAAGGTCTCTCTCTGTGGGTGGAGGCCGCTGTACACCACTCTGATCAGGTCATGTTGACAGAGGGCCCCCTCTGTCAATGCCATGGACCCCAGGCTAGAAGGCTAAACACACACAAAAGGAAAACAAAGTTAATCAAACACTTGTCTACCATGGTGGCCATACTTGCAAACCTTGAGACCTCAAAAATAGGGAGGATTTCAAAACTTCTTCTGGATCGTTCCCCAGGAAAAATTTGAGTTTCAGAGACTTTGTTTCCTGCATTCTGGTGACTTTTAATGAATGAAAATAACTAAATAATAAGTACACTGCAACAGCATGCATGCAATGTTAAATAGGCCTATTTTTTTTTTTACTTCTAATTCTCAGGAAAGAAAACTGAATAATTCGCCCCTCTGGCATGAACTTGTGTGAATCTCTGGTGTAAACTAATATTCATCACTTATTCATTCATGTATATTTACCCCTGCTTGAGTATTTCTCTCTCTTAGTACTCTCCATTTCTCTCTCCGTCTCTCAGTCACTGAATGCCCTTTCAGACACAATTCGACAACGACACCACTACGCTGTGAAACCCGTTATTTAATGGCTTGCGCTGCGCCACGATGGCTTTTTGCCGAGTAAAGCAAAACTTTGGGCGCTGCACGCTGTGATGTGCATCGAGCACAGCTCAAACCGCGTTGCGTCACGAGCGGCTCTCTTCCGCCGGGAAATGACATTTGGTGTAGCTCTATTGTTGTCCAGGCGGAAACAGTAGAGCTTATACTGTACATGCTGTACAGTGCCAAAAACAGGTTGAGGAAAAGGAAGGAAAAAAGGTAAAAAAAAAATGGTACAAAATGTGAGAATATGCAATAAATCGGGAGAAATACAGGAGAATTGTGACCCTGGGAGGAAATCGTGAGGTTTGGCAAGTATGCTGGCAACTCTTACAACATGCTAGTAAATGAATTGGCAGTGGTGATGTTGCGATTCTAGCAGGGCGCAAACAAGCTGCTGTGCCCTTCAAGGTGTTGATTGACAAACTGGGGCCTTCGCTGTGCTCGGATGGAAAACTGCTGTGATTAGTGTTCAGATTTTATTACAGTGGAATGATATTACTACTGGACCTCTGCCAATCTCTCACCTCTGACTGGATGGCAGCGCCCGACTTCTTTCTGTTGGCCCTATTTACCGGTTTCCAAATTTGGTCGACAAATTGCTGACTGTACAACTCCTCCACTAAAAGTTATGTTCCCTGTATCTTACACAAAGTCCTTCATGCAACATTAAGCTCAGAATTTCTGCACTAGTTCCTCTCAACTACTTAATCCATGTTTCTATTTGAGTCTCTCCACTTTCTTAAATGGCTTCTGCACACCCACACTGACAGGTCAAGGCTTTCTGCAGTGGTTTATAGAGGAAGTGAGACGCCTCGCCTGACACAACGATCACCTCCACTCACATGATAAAAGGTGATAGACTTTCATGAGATAAAACATTAACCTTTTCACACATCACATGAGATTCCTTTCATGAGTCAGGCACTCGTTCTAACTAAACTGATCACGAGACGAGATTTGTCATGATCCCGGTGGCTTACTTACCTCTGCTAAACAATATCCTGGGGTTTTTAATTTTAATAATAATAACTTTACTTATAGAGCACTTTTCATACAGGAAATGTAGCTCAAAGTGCTTTTCAAAATTAAAGAAAAATGCAACACATTCAAACAAGGGCAGATAGACAATAAAATTAGACAATATAAGGACAGTAGATGCTAAAATATATAAGTGAAAATATAAGAGACCCCAAAGAATAAATATTTGAGAATTAATCAAAAAAAATAATTATAATAATTATAATGACATTAATTATAAGCCCCCAAATTTAAAACCTCCCACCTTCTGCTTCTATAGATCTTCTTTGACTTGTAATTTTATTGTATAACTATCAGCAACAGGTATGGAAAGTGCACTGTACTTATACCTTTTGTTCTGTATTGAGTCAGTCCAGAACAATCATGTTCCTAGTAAATATGGCTGAAATGGCAAAAAGCACATTAATCTTAAATCTTCTCTTTGTTTCATGAATTAAATAGAAAGAGGAGGTGGCGCACGTAACCACTGAAAAAGTGAACCGACGACTGATTGATGTCCACGTTATTCTGATGGCGTGCAGAGCAAAAGTCACCCCTAAATTGAATTGATATTCTGTCGTAAGTATCTTGGGCGATTCGGAGCAGAGAAGGAGGGAACGATGGATTAATTCAGAAAGAGAGAGACTGGAGTGTATGCTAATGCTGGAGGCCTGGGGATAAGGATGTGATGTGTGGAGCCGTACTACAGCCTAGGAAGCTTGTTGTGATTCACGCATACACACGAACCCCCCGTCACCCGCCTCCGTGCTTTTCTTCATTCTCACAGCATGGAGGGAAGAGCCTCTCGAGCTTGTAATTACAGCGATAAATCGCCCTCAGCACGCGCCACACGCTGTAGTCTCATCAACACTCACACACTAGCACCCACTGAGGGCCGTCATACTGTATGAAAATATACTGTACACTTTTTACTCTGCTTTGGGTAGCGGGAAAAAAAGTCTGGCCAACAAGACACACTGCTTCTTTCTGCCCTCAGTAAATGACCCTGGGTCAGCACGTCCTGTTAAACACCCTCCTAATGAATTCCAGTCAATACTGTGACCTGTTTTTAGCAGTCAGGTCAGAAGTTAGGGAGGTTGCACAAACCCAGCACTAAAACCTAATAAAAGAGGCCCGAAAAACTAAGGTTAAAAGTCACCTCATTTTAAAATAATAATAAAAAAATCAACAGAAACAGAAAAGTTTGAGTATAAGGATTTATCCCTGCCTAGTCCTTGTTGGCCTGCCCAAACTTTTCATGCTAAATGTTTTCAAAATTAGAATTGTGAAAAACACATAATAAAAGTGGCTCTGGCAGAGAGGAATGTCAGGTGTTACGGCCGGGACACACTGGATGCACGAGTGACGGCAGCCCACGAGGGAAAGTCTTCGTCCTACCAGATTCCTTGTGTCTGGTGGCAGCCCATCAAGCGTGCAATGCTGGGAAGCGAGGCGATCCCTCGCGATAAGAAAAGCCCCTGTGGCCACGTACCATGAGCTGCGCTGTTCACGCGGGCTGTGTGGCTGCTCTAACCTGTTGACGTGGGCGCCGAAATAAAAAGCAAGAGGTTCCGCGACTCACAAGCGCTGCTCAGGCGTCCAGCGTGTCCCGGCCGTTTAGTATGATCAAAACAAAAATGACAACAAGCGAAGGCAGGGTGAAAAGCTGTCCGTCATAGAGAAGGACGCAATAAATCGGACAATGAAGCGTGTGAAAAGCCCCCTCCAGGTCCAATGTGACATACTGACACCTTTAAAACACACAGATGGATTAGCCCTGGAGGTGAGGTTAATGATAATGGACGTCCTGTAGCGCTGGACACTGAGGAGGTGTCATCTCCCAAACAGCCACTTAAATAAGTCTCTATAACAGTCAGTCGGAAGGAGGCAAAGACGGAGAGAAGGAGAAGCAAAAGAGATCAAAAGAGGGGGATAAAGAATATTGATTGAGAGCACTAAAGGGAGGAGCCCTACCTCATGATATATCGATGGTTTGGACAGAGATGGGATTGTGAAGGAGAGGAGCTTGCTGTTGCCGTCTTTGTCCACGATCTCCTGCAAAACCAAAGAGAGGGAGGAAGAGAGAAAAGCGGTGTCATTTATATTGAGAGGTAGTAAATGTTGGATTCGAATTCAGATTTCTAACCCAGTTTAGCCCTTCTCTGCGGACCGGGGAAAGCATTCAGCAGCTTACGGTTGACAACTGCTGCACAGTCCACTATTCCAATCGCTGTTGAGCTGGTGTAAGACCATTCTGCTGGTACGTTATTGACTCTGACAGATTAAATGTCACTGCCAGCACCCTCATTCACTCAGTTCCTCTTCCACACCGCGATACAAAGATGAATCCGTCCCCGAGAATGACGCCATTTCTAAAACGAAACGATAATGAAGTTCATTCGCAGAGACGTTGAGATGAGCGTTCTTCATTTGGCAGAAAGCACTTGTTCTTCCTACTTTGCTCTGTAAACCAATTATGCAGCTGAGGAGGATTCAAGTGGTGTGTAAGAGTTATCAAGGCAAGTGTTTTTTACTACATGCGAGCATAGCAGGCATTGGTAACTGATTGAGAGGCGTAGAAATATTCATGTTTTCTGTGAGTGTATAACGTTCCTCAGTTTTATCTGTATAATCTATGGCAGATGTGGAAGGAGGGAATTTATTATATCATTAAATATGGATAAATGTGTTTTTTCTCACGTGTGCTGATCAAAGTGGTCAGATTTTTATTCCCTGGCTGTGTGCAAGTAAATGAATGCAAAGAAAACACCAGTTTTATTCATCCACCCGTCCAAGCATCCATAATATAGGTTTTGGATTGTGGTACCGAACGGGCTTTATCCCCTTTCATCTCCCATTCTCCCCGAGCGTACCGTCGGTTCAGGCCTCGTCCTGCCCTTCACTGGCTGGCAGTATATCTCTGAATATCTGATGGGACTGCTGAGAGCAGAGCTGTTTATCAGAGCTCTGTCGTCAATGAGAGAGATTCTATGAGCATGTACAGCACGTGTGTGCGGAGTGGTATAGGATAAATTATGCATGGCTATACCTTTAGCGGCGCTCGCTGACACGGAGCTCTTTCTATTGATATCTCTAGCTCTTAGGCCATTTCCCCAAGGGTGTTTCCTGGTGATGCAATCTATCCTGGGTCTATCCATTAACCGGGGCTTTCCCCGTAGATCGTCTTTAATGTCAACGGACGTACAGCCTCACTAATATTCCACCTAAAAGATAACCGAGGATTTGCATATCAACGTTTTGGTGCAGACACAGAGCCATTCGTAGCTATCTTCACAGTTGTAGAAACAAATGTCATCTGATATGTTTCCTCTAAAAAAATCAAATCTATCTAAATCCATCAAAAAAATGTGTCAACAGTATGATTCTGAGGCTCCTAATGAATAATGTAGAAGTGGAATGAGTTCTGGACAGAGTTGAGGCCTTCTTCGTCACACCTCATGTGATGAAGGTGCTGATCTTGGCCCACCTTAGACCTGCAGTTTGCCTACAAGCCTCATCTGGGAGTGGACGACCACGACGATGCCATCATCTACCTGCTGCAGCGAGCTCACTCGCATCTGGATGGAACCGGTTGCACTGTGAGAATCACATTCTTTGATTTCTCTCTAGAGCATTCAGCACCATCCAGCCACTGCTACCGATGGAGAAGCTGCAAGCGATGAGGGTAGACACGTCCACCATCTCATCTGGATTACCGACTATCTGAAAGACGACTGGGCAGTGTTCTGTCTGAAATGGCGGTTGGTAGTACTGGAGCTCCCCAGGGGGGGACTGTGCTGCCTCCCTTCCTTTTCACCTTGCACACCACAGACTTTCAGTACGACTCCGGGTCATGCCACCTGCAGAAGTCTGCAGGTGGCATGACCCGGAGAGATAACTCTCAGCTTTAGAGTTTCTGTCTCAACCATCATACTACACTGTGTTTTGCTCCTTCAACAACCGTGCACATCTTTATACTCTCACTCTACCTCATTGCATTAAAAAAAAAAAAACTGCAACACATTTGCACACTTGTCTAATGGATATAGTATGTTATCCTATGCTTATATTTTATATTTTAGTTGTAGTAGTTTGGTATATTTAAAGTGTATTCTAATATATTATGTAGATTGTGTATTCTAGAGATATTCTGTAGATATATATCTACCTTCCAGTGTTGATATGCTTATTTATTTACTGTGTATTTACTGTTGTGCAATGCCTGGATAACCTGCTGCTGTAACAAAATGAATTCCCATCCATCCATCCATCCATCCATCCATCCATCCATCCATGACAGTGATGTGGCAATATAACAGCCACAACATCCTGGTTAGCCAATTATCGCAACATGTGTTTGAAGAGTGAAGTTCGACTGCAGGGATTTGGACACTGTGGCCGTCCGTCCCTGCTGGCCATGACCATGATGATGGTGTGATTCTCTGTCAGGGTCAATTACAGGGCAACATCCCTCAAGCTGCAGGGACTCAGAGTTTCTCTAAAGGACACTTCACCTAGATGATGATTGCAGTCACATCTGCACACACTATCCACGTAAAGGAAATTTATCCATCAGCTCAGTTGGAACAATATTCATTCTCTTATTCTTCATTGATCCTTATCCTCTTAGTAGCCATATAGATACTTTGAAGTAGGGATGCAAGATAGCATGTTAAGAATCCATTGCCCCAAACGTATATATGGTACAAGGTCTTGCCCCACTACAGACACCCACCAGGTTATAGATGCCCAGGAGGAGGGCCTCAATGCACCCGTTGCTCTGGCGATCCCTGCTGGCCGTGATGCGTAGATATACCCACACCAGCTCAGGCAGGAACTGCAGGGTGAAGCGGCGCAGGCGGTCTTCAGAGCTCCGGTACAGCTCGAACAGTTGGTGGCACACAGGCTCCATTAGCTGGATCGGAGGTGGGGGGGACACATAAGTAAATGCAAATAAGTACACGTTTGAGACCTTTCTGAATAACCATCAGAATGAATGAATGTTATCCTGACTACACCACGGCGGGACAGATGGAGGGAAAGTTTTGCTGCCGGTCAATAGTGGGAGGTGTGTAGGAGCAGAGGGGATAAATCACTACAATGGAAGTCTGGTCAGATGTACTCTCAGGGGAGCCAGCTGAGCCAGTGTGTTTATACTGTTCAGGGGTCAGTGAAGTGTACTGTGTGTATATGTGTATGTGTGTTGGACTGTGGCTGACCCTGAAATAAGCGGCAACTCATTAATGAACTTGGCAAGGCATTTTGCCCTCCATGTCATCAGCTAAAAACACCCAAACACGCAACAGTCAAGCTCCCTTTACAACCTCCCTCTCCCTCTCCCTCTCTCTCTCCTGGATCACTTGTCCAACCATTAATGGGATTGTGCAGCCAGATTGACAACACTAATGGAATTTAGATCCCTGGGTGCTTGACACCCAAATTCGACCATGAAAGAGCGGGGGGGTGGGGGGGGTATAGAGAATTGGAGGCAGCAACTGTATGATTAGAGTGAAATTAAAGTCCCGTCTCGTTGAGTGCCTCAGGCCTTTGCTAAAAAAAAATGTGTCATTAGGTCCTTTAAAGAGAAAATACTGCTTTAGCCATGCTGGCATAGGAGAAATTAAAAAAACAGTGAGGTGCTTGTGTGTTGCAGCACACCTAATAATAAAGAGAGGTTTTTGTGTGTGTGTGATTGATTCGCACGTCAATATATTTTTTTCAAACTGTTGTTTTTGTCTTTCAGACACGACGTAAACATTACACAGCGAAAAAGCATTCTAATTATTTTTCGTAATGAGGTCGATTTTCTAACAAGGCATTTTCTTTTTCAAACAAGGCAGCGCAGACCAGATACACTCCTTTGTTCTTACCTTTCACAATAAGAGCCATAGACATATAATATTCATACTTGCCAACCTTGAGACCTCAAAAATAGGTCTAAAACAAAAGTGGGGGGTCTGGGGTCCTCCCCTCAGAAAAATTTGAGATTCCGAGACTTTGTCTGATGTAAAATAGGCTTACTTTTAATTCTCAGGAAAGAAAACTGAAATAATAATATTAATTTGCCCCTCTGGTGTGACTGTGCAAATCTCTGGCATTAACTAATTTTCATCAGCTTTTTTTTCGTTCATTCATTATTTATTTTTCCGACTCTCCATTTCTCTCTCTGTCTCTCACTCACTGAAAGTCCTTTCAGACACAACGTGACAATGGCACCACTGCGCTCTGAAACACATTATTTCCAATGGCTTGCGCCAAGCCGTGGTGGCTTTTCGCTGCATCGAGCAAAGCCCAACTTCGGGCGCTGCCTGCGGGCGAGCGCAGCTCAAACCGCGTTGTATCATGAACATCTCTTCCACCGGGAAATGACATTTGGTGTAGCTGTATCGTCGTCCGGGTGGAAACAGTAGGGCTTATACATGCTGTACGGTGCCAGGAAACAGGTTGAGATAACGAAAAGGGAAAAAAGTGTCAAATCAGGAGAAATGCGGGATAATTGTGACCGCGGGAGGAAACCGGGAGAGGGCAAAATGAAAAACGGGAGTCTCCTGGGAAAATCGGGAGGGTTGGCAAGTATGATAATATTTGCATGCGAGTATTTTGCATTTTCGTGTTGTTTATTCATCACACCCCCGGTGTGTAAAGACCTTAAGTCTGTGTTTATAAAGTTTCTGTGTTTGTATATTTGATTATGCATATAAGCGTGGGCAGCAGATGTTCCAGTCTGTCACAGTGCTGTGTGTGTGTGTGTGTGTGTGTGTGTATAGAGAACACACTGTGTACCATCTCACAGGTGACGTGGCTGGCATCACGCGCCCGTCCATCACACTCTCCCAGAGTACAGTGTGTGTGTGTGTGTGTGTGTGTGTGTTTTGTGTAGCTCGCAGACACAGTTGTGTGTCAGTTTCTTGCTCACTACCAACGGAGACTACATCACATGAGTCACAGGCGACACGGAGCTAAAAACAGCCATACTTGGGACTCTCTATGAGCGTGTTTTGCCCTCTCACCTCATTGTTGGGGTCCTGGATGACTCTGTAGAGCGCCGGCACCAGAGACTTCTTTAGATGGAGGCTGCCGGCGTAGCTGGGGATGCGGGTTTCTGGTAAGGACTGGAGCGAGGACAGAGAAAGGTTTGTTGAGCAATTGCACACAACTTTTTTTTTTTTTTTTTACATTTCTTCAGAATACTGGTATGACGCATACAGTAAGGCCTCTGCATCATTTTCCCTTGCATCCCTACAAATAGTCACCATTATAATATGCATGGGATAAAATACGCCCTACTGGGGTTTAATGTCAGTGGACAAATGTTGACATTAAAGTTTCAGAGATGGCCCCTTCACATGCACACAGGTGTTTTCACATATGTAGCCTTGACTGGACTTCTTCTCAGGACTGTGTGGACCTGTGCAAACTGTGATTAACTGACATCTCCCTCATCGCTTTGTTGCACCTCTTGGGGCAGGACAACTTACACCATTATCATTACCTGTGTCCGAAATTGCTCCCTTGTTCTCACTTCCACCTCTCCTTACTTCAAACACTCAATAGTTTACACAGCAGGGAGAAGTACATTGAGATTTTGAGCAGTTACTGTACTAATCATCACCATTTTGAGTCACCGACAGGTGTAGGGACACACAAACGAGTAATTTTCGGATCTCTAAAATTCACGCAAATGTATCGTGAGATTGTTGGCAGAAAGACGCGTACTATATGCTGTGGACGCTACGTATTTTGTGGACATTTTTCCAAACTTCAATCTGATGAAAGGTCTAATCCGCCAGAGTGATTGAAATCACCTGTGTGGGTGTTCAACAATAATTCAGAAATAAGTACATCGTAGTAAAGGCAGACACGCCAATTTCTCCACCAGCAGCTGTCCAAATAGATCATGCTCATGCTATGTTATGTTATTCTAATCACTCTCTCCACCTAGATGTCTGACCCACACCTGAATGGCACAAATTCACACCAAAACACCTTTTTCACAGCAGGAAAATCACAGGTGTTAAACCTTAATAACATTAACATTAATCTATGTTCTGTTAAAGTGTCCCAGTAAGCCATGACAGTGTGACAGTGAGCCAGCAGGCACAACACCAGGACCCCAAAACTGAAGCAGCTAAATTGAATGTAGTCATCATTAATTGTATTATTTACATCGTGTGCTTTTCCTACTGTGACATGTCAAAACGTCTTGATAAAAAAAGGCCTATTCTCTTAGGTAGCGTTAAAAAGCATTCTGGGAAATGCGGAGAAATCAATTCAGCGAGGCAGGTTAAGTGAAAGCGGATAAAAGGAATCAGAAAATAACTCTTTGGAGGAACTGGACGTCACAGAGTGTGATGATATCTGACAGGGTCAGAACATCCTGCGGTGAAATTCTTTAAATGGTCAAGACTGTGTGTTTGTCTGTAGATGACTGAAGGCAGCGATATCCTCTCCGCACGGCCTAAGTATGGTCATTTTGAGGACAGAACACAATGTGCCCGGCCTGCACCAACTCACACAGTGAGTCATACCAATCCATTTCCTTCACTATTCATCATACTCCCTCTCCTCTCTCTTCCACAATTTTGTGCTCTCCTACACACGGATTCCTTCTTTTTGGCTTGTTACTCGCTCTAGATTATCTTCTCAGATCATTTCAAATATTTAATGTACAGTGGCCATTTCATGACTCCTCAGATTCAACAGGCTCAGGTCAGCTGACCTATGTTGTCATGTTTTCCCTGACGTCCACTGGAAGCAGCTGCGTTACGGCGCATTTCCACCAGATCTGGTGACGGAGGGCGTCTCAGCGCTTTCCATTCGTTTCCTTTTGAAAGCAGGAGAGGCAGTCGCTCAGTGCATGGTGGGAGTGTTGCTGCGAGTTGGAAAGTGTCTGTATTTGCATAAAGTTGAAAAATCTTGAATTTTCCCTCCAGCGCGACGCGTCCGGCTCGCAAAACTTGGACCAAACTGTCGAACTAAGCGATCTAGTTATAAAATGAAACAAGATTCAGCAGAAGCATAGCCTATTTCTCGCCTAAAATGTTTTCAGAAGAAGATTTTGTTGTATTGTTTAGACAGAATAACAGAAAGTTTACGAGCAGGCCGCCATGTTGTTTCCTGTTTGAAACGGCGAGCAGAGAACCAGGGACATTCCACGATAGGGTACGTCACCGCTTGAGCAGCCAGTTGAGTGGAGCAGCGCGTCATCGCCGGATCTGGTGGACATGTAGCGTTAGGCTCCGGTGTCCAATGTCCACGACATTTCAGAAACGGAGAGTCTTCAAGCAGCTGATTTATGTTTGGTAAGGTACTGGATTATAACAGTTTGCGGCCGTATTTCACTGGTTTTATTGAATGTATGCAGCACGCTGACTCAAAAGAAATCTATACCATTTCTTCTCCTAAAGACAAAGCCCATAACAAATGAAATATATCATTAAATATTCATTTTTTGTCAGTTTACAAGTAATATCAGCATTTATACACATTCAGGCATGTAGTGAATTTTGTGCTTCAGAGACTCATCAAAAATAGATCTGGTGAGGAAAGACAACGCAGTGGAGAAAAGAGCTGACCGTGCGTTCTGGGGACACTGGAAGTTAGGATTTCATGTTTAAATAAACTTTGTCAGAGCCAGCTGTACTTAAGTGAATGTAGTGAAATGCATAGCATGTAGTTCCTAAACAGCATTAAAAAAGATTGTTTTTAAATTACGCCTGGAAGTCACCTTAAATAAATGCTGCCACTAATAGCAGTTAGAAAGTAGGTAAATCTAGATCAGAAAGTACCTTTGCGTAAACCACACAGACTTGGTTTGGTTTCACATTCAGACATTACCGCCGGGTAAGCACCTGAGAGAACGTTACATGGCAGCAATGGTGGAAACAGCAAGGCTTGCACACAAGACCAAAAAAAATGCTTTGGGTACAGTTCGTGTGTTTAGCTTGAACTGGTCAAGTTCAGCTCAGACTGATGAAAGTAGAGCTGACCCTGAATTTTAACTGTCCTAAATGCCCACCGGTCTTGCTTGCATTCGCTAAAATCAATTACAATTTACAAAGGACTGAAATGTTGAAGGGGTGACATGCACAAACTTGCACGTCAACACTCTCTTTCATCGCAGTTGTTACACCCACAGCGTGCGGTTTCTCTGTAAAAAGAGATAACCTCCAGGAGAACATTTCACTGACGTGAGTCATGATGGAGAAGAGAGGAGAGGAGAGGAGAGGAGAGGAGAGGAGAGGAGAGGAGAGGAGAGGAGAGGAGGGCCTTTTACCTTGAATTCTGAGAGCCATTCTTCGACAACACCGCGCTCTGAGCCCAGCATCTTCCTCAGAGACCCCCCCCTTGGCTGCCTGGTGGATGGAGAAACACAGAGGACAGGGGGAGAGAAAGGGGAGATGGGGATATGGTGACAGTAAAGGAGAATAGAGATAGTGAGAGAGGAGGAGACATGGGTGGGGGCAGAGAGGAGGAGAAGCAAAGCAAACAGTTAGTTAGAGGAGGAGAACAGCGAGTACTTACTCAGACCATACAGTATGTGCAATGACATAATGAGGGGCAATACCAGCGCTTTTCCATGTTTGAGCCCATTTGCTATTTTCAAAGTACTTCATATTACTGCCAACCATTTTTCAAAGATTACGTTAAAAACAAAAAAAGATTTTCTAATTTAATTTTCCCTACTAAATGGGCACTAATCTCTCTTCAGTTCAGTTCGGTAATGTATGCAAATTAACCTGCAGAGACTTGAAACCTGCTTGAACCATAGACGTTGTGGTTATGCGCATTAACCATTACGCTACCAGGGTGCTCAAGATTTTTTTTTTGCAAACTAGCCTGTGATTACAACTGCATTGCAATGGTAAATAATAGGGATGCAAAATATATATTGGTGCCGACAAATTATCGGCCACTAATCGGCTGAAAAAAATCCATGTTGTGAATCCCTGGTAAATAATTTTGAAAATAAAAGGAAAACAAATGTTAATTTTACCGGTTTAAAGTCTTGCAAGTTGAAATAAATAAAAAATATTCCCTGCATGTTAAACAGTAATTAGTAATCTAAAAATCTATGGTATGCTTTGGAAAGAGTTCAATAGCGATGTTAATTAAAATTAAATGGGATGCGACATGCAGAAACGCCTCCGATTGTGGAAACTGTGATGCTGACCACCTCACTGTTACATAAAGAGCCACCTAAGCGACCTCGCCTGTCACCGTGGATAAGTGATGACATGAACATGAACCACTACAGGCAGTCATATGGGCTTTCCCTTGACTATTCAAATCTGAGGTGGCCAAGCTTGAGTGTTCTTGGTCCTCGGCTCATGTCCGTTCTTATAAAATCTTGTGAAACAGACACAAAACCTCACAAGGCAGTGAAAAAAAAAAAAAAAAAGCCAACTTAACCCTACTTAAATTGAAACACAACGCTAGAGATCTGAATTTTAAATGTTCATGCACATTTTATTCATAGCACACCAAGAGAGATGAGATAACAAAAGACAGTTAGTCCCTAGACTCTTCATACATATTCTGATCTCGAGCTACAGGCACACTCTTAGCCCCGGTCTTGTTCTCGGTATCCAGCAGCTAAAATTAACTTCAGCAAACTGCCCAAAATAAAAAGCCATTTCTCCTTCAGACTTCATCCCACGGAAAATATACTCTCATTAATTATCCCATAAAAAAGCTATATGACGGAGCCACATGTCGCAGCAAGTGTGTGTGTGTGTGTGTGTGTGTGTGTGTGTGTGTGTGTGTGTAGACTGGAGGAGTGAGAGGTTGAGCAGTCTCAGACTCCAGCGACAGACTGTAGGCGCTAGCAAGGGACACAGTGTGCCAAGCTGCCAAAATGACAGACATAAACAATGCTTATGTAATTTTAGAGTTAGGGTATATTTTATCATAAATGCCAAAATCCTTTCACACAATTTGAAAACCTTCACTTAAGTCTCATGATTGAGCTATCATCGTTAGCCTTTATGAAAGCCAAAAGCCCACACAATAAGTGACAACAACCTGCAACAAAACTAAAAGAAATATATTTTTGAGTATTAATCTATAATCATCAACTTTGACTGACAATGTCGAAAAAGATTTTAAAGGAAGAAAACGGTCTTGAATGGCAAAGCAACCAAGCCTGAGCTTTACTAACAGCAATGACACACAACTGGCAAAATATCACACAAATCCCTGACTGAGTCACAATGGAGCTTTTCTGAAAACACAGTCCTACAGTTAACATGCCATGCATCCTCAGCACGCTCCATGTCTTATCTTTTTATTATGGAAATGCTTGAAGATTGTGTCATTGACAACGACCTTGTCATTTCAAGGACATGGTGCTACTGTAAAAACGTGTTTGTCAGACAGAAGTTTGGTTTCTTACTTCGGCCACCTGTGTTCATTCACAACGGCTCCCCAACCTTTCGCCCTTAGAAAAACTGTGTGGCTAATCTGGTGTGTGAATTTATTCTATTAATTTATGTATTTTTTTTTTTATTATTATTATTATTATTGTTATTATTATTATTAATTAATTTAGTTTATTTTTATTATACTTTTTTATATTTCTTATTCTTTATTTATTTTTATTATTATTATTACTATCATTTTTTTCTCCTCCCTTGTTTTTGAATACTTTTTCAATTTACAGTTACTATCTGTTATTATGTACATATTACTTTATTTGTTATAGTTTAGGTTGTTGTAGTAATTTTTCTTAAGGAAACAATAAAAAGCACGATTAAACAAAAAAAAAAAACAACTGTGTGGCTCATAAAGTTGTTGTGGTTTTGAGTTGATGAGATTAGGGATTAGGACTAATTCCATATATTCTCATTTCAAAGTGGGAAGATCCTACTTAACATTTCAGGCAACAGCCTCCGCTGGATGAGTATAAGGTGTTCTTGTAAGGCTTCAAGACATTTCCCTCGGTCTTTTTTATCAAATACTGTGGATATGAAAGTGACGTTCAACTGTCATAAATTAACCGACTACAATATAGAGCACATGCATGCTGATATAGCAGCATGCCATGATGGTTAATCACCTATTGTTATACAAGAATTTATTTGGGATTACAGGTGACATCGTGTTATTTGTACTGATTATTGCACAGATGCCATAGTCTAGACAAAAAAGATAACAAGACACTCCTCTACTCAAGAGCTTTGCAATGAGCTATTTAATTAAAACATATGTCTTCACATTGCGATTATCTGTAGTGATAACAATCTAAGATGTGACCTATTTACTCCTCTCGCTGCTCCGTGTTCCTCCGTTTGACACATAAATGTGCTCCCACAGCATGCAACATGTGACAGAAGAGTGTTGTAAATAAACTCATCGCAGCTGTATCTGGGTCAGCGTCCTCCGTTAACTTTCTGACACATGCAGAAGTCAGACTACAGAGATTAGACAGTTAAGACGTATGAAACTGTTGAGATTCAAGAGGAAAAGGCTGTGTGAGCACAATATTAGGAATATGCACACATAGACTTTGTCAGATTTAGCAACCCCTGCTTATAAGATGTTCACACGCTGTTCCTTTTTGTAAGTCCCAAACAGTGTAAAACTGTGTGCGCGGTATTAATGCTCACTCCCACAGTAAGCCATAATGTTGACACACCCCTGTTTAATCTTATTTGGTACACCCAAATTATTACAGGCCAGGAAATTTGCACACGCTCTCAGGCTTCTCTGGATTTGCATTTCTCATTCGCTATGTTTCTGACAGTTTTTATATTGCACAACAAGATATGTAAACTTTCTTACTTTAGCTGGCAAATAAATGGCCGGTAGCAGCTGATGCAAATATATAAATTAGGGCTGTCAATCGATTCAAATATCTTATCGCAATTACTCGCATGATTGTCCATAGTTAATCGTGATTAATTGCAAATTAATCACACATCAATTTATCTGTTCAAAATGTTCCTTAAAGGGAGATTTGTCAAGTATTTAATACTCTTATCAACATGGGAGTGGGCAAATATGCTTGCTTTATGAAAATATATATATATATTCATTATTGGAAATCAATTAACAATTGATATATGCAATATGCATTTAGCATAAAAAAATATACTCAAATCATAACATGTCAAACTCAAGCCCAATAGGCAACAACAGCTGTCAGTGTGTCAGTGTGCTGACTTGACTATGTCTTGCCCCAAACTGCATGCGATTATCATAAAGTGGGCATGTCTGTAAAGTGGAGACTCCTGGGTACCCATAGAACCCATTTTCATTCACATAGCTTGAGGTCAGAGGTCAATGGACCCCTGTGAATATGGCCATGACAGTTTTTCCTCGCCAAAAGTTAGCGTAACTTTGGAGCGTTATTTAGCCTCCTTCGCGACAAGCTAGTATGACATGGTTGGTACCAATGGATTCCTTAGGTTTTCAAGTGTCATATGACGTGTGATATACATGAGTATCTTTACTCTAGCTTTAAAACTGAGCCCGCTACAACCTCCAAAAGATCAAATAGAGGCCGGGCCTGACGGTGACCCGTCTGACTATTAAGAGGTTAAATAAAAATCGCGAGTTGCATTTATGCGTTAAAGAAATTAGTGGTGTTAAAACGAATTTGCGTTAAAGCGTTATTATCGCGTTAACTTTGACAGCCTTGAAAAAATAAATGGTATAGTCAAAACTGTATTCAAAGCCTGCAAAGTACAATTTCACATGTACTGAAAAGAGTAAATCTCCAAACACAATGTAGTTAAATGAAAGTAAAATGTAATTCCATTCTCTGATATTATATTATATCACACTAGCTGCATAAACAGCTGTTTATAACTCAACTGATATAATGTGAGTATTATTTTAGAAAGGCAAAAGTAGTTACCTATAACAGCCAATTCATTCAGAGGCAAATTGTTACCTTGGACTACCTACTGTATGTACCCTGTAACAGTTTTAAAGGCACGTCAGTATTTCCAACCAGTATTTAGAGGTTACCGACTTAAACAAATCCAACATAAAACGATGCACGGCGGCTCTCCGAGCGGCGCAGATAAGCCTGAAAACGTTACGAAGCAGGCTTAGGGGAGCAAAATATCCTATTAGCTGTGGGCCTGGAGGAGACACTGATCATGTTCGCTGATGACGATCTGAACGAGTCAAATCTTTTTGTGCGAATCTGAGTGTGTGAATTGAAAGGCCCCGTTTAGTAAGCTTGTTCAGCTCTTCATGAAAGGCTGACTCATTCACTTCCTCCGGCTTGTCAAACTGTCAAAGACTCACTACAGTGAAATTCTCCATCGGCCCGGGCAGGCTTATCAGTTACCATGGGAACTGTAGTCAGATGACTTTCAGACAACGGCCAATTTTCACCAAAAAGAAATGCCCGTTTTGTAAAATCAACTTGGATTATATATTGCTCTCATGATGTATATAAAACAGGGGGCTGCTGTAAGTGGGAGGTAAAAGATGAGCTGATAAAACTACAACAATTAAAATCTGACAATATAAGAAACATGAAAAGAGGTCAAATTCTGCAGTTATCCTTCATATGTCGGTAGTAAAAAACATGTGCTTAACCTCGATGAAAACATCTGTAACTGCAACATTAAGGGGAAAAAAACGATCCATCAATGAGATCATTAGGGGAAGAACTGTCAAGAATTGTCAACAGCTCACATTTAAATCTCATTTGCGGTTTCTGGCATCATGAGTCAGATTGATATACAGTCATTTTCAAGAGTAGCATTTTACATAATTGATAATGACAATCTATCAATCTATATTGTGCACACCAATGAATTCCACATAAAGAAGAATGAATTTTATAGCACCAAGGCAGGAAATAAACTCCCGATTCAGGTGATCACGAGTATCAATGAAATACAAAATATGAGGCAGTTTGAGGCACATGTTGTGCGCTTACCTCAGTGTCCCAGAACTCAGATCTCCACTGGGAGAGGCAAATGGTTCTCCACAGTGTCACACATCTGTCCCTCACTGAAGGTCACCTGCAACAACAAGGAAAAAAATGATCCATTAATCATAGGAAAAGTGGTGGTTATCTGCATTGCATTGGATAATTATACTGGATTCATATAGCTTGAATACATAACATTTGATGGTTCCAGATTCTGAAATGTGAGCATTTGCTGCCTTTCCTTGTCTTACATTATAGTACATTTAATATGTCTGGGTTTTAGACTGTTGGTCTGGACAAAACAAGGCATTTAATGACATCACCTCGCTGCAATAATGACATTTTTCCGCGGCTGGAAGGCGTGTTCATGTTTCAGGTGGGAAGAAATTCTTTGTGACAAAGGTCAACATGTCACAGGAGTCACAGGATCTGTTTACAGATTGGCTGCAGGTCCTCTCTGGCCGCACTTTGCTGCTAAAAGTTAAACTTTTCCCTGCATTTATCAGGCCGCACTTCGCCGCAGAATCAAACCGCCGCCGCAGCTTTTCAAAGACGTTGCACTTTGCCGCTGCTCTGGTGTGAATTCAGTTATAGGCTCTCGGGAATAGTGATAGCCATTTTTGACAGTTTTATAAAGTTTTATGGACCAAACAATCGATTGTTTTTTAAAAGAAAGATTGCTGACTTTGAAAGGAATTACAAATAAACTTCAATCAGTGCTTCAAAGAATGGTTCTGACCCTTTTTTTGTTAAAAAGGGAAATTCTGTTGGCAGGACACATGACAGATAATCAGTCGAGACAATGTACAAGCAGCTGACAACAAGGAGACTTGGAAACCAACAGATGGTTGCTACAACAGCACGGCCCTCTCACTAAAAGATGCAGTTTTAACATTAAAGAGCATTACTGTGACGCAGAGAAGCCTTACTACAGAGTACTAACCAATAACATGCATTTTGTTCCGTAATAAAAACTGTGCATTTGTACAACAAACGCTTTGTTTTGAAGGTTATTTTGAGGCATGGCGCAAGGAGTCAATTTTCAAGTTTCCCATTGTTGCATAGCAACAGTCAGCTGGCCAACTTGTTGTCCTCGCCGGCTAAAAATGCATCTTGAGGATCCACACCCATAGTATTTACTGTAGTTGGCAGAATAAATCAAGGCTTCAGCGCCACAAAAGAAGACACTGTTAGAAAGCCGTCTCTGCTCTGCTGCGTGTCCCTGAGAAGCAGACGGTGCCACATCACTGAGCACTCCATCTCATGTTAAGCATCTCCAACACAGCCTTGTGTTTATCTGAAGGACTCTTATATTAGCAATTCATCACAAAGACTTAAGGAAATCACCATGCAGAAGTCCCATCTGCCTAGAGTGATGTGGTATTTATTTTCCTTTGCCAGATAAAGCGTACTTATTCTGTGTGACTCATCAGAGCTGAGGGTAACAGTGGCTCCAGGTCGAGTAAATAAAGGAAGGGAGGAGGGATGAATAACACAAACATAAATATATGACGTATTGGATGACAGAATTATGTAAGTTAAAGGTTTGACGGGACACATATTTTGAGTTCTTTAGGACAATAGACTACCACGAGTATCCATTAAATGTGATCAACCTAATTTGAGGCATCTACCTCACTCCTTTAATTTGGTAGTTATGTCTCAGAGCTTCAACAAACAGAAAATGCTGTATGTGTTAGATATCTTTAATAAGTTTGTCCCATTGTCTATGACTCTCCTGCTTTTTCAAAAAGCGCAGCTCTGTAACTAGAGCCGCAACGATTAATCGATTAGTCGTCAACTATTAAATTAATCGCCAACTATTTTGATAATCGATTAATCTGTAATTCTTTAAGAAAAAAATTCTCTCATTCCAGCTTCTTAAATGTGAATATTTTCTGGTTTCTTTACTCGTCTGTGACAGTAAACTGAATATCTCTGAGTTGTGGACAAAACAAGACATTCGAGGACGTCACCTTGGGCTTTGGGAAACACTGATTTTTCACCATTTTCTGACATTTTATAGACCAAACAACTAATTGATTAATCAAGAAAATAATCGACAGATTAATCGACAATGAAAATAATCGTTAGTTGCCGCTCTATCTGTAACAATAAGGAACAAAGAGAGCAGGAGGTATCTTCACCCATAAAGTGTCTCTGAAGACCTTTCAGAGAATAACAGGTATGTGAAAGAAACCAACATCATCTGAGCTGCAGTAGATTGGTCTTTGAATGGTTGCAAAACATTTTCTAGATGCCTCAAATTATACTGTATAAGATCAAAAATGACTGTATTCCAACAAAAGAATAGGCATTTTTTTTTTCAGTTCAACAATTTCCGTCTTACCTACAGGGTTTTTGCCTTAACCCTGGATATCGGGTAGAGTTGTCCTCATGCAACCCAAAAGTCACAGTCAATGTAAAACCACTGTCAGAATAAGACATAGTAGACATCCAGACTCTACGGCTGGATGACACGAATAATGATAATTCTGTCCTCCCTTCTGGTTACAACATTGCATAATTAGCTGGAACCGTACCTTGGGACTTGAGTGTAATTCCTCCCCGCTCTGCACCCGTCTCATGCCAGTATTTGCGTGTCTAGTAACAACAGAGCTCCCCAACCAGCCTTCACTTCACTGTTGGCTAAATATGTCATACACCTAATGAGGCCTGGCGAATGACAATAAGCAAACTTTCCTTCAAGGGCTGCTCTTTCTCTATGCAGGACCTGCTTATTGTCCTGTGGCGGAGCTCACGAGGGAATAGGAGAGTGCCAACCCATCCTGTTTACGCAACTTCAAACCCCAAATCACAATGGCGTTGCTAAACACATTGCTGAACGGTGCACAAGGCTGAAACAAAGCCAACAAGTGTATTTTGTGTATTTATTTTCAAGACGGAGGAGTTAACACACAATGTGTTCCGATGTGAATTTGCAGTCAGGCAGACGTCTGTACTAATGTGTGTCACTGTCAATCCATCTAGTAGATTATGAGATATTACACTGGAGGAAAAGTTTGGGGATCAACAAAGTCATCAGGAGTCACCTTCTGGGAACCATAGACATCAGAATATAGATCATATAGAAATTTCATGAAAATCCATCTAATAGTATTTCACTTAAGCCAAAACATGTCAACCTTATAGAGACAGAGCTCAACGCGCCATACTCTGAAAACCATGCCTACCGGAGGGGAAACAATCGGCACCTGAAACGCAAACAAAATGCCTGTAGGTAGCTAAAAGAGTAAAATTTCAGCCTGTCAAGGAATTATTTCAGCACCCTATGTCTACCAGGGGTGCAGCTGATAACTAAAATGATGTCAATCAATCCAATATTTCAATCAATAGAGATATTCAGTCTGGACCAAACTAGTAGACTGACCGACCGGCTGTCCAACCAACAGCAACATCCTAGCTAGCGTGTCTAAAAAAATATAGCTTGTCAAATACTGTCATGGTGATTAATATTGACACAGTTACAAACAACTGTTGCAATCTTTCATGTTTTTTTTTTTTTTTTTTTTTTTTTTAAATCGGTGTTCAATCGATCCTTTCTCAGTCTCGACAATATAAATCTACTCATCTGTTGATTTTACAGGGCTAAAATAGTGGATCCTTTCACACGGCCACTTATTAATACGTAACTGAGAAAAGGGCCATTGAGCAGTCCAGTCAGGCAGATATTGAGTGCTACATGTTGTTCTAACTGCACTTAATAGGGAGGGGACAGCACTGCTCACTATTCACACCCTGACTGAGGTTGTTTTCATATTGGAGCCTGGAACCTCCGCAGTCTCATGACTCAATAAGTACTGTATTTGTTAGCTAAGCTGGTCAATGAAAAATCCCTTTATGCAATCAGTCAAGTCAGAGCTAAAATCCAAAACAACAACGTAAGATTAATATCTGATACCATGACTCCATTCTTAGAATCACAGTCTTAGCAAGTCCTCACAACAGCTGCAGCATTATGTGACAGGCTCGAGTCCAACGGATGAGTATGCAGATAAAAGAACACATTAGCAACAATGCACAACATAAAAACCACATAGTTTTAGCCTACAAGCTATCCCCTTAGTAACTGGAGTCTTATTTCAAATGAGTACTAAAAGGAGGGCTCCCTCAAGCACCCAACAATGCTCATCATTCATTGCAGACAGATGAATCATACGAGTATCCGTGACTAAGTGACTCATTAAACCAATGTAAACATACACAAGGTTACTGCCCTGCAAAGTACAGAGAACCACTCTTAACCACTGCTGCACCCAGGACAGGGGACAGGAGACAGGAGACAGCCATGGACGATTAAAATAGGTAGTTTGTCCAAGTAGAAACCGCCCTTAGTTGTATTAAGATAAACCAAATCAACACTGAGCTTGTATTAGTTCTTTTTTGGGAAACAGTTTCACATTTTCCCTGCCAGCGTTGGCAGTTTTGGCTTCTGAATGAACCACTAACAGTCGTCCACTGTCATAAAAACACTGAAATACGGCTTTTTTTATTCCTTATTTATTTTTATTTTATTTCTTTATTTCTTTTTGCTTTTGGTTATTTACATTATTTATTGATTTATTTTATTCAGTTTTTATCTTATTACTTAATTTTGAACCATCATGCCCTGTGTAGATATGTTATTATTTCATCGTTATTTTGTCTAGGCGGTTGAAGGCGGAGAAAGTGAAAATGCTCTGTGTTAAAGGGGCTATATGTAAGAATCAGAAATTGCTTGTTCACAGCGACACCTGTGGCCGCAGTGTCAACGATAGTCAGCGTCCTGTTGCTCGCACTCGCCCGTGTGCACGCGCTACCTGAATGTGAGCGAGCATCCGTCAAAACCGCGAGGCGACACACGTCAGCTAAAACACAATATCACTCTATATTTCACCTGCTTGGCAGTAATGTTAGCTGACCAGACTAAGGTCTCTCCATGGATCAATGCTGATTCTAGTGTTGCCTTTTCCTTTCTCAGCCTGCGGACCGCGGAGGGAACGGGGGGGGGGGGAGGGGGGAGACACCCAGTCGGGGGGGGGGGAGACCGACACCCGGTCGGGGGGGGGAGAGAGACCGACACCCGGTCGGGACGATAACGTAACTCGCTGCGGAGCCCCGTCACTTCACAAGACACGGGAAACCTCTGTTGGTCTGGAGGAGCGGCAGCATTTATTTCTGCAAAAACGTCCACTGCACATTCACTAGATATTCTCAGAGCTAAACTAACTCTCTGCAGTGTGTAGTGTGCGCGCGTTCACGTGGAGGTGGAGCGAGCCGAGCGCGGTGTGCAGGCAGCAGGCAGCAGGAGCAGAGCTGCTGCGCGCTCGCGTACCAACACGCGAGCGCGCATGGGAATCCGACCCGTTAGGATTTATGCGCGTGAAAAGTTACAAATAGTCCCTTTAAATATCTGTGAATAATATTCTTTTTCTTCACATGCGTCAGATCCAAACATGAGTCTGCAAAGTGAGCATTCACAACATCCATCAAAGCAGGGCAAATGTAGGAACATTTGGAAGAAAAATAAGTATGGTGTTGCATCGTTATGACAAATGCTGCAGTGTCCTTAGTCAGCGAGTGTGATAATAACTGGGTGCAATACTTTTCAGCGTGACGTGTAAAGAAATGTCCTAAACACTCGAGGAAAAGCCGGCTGTTGTGAGCTGCAGACCTCCAGACAAGTGGTGCGATCGCGCCTACAGCTTTTCTCTGCTGCACCACAGTTTCGTTTGTTTAGGCTTCACGCGTATCATCCCTTGTAATCAAAACTGATACCCACACACACACACAATTATTTGGGAGTTAAATTGTCAGACTGAATTTTGGCAAACGGTCGTGCCATGAGATTAGTGAGAGATTTTGGCGGAGAGAGGAGGAATGAGGGAACAAATCTGATTTCGGTCCCATCAGCAAAGCATGATGGGCCTGTGCTCATTGCCATCATTCACTTTTCCTGATGTTTGTACAGTACCAGGTGCAGTAACAACAAATGGAAGAGCTGAATATGAAAATCAGTCCAGACTGTAGAAGTGTTTCTTTATAGCCATAAAACAGCATGAGTTGCATCACCGACTGACAGTTCTTTTTTTAAGCTTTCTCACATTAAAATCTCTTAGAGACCAGCAGACCGATTGCTCTCCTTTCCTTACTGTGACACAGTAAGTTACAAACATGTTTCTTTCTCACAATGTGAACTCAAACCTGGTGAAGACACAAAAAAACAACCAAAGTCAAATAAAGACCACATGTGAACTACATGAAAATCCGAAATGAATGCCCAACAATAAAGAAAAAAAACCTTACCAAAAGGGAGACTACAAATGTACTGAATGCGTGAGTTTTTTATCTGTCTGTCTCAACTTCTCCTCGCTGCCCTAAATGAGCAGTGCCAGGTTTCAACAGTGGGGATTTTTCAAGGTCAGCTTAGCTCAGTCAGCCATGAATTATTGAGCTTGAGCGAGCTCTGTGCCTGTTCCGTTTGCGCTACTTCTGACGCTGTCCTTCTTCCTTCAAGTATGTCTGTTGTGACCATGACAAACTAAATAACCAACAATGACGGTATGACAATGTATTGACCCGTGTTGGGAAATTTTCTTTGTGTTTGACCTCTTCAAGAGGAAGTTCAGATCGCAGGGTCAAACAGGGAAGGGTTCAGCGTAAGCAGGGAGGATGCATGCCATTACAGGACAAGTTTTTCTTGCTAAAGATAAGGGATGTAACGATACCAGAAATGTAATAGTCGATACCGATACCAGTGAAATTCCGTGATTCTCGATACCACGGTAGAAAAACAAAAGTAAAACAATAAACCCCACGTACTTCAACATACTTCCTTTATTACTGTTTGCATACTGGTTTTTGTTAGGAAGTTAAACAGGTCATAATTCCCTCTCTATTATCTATTATATAGTGATGTGAAACCATCTCCTTCAAACAACTGGATTTATTCAAGTTTCTCACCAAAAACTACATTTTACAAGATTACATTTGAAAACACCATGATAACGTTAGAATTTACCTTCGCCCAATACTCATATTTACTGAATAGAGTCTGAACGTAGTATCATAATGTATATCATGGGCACCTCCCGTTAACGTTAGCTGTTAGCTCCGTGCAGGACTGTGCTGCTTACCAGCTGCTATCAGCTAATATTAACTAGCTCTCGTCCTGCCGATTTCAACACAGATTTGTTGTTCACAATGTAGCAATATTAGGGAAAAAATAGGGTGCGTCCCCTGGACGCGTCAATAGTGAGTTTACCGCATCCCAAACAGTGGGCAACCCCAGGGTCTGAAAAGGGAAGCCTCTGGTTGCAAAAAGAAGTGTGATTGTATAGAAGTCTATTAGGAAATGAGCCTACTTCTCACTTGATTTATTACCTCAGTAAACATTGTAAACATGAGTTTATGGTCTCAATCGCTAGTTTCAAGTCTTCTTCAATACAGCATGATGTTCATTTAGTAAATTATGGTCCCATTTAGAGTCAAATAGACCATATAGTAGGGTGTTGCTACCTTGTGATTGAGTACTGTCACGTTTTCAGAATTTTGGCCTCGGCTTGGTACCGCAGTATCGTTTCTCGTGACATCACTACTAAGGATATCACCGCTGTTTCAATACTGTGATGCTGAACTCATACAGCACACTCAAATATTGTGTGATTTTAACATGTTGTACTTTCTAAATTAGGGCCATTTAACTGCTCCAATCAGAAAATAGTTAATAAGTTCTTACCAATAACTGAACTGAGGTGAGTCTACAGGGGCTTAAAAGTCTAGTTTAAGAATCTGGGTCAGGTTCATGACCACTGTGAGTTAGTTTCAGTCTGCTGATTTGCACACAAACACGTAGCACAGCCCAAATGCATAAGCAAGCACAAAAACACACACACGCGTGCACTAATTTTGTTTCCTCTAACACATTTAGTTTGACACAGTCACGAAGGAATTTTACTCGACCTCTTCGGTGCATGTGTGTTTGCAGGTGGCCCTTAAACATACTACACACACACACACACACTTTCCCCTAGGTAGAGGGATTAACTCTAATACCTGACCACAGTGAACCAGTCGGCTGTAATCTCCATCCCCGTGCCTCTCTCGTTCGTAACAAGAACCAGCCACTCACCAGTGGAGCAGCCTGTCTGCACAGGAATAGAATGAGGTTTATTTATAGCCAATACAGCACTGGAAAATGACCCCTATTGCCTGGTTTTCTATACAGAATAATGACCATAAGATTCTAAAGATAGGGAGGCCGACAGGTACGCACCTCAGTGAGACGCCAACTGACAGAAAGGACTTTAGGTGAGTAAAGGTCACAAAAAGGCAGGCAACTATAGTCAATATGTTCCTGTGCAAATCGATAGCTCTGCCCCTAGGACACGTGGACATAGAAAATGCATGAAAATTACACAGGTATTAATACAGAAAGAAAGAAAAAAAGGGAGATGAGTGCACGGAATAGAGGAGAGAAGGAGAGAGTGAAAGATTGGCTCCCTCATCCTCTCCTCATCTCTCATAGGCCAGGCGAGGGGAACTGAGGCGTACGCACATCCTGGGCTAAAATTAGCTCTGCTGCAGCTGCAGGGCCAGACGTGTTGGGATGGGCCCGTGTTGCAACTAAGCAAACACACACACACACACACACACACACACACACACACACACACACACACACACACGGTTCCACCAATTAGACAGGGTGAGCCACAACACAAAACAGCACAGGTGAATGCCAACAGCATCCTGCCTCCTTCCGCTCTGCTCCTCAAACTGAGGCATACAAATGCTTCCAATGCAAATGTTGTGTGTATTCACACCCACATGCAGGATAAACACATTACACACTTACCCTCCAGAGTGCCCCACAATAACCTCACCTACACATATTAGAGCTGGGATCAAGGAGAAACAACTCGACTTATGAAAAGCCAATGGCATTTGCTATAGTTCAAGCATTTGTGATCTCATCTAGGATGACAAGTGTAGTGTCTTGACAAGTAACGGCTTTCCTTACGACAGGAACAATAACACCTTTATACTCGACTGTTTTTTCCAAAGTGGTAAGTTGAGAGCTCTCGTGCATTTCTGGTGTACGACACATAGAATATAATCAATAATGCAACTTAGAGTATTTCTGGGGGGACCACTGTGGTGCAATAAATCCTCATGAAGGTTGTAATGTTCAGTTGTTGACGCTGTGTCACAGAAGTCTGTCAATTTTCCAAGCTGCGGTCAGTGGTGGTGTTTAATGGGATTGCATTATATTGAAAGGCATTTTTGAAGTGGAAATGACACGTTCAACCAAGTTAAGCTGGTTTACTCAATGGAATTCCACTCTAATGAACTATTATATAACAAACGTGACAAATGTCAGCATTTAAAAGGAAAAAGTGTGGAAATCCATTTAGTAAACCAGCTTAACTTGGTTGAACGTTTCATTTCTACTTTAACATTCTGTTCCCCTCATGTACTCTATATAAGAAAGAGTAAACATTACAATCACCTTATCGTTATGATGCTGTACAATACAGCACCACCAATACATCCTCAAATACCATAGAGGTTAATCAACATTTGTCTAACAAAAACTGAACATTACAAGTTTCACAAGTAGGATTTATAGCAGGGCTATTGTACTGTTTTGCATAGTACACAATAAGCACTATAAAACAAAGAGCCGTGAGGTGGAGGGGATTGTTTTTTTATGAAAGCTTGGGCAGTCACAAGTTCACTCACTGACAGTAGAGACACATGACCACTAATTCCACAGTATTTAGCACAGCTGCTGACATGGTGCGTGGTGTGTGTGTGTGTGTGTGTGTTAAGGGAGCAGCTAAGTGTTTAACTTTACTCGAGAGAAACGGAGGAAAATGCCGCGCTGCCAAATAAGCTGCTCAGCGGTCTTCTAACAATAGGCCACCTTGAGCTTTTGTGACATGCCAAGACCACGGCACGGCCCACCGGCCTGAGACCGCCGCAGCCTGCGTGACCAAAAGATCAACTAAGGGGAAAAACGGAGGAGAGTGGGCGCATTACTACACTACCATCTCAGATAATGGGGGGGTGGGCTGCAAAACTGCTGAATACCAAGAAAATAGAGCTTGGCCTCTCAACTTCCTCCCACCGTAGAGACTCATGATGGTTGTTAAATCAAATTGTTTCCTACAGTATGAAAAACAACAGCAACAATGCGGGCTCCATCTACCCCACTGCAGCAGACGCAAAGAAATTACACTAGCAGGACAATGACAGAGTTCTGCTGGAAACTGTAGCCAAGTTAATAAGCATCGAGCCCGGGCCAGACTTTGGACCTAGACATCTAAGAAATGTAATTACGCAATGCAAACAGTTCCCTTTTGACTGAGTTTTAACTGTCTATATTTGATCAGGTTATATAATTTGAGAAATCCTCCACCCCCTTATTACCAAACAGTGCTCAGTACACTAGCAGCATTAGCAGCTACAGTAGGCCTCACTAAATGCAAGGCAACACTTTTGTTAACACGTTGCCTCATTCTCCAGTGCTCACAGCCTCGATCCAGCAAAAGCCACCGCTTCCCTTCCATGTCTTTCCCATCATATCACAACAACAAATAACTGGCAATAATTCAAAGACTCCTGGAGTCAACCGGGCTTTGGCATCTGTTCAACTTGAGACAGGCGCTGAGTCGTGACCAGCAAGCTGAGCAGGAGAGCAGAGAGCCGATCGACAAGGAAGGCAAGGCCCAGCAAGAAAACAGTGGCTCTGAGAGGATGACGTCCTCTTATCTTGGCTTAAACAAACCGTCCATGCCGCCACATTAATGATACACAGCTTGTGTTTTCCCCAAGTACAACAAGTTCAGGTGCCTTTCAGTCTCTTGTAAATGTGTTCAGGTCAACAGCAAGATCTGTCGTTTCCTTTTGTTCAGGAGTTGCCGGAAGGAGTAGTCAAATGCTCAATGTGCAGCTGTAACTTTTGGTGGGACAGTCTTAAATAACATGACTTTTTCAGAACTTTATGGTTACTTCTTCGTAAAAATTGAAGTTCAAAAAATATCCCTCTGTCACAGCGAGAGGCTCCCAAAGAAACAAATCTATTCCTACCACACAGTCCCAGTGTGCAAAACAGTGTGTGAGCAGCAGGGTTGGTCATTTAACAGCCAAAAATGTCAAACATTCACAGAATCCAGCTTCTCAGGTTAAGGATTTGCTGCTTCTCCATCACTGTAAATTGAATACTTTGGGGTTTGTTACTGTTGGACGGAAATAGGGCTGGTCAATATATTGAATTAATTTGATTAATTACGATTTTTAATTTTGCAATGTGGAAAATTGTCCACATTGTGAAAATATTGTTATTGTAACTTGCATAAATAGGTTACTTTTAGTCAAAAAGTAATGTTTATGTCAATAATCCCATAAACTGTAATGAGAATAGTATAGAACTCTATATGTGCACCTGTAGCAGTACGGGTTGAAAAAAAGAAAGAAACATTATCTGGTTATGAGAAGCGTCGACACTGGAGTCGAATGAAAAATGTTCAGGTTCTACTTTGTTAATTCAGTTCCTGTCGGGTAGCTAATGCTAGCAGCTGTCTGTCAAGAAACACAAAGAGCAGGAGATGAATTAGTATGTTGAGTTTTGCTCTCTTTTGGATCTGATTATTAAACTCGATGTCTCTGCTCTACCTTGTCGAAGCATCTAACACTGATAGTCCATAGCTGTGAGATCTTCTGTAGTTTGCAATACAATATCAACTTAATGATTCTCAAAATAGAAAAATTATAGCTTTAATTATATATCAATAGCTATATTTCTTTCTTTATTTTCAACAGTGTATCAGACAGATTTGGCTAAAACACTTGCTGTAAATTAGCTGTGTCCAATGCAGAATGGTGGATTAAAGGTTAACCACTTGCTCTGCCAACGCAGCGTCGTATTAATGGAGGGTTGCAAACGTAGCACTCACTGAAATGAAGAGAAGGAGGTGAGAGTCTAGTGTGGCACACTGAAATCAACCGGTCATACTGTACAGCAGAACAATAACAAAGCCTTTCACCACTTCCATGGGAACCAGCCATTTCCCCCGGAGGGATAATACAGTTAATCTAACCTAATCAAAACATTCACACACGTCCAGCGAACCAGCACTCCGACGATGGCAGCACAGTGCAGCAGCATAGGCAACTTTCCACATACGTATAATGTGAGATCTTTTTAAAATCTTACACTGCAAGCACACATATTCCTCTGTCACATGTCAAACCATGTAAACAAAAACAAAGTTTTGAGTTACAGGTTTGACAAAGAATTCCTACAATGTGTTCTCCTTGGAGAGATTAGTGATACACTGGCAACAAGCATGGGTGGTTTTTATGGATTTCCCACAGTAATTTCCTAATTTTTACTCTTCTTTTAAGCTTCATTAGCCAATATTGAAAATATTTGACATACAGTAAGATATGGCAGAGGTGTATCCATCTTTTACGACACACTTAATGCTGCCAACATTTCTGCTTTCTGGCAGATCTGCCTTTTACCGATTTATGGCTGTTTATGACTTTTGTTTTATTGATAGTACATGTTGCTTTATCCGTGTTTTAAAGGATAAAGCTACACAGTTTGTTACACACTTATACTTCCTCTAAAATTCTGTAAAACTGAATCATAATGCAGTGACCTTAATCCTATAACTTTAACAACACTACTAGAGCTGCAGCAATTCGTCAACTGATTATTTAGTTGATTGATTGAGCAAAGATTAATCGGCACCCATTTCATAACTGATTCATTGTTTTATTAATTTTCTCACAAGCAAAAATGCCAAACATTCGGTGGTTCCGGCTTCTCAAATGTGCCTATTTGATGCTTTACTTTGTCATGTTATGAAACTTATAATTTTTAGAACTGCAGTGATCACTCGATTAATCGATAAGTTGTCAACTATTAAATTAATTGCCAACTACTTTGATAAGCAATTAATCGGTTTGAGTAATTTTTTAAGAAAGACAAGTCAAAATTCTCTGAGTCCAGCTTCTTAAATGTGAATATTTTCTGGTTTCTTTACTCCTCTATGACAGTTAACTGAATATCTTTGAGTTGTGGACAAAACAAGACATTTGAGGACGTCATCTTGGGCTTTGGGAAACACTGACAGACATTTTTTTCTGACATTTTACAGACTAATCAACTAACAACAACTTTTTATTTCTAATCGATTAATTGAGAAAAATAATCTGCAGATGAATTGATGATGAAAATATTGTTAGTTGCAGCCCTAAACACAAGTATTCACCCTCCTGATGTGCATTGCATTTGGCAGAATTGCCCGTACTGTATGATAATACCATCATCATTAGCTTGGGCAATATAGCCTGTGATTCCCAAACCAAATCAGTTTTGAAAGCATTGATTCATTTACAAACAAGAGAGTACACACATTATGCTGCTCCACCTCTTTGGAGCCCCCGGAGGAACAGTATGAACTCGTGTTTGGCTGACGGAGAGACAAGTCTCTGAGCAGGGGGGGGGCGCTGGGGGAGAGACATACTGTACATCATGGAGACAGCCAACACAGAGACAGACCTCATACCTGGCAGTGCAGTGAGTCAGCAGCACCGCAGCTCGCTCAGCATGCCAACCACATATCCAGCTGATTCTCAAGACTCTCTGCACGCAACGCGACTGGAATGACTCCACTGGTGACTTATAAGTATGTCAAGAGTTGATTTGGATGCTGAATGACAACAAACGAAAGAAAAAATACCACAATCAATTTAAGAAATGCCTGATGTCCAAACTGATGCGTCTCGTTTGCTTAGGCCTCGAGGGGAAAACGACAAACGTGGCAATTCAGATTTTCTCTACTGGAAGAAGAGGAAGGACAGTGGGCTGGCTGCCTGTGTGATCCTCTGGCTCTGTGGGAGCGAGTACAGTGGAAAATAGTCCCCACTGCTAATCCATGGCAAGCTAATTACAGCTTTGATCCCCTAGGCGTGTGTGCATCACCATAGGTGGGAGGGAGGCAACACACTCTGGGGCTCAATACACTTACGGCTAGATTTGTTTTGGTTTAACGCCGTCTCAATAAGCTCACATATGCTGCAGACATGTGGGCAACAAACGGCAATGTTGTGCATTATTAGTCAACTAAGAGTTCATAAGAGTTTAGCTCAGCTGCTAGTGGGTTTTATACAACACATGACTCCATAACTATACTGCTGATTTCACCAACTCCACATCTGATACATTTTAGGGCCTCCTGCTCCTCATCAAAGAACTCGGGGCTGAATAATTTACCATTTGTTACACTGAGCAATAGAAGAAACTCAACTCCTGGAAACAGGGACACAGATTAAGTGGGTAAATGGGAGTTTCTGTCTAAAATAGGCCACAGCTCTGATGATAGCCTAGTCCCAAAACACAAGGTGGCAGAGATAGAGCGAGGAAGGAGGAGAGAGGAGGAGGATGATGATTGAGGGTGAGCAGCAGATGGCATGGAATTATCTGGATCTTCAGCTCTACATCTTTGCCCACGATGACGCCGTTATTTGAGGGGTAGTTTACCTATCATGACCAAATATCACTCCAAGTAGCATTCATTTCATTTACTGATAAAAAACAGCAGCGTGTCAACAGCAACAAGAAAGCAACTTGGCAGAAGTAAAACTGGCTTTGCAGAGCAGAGAGGAATGAATTAGTGATGTTGCTGTTATAAGGAGTGTTGGTTTCCGGTAACTTTGAGCACTGAGCTACTGGTCTGATGTAAAAACACGGTTCTGTCCAAGCACAGTTTATCAAACAGCACTGGGATAAGAGTGAGACCCTGTCTTCAGCAAAATGGTGTAGATATAGGTGCTTGAAAACAGCTAACCAGATGAAATTTGTCTTGGTGAAAAGCTTAAAGCACCCCCAGGCTCCTGGTCTAATGCTACTAAACTGGCCATGCACTGTGCACTCTCCCCCTTATGTACTGAAACACCTCTCAGTTATTTGTTTATACCCAGTGCTCGAAGTGGGCCGGTGCTCACCGGTACGCACTACCAGCACTTCTTCATTTTACTCCTTGGCGTACCGTGACTTTTTCTTGCGTACCGGCACTTCTCACAAGCTGCCGATACTCTTCTCTGCCCTCTCCATATCAGGTTCTCTGGGAGATTCATAATGGCACAGCGCCAGCGGATTTGTGCCACGCCTCATAAGCCGTATAAACATAAAAACTATGCGGGGAGCACCTGGGCGAGGGGAGTGGGGGTGAGAACGAGGGTGCTGTAATTTATCAATACAATGTTCATGTCCTTTTTGTAAAATAATTAATGAACTTTTTTTATTTGTGAACAAATATAATTAATGAAACATTATTTTAGGTTTTCTGAATCTGCTCTTTTGATTTATAGAATATGATTTTGATGTAAAATTGCATAGTTTTAAGTCAAAAACCTTCAATTTCTCTTGAGGGGAGGAATCCCAAACCCAATATCTCCTAGTATCGTTGATTCACTGTAGAAATTGAGAATGTGTCTCTGTATAATGAGCATCCTGACTGGGACACTGCTCTAAAACCTGAATGAATAGCGCACACACCTCAGCTCTGCATGTATACCTGCCTGTCTGTCTGGCTGGCTGCTGTTGATTCCAGGCTATAGACATCCTTATATTATAGAGTGATGCTACAAATAACACAGGAAAGCACTTTAAGTATTAACACTATATACAAACACACCACCTTAACCCTATAATGTTCCAGTTGGAATATTATTGGAGTATTATAGGCCTACTGTAGAAGATGCATAGCCAGAGTATAACTAACAACTGATTATGACAGACACAGTATAACATGCTTAAAGAAATACTGAATAAACAGGAATAAGTCGCGGAATAAGAGATGGCTGATACTGGCCAACATGTGAATACGAGAGTACTGGCACTTCTTTTATCCACTTCAAGCACTGTTTATACCTAACAGAACTTAGTCACTGAGACATTTACTTACTTATGAACATACTTATAGGTGTGTGGTGGTCATTTAAATCACATGGTACTGCTGCAAACTAACTACTAACCAGCAAGATATAAAGCATACAAGTCACTAAAACAGGCCACTCAGGGGCAGCTAGAAAAGGCTATTCAGAGATTTTAGCTCTGTATAAGGACAGTGATTTACTCTACATAAAAAACCTACAAGGGTGCCAAATTGAGACTTCCGCTTATAATTTCAAAATAAAACTCATTTTATAACAAACGAGCTGCAGCGTTTTTTGTAGAGTTCAACTTCAAGAAGAGCCACAGTGGAAATATTGTATTTCAGGACTAAATGTGTAGTGGCTGACGTTAACCTACCTGCTGTTTTACCCTTAAACACTGTAACAGTATACGTTAGCTAGCTGTCGTGTTATCTGTGTGGTTCTACGCAGCTCTGTTAGCCAGATACTAAACTGCTAACTAGCTAACGTGTGTTACAACACTGCCACGACAGCCTGAAGCTGCACGTCAACGTTAGCTACCTTAGCTTGGCTGGACATCCTCATCTTCATTTTCTCACCAGTCGTGACCAGGCCGACACGGCTGCCTGGCAACACTAACTCGAAGCATCTGCTCCGTTGTCCCTAGCTACCTAGACTACCTGGAAAAATCCTGAATGTTTCACCGGCTACCAGGTAATGAAATACTCACCCGGTACTGAAGCTGCTTATTGGTAATATCCTGCGGTGACTCTATCGGGGACGTAAGGGTGCTGTTTTTTCCCCGGAGCGGTCACCCAGGTCGAGTATCTTTCCTCCCAAATGAACACCTCTCTCTGAGCAGAGCTACACCGCCGTATGATCTCTCCACACCGCAATGGTGCTGAAGCTCAGCAGCGCGACGCGATTGGTCAGACTGAGCGGAACTCGAGCGGACCTGCAGCGGGAGCGGAAGTGATGCCTTCAAAAGCTATCGGAAAACTCAGCATCACGGTTTTTAGCGCACTTGAATGCATTAACTTTACAGTACGTTACCCACACTGTTAAAGAAAACCTGCACAAACCGATTTAAACAGGATGTGTAAATTGCCAGCAGTGGACTATTCGTAAGCAAAGCAGATTAATTGGAAAATGTGAAACATATCAAAATATATGAAGAAATAAATGCGCTGTAAAGTGAGTAATATTGTATGAAGCAAAATAGTCCTTATTTTTGATTGTCACATAAACCGACACTTTAATAGGCTACTCTATCAAAAAGTAAGCACAACTACAAGCCAAGTATACTTAGACTTTTCTGAATACTTGTCAGTATAATCCAAGTAAACTTAGACTTTTCTGTATACTTGTCAGCATGAGCCATGGATACTTAGACTTTTCTGTATTGATAAGTACATTAAAGTAAACTGAAAGTATACTCTCTTATTTTAAGTTTAAAAAAAGTAAATACCTACTAATATCACACGAATACATTTATTTTTGGTAAATGTATTCTTATGTTGCCTCTTTGTTCAAAAGATAAAGTGCAAAATGTAGCCCTAGTAGTTAATCTAGCATTACATTATGTTGCTAATATTTGCAAAATAAAGTAATTAACAAAGGGTTTGAATCCATCAAGTCTGTAGTTTTAAGTGGTCTGTTGCCTCGGATGTGCCTTTAAGGTTTTTTCTATTATCAAAGGGCGGCCGCCTTTATAGCTTTCACTTTCACTTTACTTATCTCAGTATTGTGCAGTTCTGTAAAACCTAGAAGAATTACGGTATTATCTCGCACCTATCGCGTAATCAAGAGTGCGGATCTATAGATGGTTTTCGGTAACTCGGCGTGCACCATTTAAGGGGTTTCTGTTAAAGTTAAGGTACTTCCCCATAAGGGTATACGTATTTTAGTGGTGCGTCATCTTTCCTCTGTGGGTTTCCTATAGCCTCTAAATTCCTCTACGTTGATCTGTTGTCAGCTTTCGACGGTGTAAGGTAGGTTGTTTCAATAATCCGTTCAGTTTGATATATTTTAATGATAGTTTATTCGCAACTGACATTTAATCTGGTCCGGTTTACAGGCATACTGGTCCCGGATACTATTTACTGATCATCATCAACCTTCACACGTACCAAAGTCCATGGCTCTTCCGGACCAACGCCAGCTTCTAGCAATCAACCAAACAGCGGAGGCTCTCAGCAGCTGTGAGCGCAGGAGGCTCTTCTACCTGTGTGACATCCTGGACACGGACAACAGCGTGGCTTGTATGAAGGAGATGCTGAAATCTAAAGTGATGTGCCATGAGAGGGGTCAGCTGTTTCTCACAGAGCTGGTGCTGCAATTGAGACGTTTTGATATCCTGAGGAAGGTGTATAAAACCAGCAGGGACGAGGTGGAGAGGGATCTCAAACACAGGCAGGTTCTGCCAAGATTCAGGTAAGATGGGTTTTCTTCAACAATATTTGTATTATGCTTTTAAACACAAACAGAGAAAACACACCAACACACAGTGGCCACAAGAACTAAACATCACACTTCAGATCCCTGACACATGATATACATAGCACATGATATACTCAAAAGGATGGTTGTACACAGAATATGTAGCGGATCGTGTTGTAGCATCTATGTATGTATGTGTATAAGGATAAGGAAGCGCTCAGTCCATTACAGTTTATTACAATCGACAGTGATGCAACAACAAAACATTTTAAGAAAAATAAGAAAACCAAATAATTAAGTCGGTAAATAAATATCTCGCCTTACAACTCAAAAATGTCACTTTGCCAATTTTTAATACTGCAATTTATCAGACCCTTTAGTACAACATTTGTAAGTCTTTTATTTAAAGAAGGATGTCCAAGTCTTAAAGAAATCACCCATTTTACATTTAAATCTGTATGTTAGATATTCCATTTGGTATTAGCTCAAATATCAGTTTATGCCACCCCACAATTGTTGGTGGTGTATCATCGATCCATCTATTTATTTTATTTTTCTGCAATATCCTAAATTCAGTCTCTCTGGTTCTATTGCATAGGTATGATGTGTTTTAAGAAGTCATACTTATTTTAACAATCCAAGTTAATATACAGTACATGCGGTTCCTAACGTAATCATGGTTTCCCTTATTGCAGAGTATTGATGGCTAATATAAACGAGGACATGGCCAATGAAGATCTGAACAGTGTGAAGTTCTTGTTGAACAGCACATTGCCCCGAGAGAAGATGGAAAAAGCAAAGGTGAAAAAAATGAAGTTTTGTTTTCACTTACTGGATTTCCCATTTTTATGTGTGTGGGAGGGGAGTTTTGGTGGGAAGTCACTTGACTCAAAAATGTCAAGTGATGCATACCATACCAATTTTAACTTGCATTTAAAGAGAAAACCTTCCCCTCTCTCTTCTGTGACAGACCTTCCTGGATGTGATCATTGAGCTTGAGAAGCTGGATATGGTTTCACCTGAAAGAGTCGACTTCGTAGTGGAATGTTTAAGAAACATTGGCAGGGTCGACCTGGCCAAAAAAGTGACTGCATACAAGATGTCTGGTGAGACTGCCTTTTACTTTTACAAACAGCTCTAACAGTTTATGACTCGTGAACAAGAAAATCCACCTTGACAAAATGTGAAAGGAAATTCTCAAGTGAAGTTTGAGGGTGTGCAGTTCATGGGACCTATACACATTGTTTAGACTGTAGATTTAGAAAATTGCTGAAAATGGGAACTGAAAATGGATTGTTTTGGGTTTCACATACCACTGAAATGGTCCATGACGCTTATGAAGAAGAAAAAAAAAGTATAAAAAAAAATATATATAGTTCCTAAACCACAAAGCTCACATTTCACAACATGTGTATGTAGATTCAGACACATTGCTTTTATTACAAAGTACAACCTTTATAAATATTTAGTTGCCTTAGATTCAAAATCACATTACTGTTAATGGCTGTTTTGAGCTTTTTGGAAATTATGCAAAGGTGCTAATAAGGGAAAAATAACAAAATATCCAAAAAATATGAAAAGCTGCTCATGTGGAAAGGCCATCATATATTAATTTACTTATATATTACATAAACAATTTAGTATAGGTAAGGTTTTGCCCACTCAGATGGTACAGATATCTGGCGTGGCCCACGGACTAACAGAAAGAAAGTAAAAGACATGTTTTACACAGAAACAGAACAGAAACCTAATATAAAAACTACCTACACAATGCATTTTTTTCTCAGTGAACATGCATTGTCCATACTAAAGTGTATTTCATCAAGTTCCAACAAAAAGTGATTGCTTTTTTCTATTTTAAATACATTTTCAAAATAAAAATACAGAGTTTTGATAAAAACTCTGTATTTGTCAAACCACATGTTATATGTTTTAGCCTGCTAAAAAGTGGATTTATATGAAAGAAGAATCACAAAGTACTTTAAATTATACTTTATTACTGTATTCACTTGTATTTCTGTCCATGTACACCTTTCACAGTTGTAACACCTGAAGGACATTCATCTCAACAACAAAGGCACAGAGCTCCTGTAAGTAGTGTACTACATTTTTTTTTTATTCAACATTTAAAGTTGTTTGTCTCCATTATAAAACTAATACTTTTGAAAAAACATCTCCTCTTTAGTGTCCATTCCCCACTCCAAGTGGTTCCCAATCTCTACAGCAAACAAGACAAACACAGTCCCTCCACATTGGTAAGACATATTAGCAAATTATAGCAACTTCAAAAGATATGTATTTGCCAAAGATACTGTAAGTGGAAAATACCCCTTTCAAACGAATATGATATATATAAAATACTATTTCACGTGGGGCTTTATAGCTACTCAGTAAAAACAGTTGGAAAGCCCCATGTCAGCCATTGTAGTTGATATTCATAACACTGTGTTAATCTATTTCATCAGCCACAGAAACCAAACATGTACAAGTGCCTGTATACAGAGAACAGAACCGTCAGGTAATGTTTTCACTCACTATTGGTGCAGTTTTTTCCCTGATATGTTTGGTTGTGATTAATTAGTAAAGTGCATTTATGAAACTTGTTTGCTTTCTCTTTTGCATTACAGAGTCAACTAGACTGGTACAAATTTAACACTAATCCCAGAGGAGTTTGTGTCATCATAGACTGCGTGGGTAATGACGGAGGTGAGACACAAAACACTTTGTACCTTACAGCCCAGTATTAATACCAATGTAAAAATACTCCACTTACAAGTGAAAGGCTGCATTTAAAATCCTACTTAAGTAAAAATACCAAAGTATCATCACCAAGAGGTACTTGCAGTATCAAAGTAAAAGTACTCATTCTGTAGAAAAATGGATACTGATGCATCAATGTGTGAACAGCATTCTGCTGTTGTAGCTGGTCGAGGTGGAGCTAGTTTGAACTACTTTATATACAGTTAAGTAGTTAGTCCAGTGGTTTTCAACCCAGGGGTCGCGGAGGGGTCGTGCAATGATTAATGGGAGAGGAAAGAAGAAAAAACAGTTCCGCTGCACAAATTTGTTTTTACTTTTTGGACTTTTTTGTGAAACAATATATAAGTGTACCTTTGTTGGCTTCGAACAGTAATTTAAATGAAACCATGTGAGAAGTTTCAGTGTTGTCTCATGTGATAGTAAACCAAATATCTTTGGGCTTGTGTTATTTTATTTTTTAATCTTTTATGACCAAAAATACAAATCAAACATCACAATCAAATATCCTTATATGCATTATTTACAAACAACACATTCCCAAAATGTGCTGAACCAATAAATAAATAGACCAAAATGTCCCAAAACTAAAACTTAACCCCACCCACAAACTGATTGCACAAACAAAATGAATCAAACTCAATGAATCCCTTAAATAGAGTGTACTCAAAGTTAAACAAACCCATAATTAAAAACTAAACTAAAGATACTTAATATTAACCAAATAAACCAAGAAGTGTAAAAAAAAATCAACGCCCAAACAAAATAAAATAAAACCAGATTTCAAAAAAATGAATAACTAAAAATTATTTAACAATAAAATGAAAACAAAATGCGTAAATTAGCATATGAGAAACCCTAACTCTGTACTGTAGTCAAACCCAAAATCAATCAGAATCAGGTAACATAAATCATAACCCACAAAATAAAAACCCCTATGAACTTAAATCGAAAACAAATGTGCTATACAGAACATGAGAACAAAATGTGTCTGACAAACTCCCACATAAAAGAACAAAAAAATAAACCACATAAACACAAACTCTTTCATTGATCTTTTGAGTGACTTATTATCAGGGTAAAAGTTCACCTGTGGTTTCACCTTTCCTTCCTCACTCAGACATGTTGGAGCAGACATTTAAGGCTCTTCACTTCAACGTGGTCCTCCACAAATGGCTGAGTGCGGACGACACTCTTTCAGCTCTCAGAGGGATATCCATGCAGAGAGAGAACTCCGAAGGCGACGGCTTTGTCTGTTGCATCATCAGCCGTGGTACGGAAAGCCATCTCCTGGGCACAGACTCGTACGGCGCCGGTCTGAGTCTGGACAACGTCAGACGTAAATTCACGGCCGATGCATGCCCCAGGCTGGCTGGCAAGCCCAAACTCTTCTTCATCCAGAGGTACGGCGTCCCCGAGTTCCCGCCTCGTGCCAGGATGGAGCACTGGGATGAGGATCTGGAGACAGATGGGTGTGACGGGCTCTCCAGATGTGATTACATCCCTACAGATGCAGATGTGTTCTGGAGTCACTGCTGGACGGATGAATGTCAACTGGCGCAAGGACACCATCGCTCCATTTACCTGAAGGCTCTGACAGACGCCTTGCACAAAGGTCAAAGAAGGTACAGGCAAACACTCAACAGCAAATCCTGCTTCTGTTTAGCATCAGACATTTTTCGTATGAGACTAAATGGTTGTTTGTGTTCTGACAGGAAAGCACATCTCATTGACGTTCATACCGAGGTGAATGGGGCCATCTTTGAACACAACAAGAGGAATCCTGCAGCAAACTACCACCTCGATCTGAAACACACTTTAAGGAAAGATCTTTACTTACAATAGCGGATTTATCACCTTCACTAAACCCTCATTACTTTTCAACCACTTATTAATATAGCTTATTCCTTGCCTTAGAAGAACATTTTTACTGTGTATGCAGTGACACCTACTGGTCATAAGAACTTAAAACACTTTTTTTATTATATAGATGAAGCAAAATTTATTAACAGGTTGTTTTGATATATATTTATTTCATTTTGTTAGAAAATTATTTTGGACATATATATTTTAATAGTTTCATAACAGACATACAAATGTACACACAACACAAAACAGTAATGATAACAATAACTACCCGCGCAGACAACAACAGGGAGTTACAAACACAACACACCAAATAAGGGCCTCACAATCACACAATTCATGCAAGACAAAGTAATGTTAAACACAATGAAGACTCTGTATGTTTTAATCTGAAACTGTACATGTAATCGTATGTAACTTATTTTGGTTTTGAAGCAATAATGTGAATTGCCTTTTCTTGCCTCATACAGTGCAGCTAAAACAGATTTGTAGAGCCTTGTATTTTTCTATCATCCGTATACATTTTTTGAACCTGTGTAAATGTGAAAATAATTAGTTGAATGAAGTAAACACTACCTATATTATCTCAATATCTCAATATCTCAATATCTCTCTCTCTTATCTATCTATCTATCCATCTATCTATCTATCTATCTATCTATCTATCTATCTATCTACCTACCTACCTACCTACCTACCTACCTGTCTCTATATCTGTCTGTCTGTCTGTCTACCTACCTATCTACCTACCTATTTATCTATCTATCTATCTATCTATCTATCTATCTATCTATCTATCTATCTATCTATCTATTACTTGTATTGTACTAGTATTTGTTGTTATTACTTTTATTAATATTTTAATTTATTTTATTTTTTATCTTTGATTTGCGCATTTTCAAGGTTTGGTCTTTTTGTAAAGCATTCCACCACATATATAAAACTGTGTATGCTAGAAATGTAATTTTAAGAAACATAAACTCTTTTTCATCAGTAGTGCATGAGACAGGTAATGTGAAAAAATCATGTGCCTCTGTGTCCTCCGGTGCTCCTAATGGCATCTGTAGGATTTCACAGACCGGAGGAAAACAACCAATCACAGCCGAGCTGGAGCCTTGCCATCTCTGAGCAGCTGTCAATCACTCGCGAACTCCGTTCAAATGGTCAAACTGGGCAACGCTGATCAAATATGAATCAATATTCTGTTATTGTAATGCCTATTTCTTGCCTCAAATGTTTTCAGTGGATCACCTTACACCCATTTTTTTTTTTTTTCTCTGAAAACAAAATGATATGTTTATATCCAAAGCATCCGTCTTCAACATGGCCCGATTTAGATAGATAGATAGATAGATAGATAGATAGAAAGATAGTAACTTTATTGATCCCGAGGGAAATCTATCTATCTATCTATTACTTGTATTGTACTAGTATTTGTTGTTATTACTTTTATTAATATTTTAATTTATTTTATTTTTTATCTTTGATTTGCGCATTTTCAAGGTTTGGTCTTTTTGTAAAGCATTCCACCACATATATAAAACTGTGTATGCTAGAAATGTAATTTTAAGAAACATAAACTCTTTTTCATTGAGTAAGTATACTCAACAATATATATGCACCTTAAATAGTGTGAAAGTAGTTAAATGCATGTATGCATATATAAAGTTCAGTTTGTTTTTTATAATAATAATTACCTTACTTATCACGCCAGGGATCTATATATATATTGTGTTCAAATATTTCTGTTATACCAATATTTGTGTTTGCTAAATTGAAATAAAGTTCAACAAAACTGATTGAAATATAATGACCAATATGTTTCTCTCTCTCTCTCTCTCTCTCTCTCTCTCTCTCTCTCTCTCTCTCTCTCTCTCTCTCTCTCTCTCTCTCTCTCTCTCTCTCTCTCTCTCTCTCTCTCTCTCTCTCTCACCAGACAGACTGGTGGTGTCACCAGTGGTGAAATATAACTAAGTACATTTACTCAAGTACTAATCAATTCTGAGATGTCAGCAGTTCTCACTGTATGCATCGTGTAAGCAGCCAGATTACACACAGTATTTAGGCTACAATAGAGGCTGTTTTGAGCACAGCTTGGAAATGTAACCTGATGCAACAACTTTATCAATTCATTAAAAAAAGACGTTTGTACTTCAACTTGTAACCCACAGACACAATCGTTCACTACAAAATGCGCACACCACATGCACTGTTAATTGCGTAGTAATGTGAAGAAATTGCCAGGAAATAACAGTAAAGTAAAATCAGTAAAATCAATATAATGACAAGTTGTAGTATTAGAATTACTATTGGGTAATTATAGAGTAAAATCAAAGCAAAGACTGTGTGACCTTATGACAGCTGCTAAATTGTCTGCACTATGGAACTGTGATGGTGGAAACATGAATTTCCCTCGGGATCAATAAAGTTACTATCTTTCTATCTATCTATCTATCTATCTATCTATCTAAATCGGGCCATGTTGAAGACGGATGCTTTGGATATAAACATATCATTTTGTTTTCAGAGAAAAAAAAAAAAAATGGGTGTAAGGTGATCCACTGAAAACATTTGAGGCAAGAAATAGGCATTACAATAACAGAATATTGATTCATATTTGATCAGCGTTGCCCAGTTTGACCATTTGAACGGAGTTCGCGAGTGATTGACAGCTGCTCAGAGATGGCAAGGCTCCAGCTCGGCTGTGATTGGTTGTTTTCCTCCGGTCTGTGAAATCCTACAGATGCCATTAGGAGCACCGGAGGACACAGAGGCACATGATTTTTTCACATTACCTGTCTCATGCACTACTGTCAGGATATAGTGACCGTTTTATAAAAAATTACTTTTTTTAATATTTGCTCCAATTCTACCTACTTCAGCTTTAAAGACAAAATTATTAATAGTTAATTAATAGTAGTTTTTGTGTGACATGCAAAAAATTACCAAATGCAAAATCCACCTAAAAAAAATATTTAAAGCTGCAGTATGCGATAATGGCGCAAATACGATTTAAAAAAGTTATTTTTAGAAAACGGCCGCTATATCGTGACAGTAGTACATAAAACAGGTAACCTGAAAAAAATCATGTTCCTCTGTGTCCCACTGTGTCCTCCGGTGCTCCTAACGGCATCTGAAGGATTTCACTTACCGGAGGAAAACAAGGTTCGCTGCCCAGCTGCCGTCTATGAGAGCCGGCTGTCAATCACTCGCGATCTCCGACCAAACGGTCAAACTAGGTAGCGCTGATCAAATATGAATCAATATTATGTTACTGTAATGCCTATTTCTCACCTCAAATGTTTTCAGAATCAGTTACTGTTTAGCTGTAAAATGAGAAAGTTTGTGATGCAGCCGCCATTGTAAAATCTGTTGAAGGAAGCCAAGTTCTGGTCACATGACCGGAGCACAGCCAATAGGAACCGCTCTCTCTCTTTCTGAAATGACCTGTGATTAGTCAAAATCTGCCGTCATGGGCTAGATTTTTCTAAAGCCTGAAAACAGAGCCATGATGAGGTGCAGAAGTCTAGTTTTCTCTCAGAACACTTGAATTACAATATGCTGAAAGGTTATTATGGAATTTTTGCCAAATTATGCCAAACAATTGTTGCCTACTGCCACTTTAATAGTACTTAAGTGCCATGTAGTGCTGTGATTGTGACAGTAGGAGGCAGGCGAGTTATACGAGGAACATCAGGAGACGCGTGCACAAAGAGTTAGGGCTCATGAACGCGCACGGCCGGGCGCTGCTGTTGCTATGATGCAATGGCGACTGCGCCGTGGGAAGCGAGTCAGCGAGGAGTTGAATGAGTTCCCTCCACAGTTGAAGTGATCAAGCCTGCCCGACAGTCAGTCAGGACGCCGAGGGGACAGACAGCGGGCACTGGAGACCCCGTCCTACCCGCACTACATGGACACGCACAGCCAGGTGTGTCTGCTTAGCCTCGCAGCTGTAGCCGCGTCATGACGGTCGGAGAGATTTCTCACACATCTGTACGACGTTGTTGCAGCGAGACGAGAGCACCAACACCCTGTTTGCCCTCCTTTTAGCCGAAACCAAGTGAGGAGGGGTTGTTGTTGTTTTGATTTTTTTTTATTTCTCATCGCATTTACCTCCTCATTGGCGAATCAGTGGACCTATCTGTGCGACTCACCATGGCTGAGAGAACCTCCACCGGGTTGCTAACGATGATGTTGGAGCCCACGCCGGCTGTCGCGATGACCCTGCCGGCGGAGGTCCGAGAGAAGCTGGCGGAGCTGGAGCTGGAGCTCTCTGAGGGTAAGTTGACAACAACATGCACACAAACTACCGCACCGGGTGGCAAAAAGCATGCTGCTTTTCCCTGGAAGGGGTGCTTTAAATATTATTCATGCACATGACAGCGATCAGAACCACCGCCCTTTATCTGGGCTCATGTTTGAAAACATGCCAGCATCTATACTGCTACTATCAGACATCCCCAAAACTGAACTTTTTTCTCTCCTCATCATGATTGTTAACTGCTGCAGCACAAACTAAACTATACACTGGTTAATGTTGTTTTTCCACCTCTAATGAAGTCCAGCTGTTCCTAGTGTCCAGTAGATATCAGACTCCAAATAGCATATTTTGATCAGATGGCTATCTGCCTCAACGTTAACAGCTGAGCTGAGTCAGCTGACACACCCATGCTGCTGTTAATGTGGCTCTGTTTCACACACATGCATAATCAAGGGTCTGTTATTTTTGAATTAAATGAAAAAAAGGGAAAGTTAGGAGCTAATACCAATCCACTTATTCTGACCAGAGACCAGCTCTTTAAAGGTTTCTGTCAGTAAATCGTGAAATTAGAAGTTGAAACAGTGAATGATGTCCTTACATTGCTTAACAAAGGCTTCAGATTTTTATTGTGAATGAATATTAGTATCCTTATGAAGTTTTTTTTCCCCTGAATTTTGCTGATCTGTACACTTGTTTGTGTGCATCCATGTATGTATGATTACTTAAAAAATTACTCAAATCGATTAATCGATTATCAAAATAGTTGGCGATTAATTTAATAGTTGACAACTAATCGATTAATCATTGCACCTCTAATGTGATTTTATGTATATTTCCTTTTTGTCAGAATCAGCTGTTTTGAGCCCATAAATCCCAAAGCCAACCTAAGGCGTACCTCTAAATTGAGCATAATATACAACTTATGGTTACTTGCTGCATTTACTTAGCCTAAGTAAGAGAAGGAATGGTACTTTTTATAAAATAAGTCCCTTAACTACAGCTACAATGATTAATCAATCAGAAACAGAAAGACATCATAGCACGTGCTTGTACAAAGTCCTGAGAGCAGCATTTACTGATATGATTTATTACGCTACCTAATCACTTTCCTTGATATTTGCTCTAAAGGACAAATGTCACTAATACTGGATGTAACATTTATGTAGCTGACTGTATTAAAATGTCAACCCTTGGACTTCACATTTAAGTGTAGTCACTCAGCGCTGTAGAGAGTAAATAAAGCTGGGCTAATCCTCCCGCTGACTTGAAAAGAGTTTCAGTACACTGTAACTAATGAAGAGGGTGTTTGTTTTTCACAATGCTTTTTGTTAGTTAAGTGAGACTCATTGTTTAACTGCTCCTCACATGGTGAAATTAGCTGAGCTGTGGTAAAGTAATACTATAACTAATGATCTACATTAAGCCCGATTAGATCTGGTATTTGACCGCAGGGTGTGACCGTATTTCTTTGTTCACTCTGCAAGACACTAAGTGCAGTAGAACTTATAATATAAAACACACTGATCCGTAATTTAATTCTGCTTTCTTTCTCCGTGTTAGCTGCAGTAGCACCCTCCCAGGGTTAGGAGTAGACCAAAGGTGCACGCTTTGATAAGCACATTAACTGCCACTGAGGCCCCTAATGGGATAGACATGTATTCAGGAGCGGCTAGCAAATTAATCTATATCTGTCCAGTTTCCTCTTCCTGCTCTCCACATGTCACATCCTGCCATGTTGGAGCTCCGATAGCGGTATCTCCCTGACTCTGCTTCTCTTTCTGGCTTTTTCTTCCTCTGACTGTTGTCTCTCTCTTTCACTGCCGCTCTCTCCGTGACTCCCCACCTCCGCATTTCCTCTATTTACCTCCCTGATCAAAAAAAGAAAATGTAATTCTCTTTTGGGTAAAGAGAAATCAACCTCTTTTTTTTCTCCCAATCTCAAATCCTATTCCTGTACGCTGTTGTGAACTCTTCACCTCGTGATGATGATGCCCTTTGGTTGCTTCCCCGTCGCATCCTGTCTCAGGAAAGAATAGACGAGTGGTTTTATTGGAAGGAGATGAGAGCCCGGGAATCGTGCAGGTTTTCCATCCTTCTCAATGAGCTTGTCTCACAGGGATTTAAAGTCATGCATGTCTGTGTCACACTAAGAGACACATCTCGGCTCGAGCGTGCCAGTAGGTGCACACTGTATTATTCATGAGGTTGAATAGATGTGTCATGTGTGTTTTCTTAAGCAGTTTAGCAGCAGCAGTCATTGGAATAACATGAGTTTGAGACAATCGCGCAGCTCAGCTTGATAATATTCCAGCATCAGCAGTTTAGGCCTGCTGAAGTGTGAAATAAACAATCTGTGCACCCTTATTGTGGTTGTAATAAATGATGGTTCCTCTAGAGATGCATTTATTTTCAATTTATCCTACTCTGTATTTATTTCTTAGTGAACACGTGCCCTAAAATGTTTAGATTACTTCACTCTACTTGCTGTTGTGGTAATGAGAACCTAACCGCTTACTCTTTCTATGTCACTTTGAATGTGCATTTGTTCTTTTTGCTTACAACTTGTCTCGATGTGTCTTATGTAGTTTAATAATTTGAAAGCACTTTACTGTGTACGCTCGGGGCCTGCCTCGTGAAGCAGGATTACTAAATAATCTGGATACCTTCACTGAGTTAAACCTGGAATCGCTTTAAATGTGGAAAATGGACTTAAAGTAAGTAAAAGAGCTTTTCTAGGTTTAAAGCCGCTGCAAATTTTGCTTTGAATCTTTAGCATTCCTCCAATATTAAATATTCATAACTAAATAAGCAACAATCAAAGTTAAAAAAACAAAACACCATAGGCATTATTTATTAAAGGAATGGTTTGACATTAATGGAAATATGATTGCTAACACAATAATACATCCACAGAGCTTTTAGAAAGAGAAGAGTTCAAACAAAAATACAGAAATCTCTTGTGTCAAATAACCCACACTTTGAATTGTGTTTTCATGTCGGACTGCGCCACTCACAGTAGAAGCTGATTGAGAAAATGTGTTTTTATGGCCTTAAATCAGTGCAGTTATCCAGCTAGCTTGGTAACTAAGCTTCGTAAGACATGTTTTGGCAGCTGTGGTTCAGGAGGTCGAGTGGTTTTCCATTGATCACAAGGTTGGCGGTTTGATCCAAAGCTCCTCTTGTTGAAGTGTCCTTGAGCAAGACACTAAACCCCAAGTTGTTCCCGACGGGCAGGCAAGCGCCTTGCATGAAGCGTTTTGTCCAGTAAGGTAGGAAAGCACTATGTAAATACAGTCCATTTACCATTTTTCCCCAAAATTGTCGGTATACTGAAATCCCCTCCTACCAAATTCTCCACATCATAGTTATTGGAGAGAACATGTGGTATTTCTCAGCTGACCTGGATGCAGATGAGTGGTCAAAAGATGGGGCGTAAAGGAGGGCAAGAAGATGGATGATCCCCATTATCTCCTGCAGGTAGTAAAGAGGGAGAGACGTGTCTGCTGAGTAATTCATAGACTCACTCGATTCCATTCGCTGCTTTCCTTCCCTCCTCCTTTGTTTGCTCTCTAAACCCTCTGATTACAAAGTCATTTTTAGTTCAGTGCTGCTGTTTGCTGGGAAACTGCCAAACCCCTGGTTGGTCATTGCGCTTGTTTTGCCCACTCCCATTCAGCAAACATTTACAGAGGAACAGTGCAGGTTTTTGGTAGTTTAGGTAGTAGTGCCTGGCTTGTTTATGGTTGTTTGTATTTATTATTTTACAGGTCTGAGGTGTTGAAAGAATATACAGCAGCATAAATGTGGCTCAGATTAGTCAGTTTAATGGTGGACACTGTTTTCATTTGTTCCTACTCTTATCTATATCCTAGTATCTGCTCCTGCAATGACCCAATATCCCCCATGGAAATCATTAAAGCTCCACCTTATCTAATCACATAGATAAGATGAAACTTTACTCACTGTAGAACTGTAGGTGATCAGGCACAGTGCTGTCAAGTGCTGGTAAATGTAGTAATGAGATGGGGATGATTAAACTGGCACTGACGGAGGCTTCATGGTGTAATGATAAGTGGTGTCTGTATTACTGCTGTTAATGGACCGCTGTAGCTCAAAATAATTGTTTTTGAAAGTTTAAATTGGCCTTAAAGTAGAGCTGGGCAGTTAATTGTTATCAATCTCATTCTGACCTGTTGACTCTGCAGTATTTTTTTATTAGCAGGGAGAGCCGCTTCATCAAAACAAGCGCTCTTAATATCTCCCTAAATTGCAATGAGAACACTACAGTACACCATGTGATTTAAGTGTGTACGGGCAGAGCGGATAGAAGCAGTACTAAGTTAATGTGTGTGAGAGAGGAAACGAGACCAACAAGAGTCAGAAAGTAAGTTGCTGTTTGAAGTGTGAAAGGTTTTTAATTTCACACATGATGTTTTTTTTCACATTTTTTTTACGAACTAGTATGAGTTTCTCATTGGTTGTAGTTAACAGTAGATCCACAGTTATTACCTGAGGCTGCGAACTTCGTCCGGTTTGCTGCTGATCATTTTTGCATTAACAAGTTAGGAGCTTTCCAAGACTTCTACAGGACTTGAAGCCTCAGCTAATTTCCACGGCAGCTGCGGTTCAGGAGGTAGAGTGGTTGTCCATTGACCACAAGGTTGGCGGTTCGATACCCGGCTCCTCTTGTCTGCTTGTCGAAGTGTCCTTGAGCAAGACACTGAACCCCAAGTTGCTCCCGATGGGCGGGCAAGCACCTTGAAAACAATAGGGCTTGTGGCGACATGTGGCGAGCTGCCATGCAATGTCTATAAAAAGCTGCGGCGAGCTCAGCAAGCTGCGGCGAAGCGCGGCCAAACAAAAGTTGGGAAAAGTTTAACTTTTAGCGGCGAAGTGCGACCAGGGAGGACCCGCTGCCAATCAGAAAAAAAGATCCTGTGACTCCATATTGACCTATTTTACAAAGAATTTCTTCCCCCCTGAAACACAGCCGCTACCTGGTGTGAATTCGACGTAACACTCATGGGATTTTGTAATCAATTACTTGATTTAATCGAAGGATCTGTAAAACTGAGTTTCTCCACAGAGAATCACACAAAAGCACCGCTTTAAAATGTTGTGTTTGCCAGAGATGTGCTCATACATTTCTTGAAAATAAACATGAAAAAAACACATAAAAAAATGACTAATCTTCTACGGAAATCTTAGTCGACTAAGACCCAAACGACCGATTTGTCGACTAAGTGACTAAGAGGGGGGCAGCCCTGTAATGGCATATTTTCCCCGGATCCTTGAGTAAGTATATGGGCCTGTTATACAATCAGGTATACAATCAAACCTGAGTCAAGCCAAGGTCATAGGCCTGTGTACAAGGTGGGGTTAGCAGATAACTTTGGTGGCCAGCAGTAAAACCTCTTTTTGGAAAGTATGAGTGTACAGGAAACTCCAGTGAGTAGGACCACAGCGTTTGTTGAGGAAAGACCACTCAGTGCAGAGAAGGACTGCTCACTGGTCTTGGCTCATTCCTCTCTGTGGTCACTTACTCCCACCACCAACTCATGAAGAAAAAACTTCCACTGGGCTCACCCAGTGAGTTCAGCCCATTGTTATGCAAAACCAAAACATTCGATGAATGTAGAATCACATTGTGCATTTAGAGCTTTGAGAACATGTAGGATTTAGGGCGATTACTGAAGGGGACTTCGTACATGGCTGCTGGTTAGCTCTGTAATAGGATCCAAAAGAGAAGAATGTTGAGCCTCGGAGCGAGCTAGCTGGCTGCCGCTGTAAAGTCCAGTTTGGAGATAAAGAGGCAGCTATGCCGTGCCCCTGCCACGGCGGAGGATAGAACGTGGAGGGGTCATAAATATTTCAAGGGTGTGCCTCGGAGCGGAGTAGAGCTTCAGATTCTTGTGCTGCTCTCATATGCTTCTACTGCCTGTATATGAGAGTCTGGGCACATGGAAGAAGTGTGTGCATGTTTGGTCCATTTACTTTCTGCTTGTGGATTGTTATGGTGCTCCTAACAAACCACAGAGCTGTTTCATTTGAGCCTTTTTAGTTATTGTCCTGGCGGTCCCGCTTACATTGTGTTGCTCTCTACTGCAGGTCCTGCCTGTTTGTTTTCTTTACGGTGCTCTTCAACATCCTGTCTCTGTCGTTATACGAGCCATGAATATTTAATGGAATGGGATTGTAATATTTAGAAAAATGTCTGTTCTTCTCTCTTTGCTCATTCAAGCGTGGATGAGTCCACAGAGTTTAGATCCCTGCCAGCACAATGATTTTAGTGTCCCTGCGGCTTCCCTCATTGGAAAGGTTTTCAGTATTGGTTATATCATTATCAATTGATCTATCGTTTTAACGAGGGCTGTCAAAGTTAACGCGATAATAACGCAAATTCGTTTCAGCGCCACAAATTTCTTTAACGCATTAACACAACTTGTGATTTTTAGGTTGTAGCGAGCATTTTTAACAATCTTTCAACTGGTTCATTAATGTAGAAAAACAAATAAACAGAGATTATTACTATCCACACTATATCAAAGCTTCTATCCGTTTGTTATGAGGCTAATGGATACAGTAAAGCCCCAGATCATGGACTCTGTCTTTGCATTGGCCAACACCCAATAATACTTGGCTCCAACTGTATAATGCTGTCTCTGTTGACTTAAGTCCCCTGCAGTTGAGTTCCTTTAACCTTTTAAATCAGATGGCTGTATAGAACTAGGAAGTTTGTCTTTTTCAAGCCAACGAGAGACTTGGCCTTTTGATGAGACAACAATAGAGAGATAATGATGCAATGGTTCAACAAGCCCACAGTTTGGGTGGGTCAGTTTTTGGGTCACGGTTTCAGTTTTGGTTCCGTTTGTTTTGCACATTAGGGAGAAGAAAAAACGAACCATTTCCAATGTGTTTGAAATCAGATAGATTTATTGATTGATAGTAATTGATATTTCTATATTATATGAAGTCATAACACAGATTTTAAACATGAAATAAGGCAGGCTACTTAATGCTCAAGTAGGCCTGTGTTCAGATAATTAAAAACATTATTATATTTGTCTCCCGGGGAGCAACTTGGGGGTCAGTGTCTCGCTCAAGGACACTTCGACATGCAGACAGTAGGAACCGAGGATCGAACCGCCGACCTTGTGGTTGAAGGATGACCAATGAGCAATAATTACCTCTTCTATGTCTCTGGCACCTCATCAAATGAGCGTTGAATAGTAATGCTAACATTATAGCATTGAATTATAGTGCGATTCAACAAGCCCACGGTTCGGTTCGTATGCAATCAAACGGTTTGTTTTTTACGGTTCGGTTTTGCATCCCTAATGTAAAGATAGTGCCAGCCTCCTGCTAGGCCACCATACTGTACTGTCCTGTCCATCCTGCTTCAGAGAGACCACTGAGCTCTGTGATTGGCCAGAAGGTGCATTTGGTAGCACTCAACCAGGGATTGTTTCTAAACGAATAAAGGTGTGAGCACCATTTTTGCACAACTTAATACATATCTCCTCAGTTTCAGAATATTTACTTTGTCATAACGGGTGCCACCAGGCACTGTGCTTGTGGTGACACTGGATGTGTCCTTGCTGCAAGAGCGATGGCATGCGCAGGGCAGTGCAACGGGCACCGGCGCCAGGGAGATCTGCTGACCAAACAAGCCGCATGCCCCACTTCAAGGACACATTGCAAAATTCACTCTGCTGCTTTGTGCACCGCATTCTTCTGCCCAGCAAAGGCTTTTGTTCTGCCTCCATCAGCTTTCTGGTGTAAATTCTTTGCTGCCCATTCGCCCACCTAATATAGGTGTGTATCTGTGATCCCTCTCTGTGCCCATCTGATGGAGACAGCATGAGAGTCGGATGGCACCTAAGGAGCCCTCCTCTAGCTAACACCGCAGCTCAATCTGTCCTCCCTGGTCTAATCACAGTCACAACACATACAGCGTCCTTCTCAGATAGCTGAATTCTCTCTAAATCCTTTGATTCACACCTCCAAAGGATAAAGTATTGGCTCTATTATTCATGTTTCCTGCAGAAGTACAGTATGTTCACAGCATTTGCACTGCGGTGTTTTCAAGGTGCTGTGTGAATTGCTTGCAGAGGATATAGGAGGAGGCTGCAGGGCTGAGGTCACTGAGCTGTGCAGGGAGCCTTTATAAAGTTTTTCAGAGCCCAAGGTAAAACTTCATTAATAGTCCTTCATTCATTCATCACCTCCCTTTTGCTGTTTTGATTATGTAATCTCAACTTTTCTCGTTTAATATTTGACTGCTGCGTTCATCATCGCTGAAACATAGTGCACATTGCCAAACAGCCGCATATGCCCTTTCACACATTCATTCTGAAGCGTTAATGGAAGACGTTGCCTTGACTCTACTGCCTCTCAATTACTCTCAAACACTTTGTGATTGTTCTGCACACGTAAGCAAAAGTCGTCACATGTCAGATCTGGAGTTAGTCGTAATAAAGAGTGTAACGTTTAGTGATAATATTACAACCTCTTGAACCACCAAGCTGCTCTAACTGGTTTTACTTCCTTTGCCCTATCGGCTCCCTTATTCACATAATACCTGTCAGGTTTATAATAAAGGCTGAAAATGTGAAAACACATCAGGAGGCATCACAGAAGCTCCTGATTGAGTTTCAGAATACAGGCTGTGTGAATTTCTCCACGAATTGAGCGTTTCGATACTTTCACAGTATTTATACAGCACTTAAACCTGCCTTATAATAAAAAAACACATGAAAATGTCACTTTTTACATTATGGGACCTTTAAATAAGCTGTCACTGACAGGAGTTGGCAGTGTTTAATTAAGGTACGTAAGTGATGATAATTCATTCCAGAGCGGTGGTGTAATAATGTACCGGTCAGTGGCATCAACACCTATTAGCTTCTCTTGACCTTCTCCGGCCGGGGGAGCTAGCAGAGGTCAGCCTGCGAGGTATGACAGGACCGTGGAGGCTGTGAACTTAGCTCCATTAGCAGCCGGCCAACAAACCGCTCACTGCGAAAGTGTTGAGGAAGCACTACAAAGGGGAACTTAACTCTTGCTGCTTTACTTACAATATATGTTTTGCCAGGAAATGTATGTAATTCGGATTATGCGTTTTTGTGCCAAGAGTGGTGTCTAATCACATTGCTCTGACTACATCACTTTTGTTTTAAAGAGATGTCTGCGAAGACCTTAAACAAGTTTTGAATTCTTTTATGTCGGTTCAATCGATGTCTAGGCCTACTCAGGTGTGATGTGCAGATCAAAGACAAACAGCCCTTTGTAGCAGCAGCAGGCTGCATTGTGAGCCTTCCTGGTGGAAAACAAACAGACAGAAAATGTCTGGAATGTGCCGTGACCTATCAACTTAACCGTGAGGAGAGGGCTTTCCAAATCCCCATCACTGCTGGAGGGCACGACTGCACACACCAAACAGGCACATAGCATAGCAGGTTGTCCCAGCCTTTTAAAAGAACAAGGCCAAGTTGCCCCCCCCCCCCCTCCTCCTCTTTCCCTGAGGTGTCCCAGTAGACTATGGGAGGGAAGGAATAAAATAAAACTGAAGTGAGGTTGTTTTTTTTTATTGTGGGGCTAAAGCCAGGCCTTTTTTTTTTTAGATCTAAAACTCAGCTCGCATACCAGAAAATGTGTTTCCAGACTGTGTGCTCTAAGCAAGCAGACAGTTTTAGGCAAACTCTGCCGCTGTTCCTCTCCAGAGACTTTTCCAAGCGTGTTATTCAAAGTGTACCTGTATAGCCAGATAGACGCAAAGCGAGGGCAAGTCAGGACTGCATTTTAAAGCTCCTAAGGCATAACTGACAAAGTGTGGAGTGTCTCTTTCCGCATTTGACAAACAATCGCTAACTAATGTCTGTAAGTTTTAAATCATCTCGATAAACATCCGAGCTGTTTTTCAGGAGACAGTTCCCGGTGCTGCATTTTAGAGCTAGAGCAAATGCATTTGAAGCACCCTGAGGTGAAAGATGACAACCTTAAAGACATGTATCCCGACTCAACCAGGCCGATTCAGTATCACGCAGGCACAACTGAAGTGACTAGTAATTTATTAAAGTAGTTTATTACATATATTCATATATTCATATATTTGAATTTTTTGCGTTCATTTCTATTGGTAATATTAACTTTGTACTCACCAAGTTAATTGCTGAGATCTCGTGAAATCACTAAAACAAAGTCAGACGAGGTTAGAAAAGCAAACGTTCAGATTGTAATAGAGGTTTAAATAAACCCAGAGCTTGTTTACACTCATTTGGAAGAGAAAACAAAGATAAACCCTAATGTTTTTACCAAAATTGTCCACAAAGATCTTTGACCACACTTGCCGTAGTTGTGCCCTTGCACAGTTTTCATTATTAATGACATTTTTTCTGTCACTTCTACCTCAAATAAAGTGTTTTTTAAATATCTGGCTTAACTGTTGGCTTGTTTGCAACCTTTTTGATCGACTGAATGCTCATTTATGTTGTCATGGCCAACAGAAGTAATGGCCACAGCTGCTAACATGAGACTCACGTTGTAATAAACTGAAATGACCTTTTAATGCTGAGGGAAAGAGATAGTGATACAGATGCTTTTTCAGTTTAAAACAATGGAGAAATCCATCCTACAGCTGCTTTAACCTACACAACCATCTGCTGGTAGCCATACACATTTGAGAGAGAAATGCCACATGCAGGCTCATTAGAATATATCGCCCACGGCTCGAGGACAACCTTTGCAAAGGTGCACCATATTTTTCTCTCAAGCCAATCGGAGCACACTGGGCTTTTTCAGGAGGGGATAGGGTAAAGAGACAGGCGCTAAAACTGAGCGTTTCAGACAGAGGGTTGAATACAAGTATATTCAGTACGAAAATAATGTGTTTTTTGAACATTAAAGCATGTAAACATGATCTTGTAGATGCCCAAAATACAAGTATGACCCTGAAAATGAGCATTATATGCCCCCCTTTTTTTAAAGGTTGAGACTGCCAGGAAGAACTAGCACACCTCTCTTGATCATTTTATCTCCCTTCTGAACTTTTGGATACAGCGGTTGATGAGAGACGTTTTTTTTTATGCAAGCACAGTTGCACGTTTTATTGAGCAAGTTAATGTTATTCCACCTGGCATCCCTTTATAGTCTTTGTATTCCTCTGTAACTATGAAAAGATAACTAAAACTTATCTTTTTTTCTGTAGATTTGACACATTTTCATTGGCCTTTTTTATAGTCAGGTTACTACCCAAGGAGATTGCATCCAATCTCCATTCCTGGGTAATGATGTATTAATATGGTCCCTCATACTGTGCACGTTCAAAGTCTAAACTAATCTCAGTAATGTTTTCTCTGGCACTACTACTAGCACACCAGATGTTTTCACTGATAAGGAGTTCAGAGAGTAGCGGAGAGCTGTTCTGAACCAAGTTTCTTACCTTTTAATCGCATTTAACTTAACTTTGAAATTGAAAGTTTTTATACTCATTGTCCAATGTCAAGGCATAGCCATGTGGCAGTATCCAAAATGACCCCCCTGTACTGATCTGTGTACAGCATTTGGCTTCTGAATACACCTTTTTGTCGCTGCACTAAAGCACAGTTTTAGCTGCTTGTCAACACACCCTAAAGATTTTGAATAACCTTTTCACCCACTGTTACTTGTGGAATCCCAGGCGCTCGGGGAGGAACAATGACATGGATACAACTTTAAGCTGACCTGTAATCTAATATAACCCACATGCACACGTAACACGTCTCGGCGCTCTTACTCACAGCATTCTTGAAATAGAGGTCACGGGCCTCCGCAGTCTCTGCGGTTGATGGCTGTGGTCCCGTAACGTGTGTGTGACTCGCTCCATGATGACAGTTGGAGCTCAGTTGTTGAATCTCGGGAAGCCTGTTCTTCATTCCTCGTCGTCCCCGTTGCCTCCATCCAAGTAGACAGCCAAGTTTAACCTTTCATAAACTTTCCTTCTTTGTATGACGCATCAAACATTTGTGTTATCCATGTGGGTGGGTGTGATTCTTTGCAACTTTTGCGTGTTTAAGTATGTACTGCAGGGGTGTGTGTTTGTGTGTGCTACGATTCAACCTTTTCATATATTCATATGACGCACTGTCATATTCCCACATTTTGAAGTCTTTGTTATTAAGTTGCTTGAGGGCTCTAAACTGTCTCTCAGCCATAATCAACAAAGCGGCAGTGTGATATAATAGCTGATGATTCAACACTGTCAATAACGCCAGATAATAATAATTACAGTGAGCCCAAATATACTGTACACGCCGACTCCACCCTGTCTGTCATTAGGAGGAAGTCTGAAATGCCAACAAGTGGCAGATGGCTGCTGCTGGGATGCCTTGCCCCGATGACACACACTTGAGTGCAAACTTTCTCCTGAGGCTTATTACTACTGCAGCCTCCAATTCTTAGCGTAATTGGCAATCGCGTGGTGCGTGCGTGTGAGTAAGAACCCATACGACCTGAAAATCCGAGAGCTGCTAACCCATGACAGAGTTGCTGCTTCCTTGCCTCCCTCCTTTTTTTTATTTAATTTGATGAGACAAACCAAATTTAATTGTACTGTTGTCGTGGTCAGGCCGGGCCTATATTTAGCCATCGGGACATTAAATCATAGTGCTCTGATAACCAATGCGGAGAGAGGAGAGTAGTAAGAGGAGGATGAGTTCCTGCACAAACTGCCATGTGTGATGAAGGTCTGATCAATAGGACTAAACTGGGAAGGATTTACACAACAAAGGCTTGCTGTCAAAGCAGAGAACACACCACCTATTACAGCCCAATCTGTAAATCCTGCCGGTTCTCAACGCGTGCACCTCGTCTCCTTTGATTATTGAGTATTGTCAGTGCGTCGTGAAACGTTTCATTATTGTATTTGTGTGAAACTCTTGTCTGTGGGAAATGTTTGAATTAATGTCATGTTGACCAAGCTAATCTGTTGAAAATGTACTGGAAAATAGTAAAAGAAAAAATCCGTGGGGGGGGAACAAGTCTGTTTCTATTTAAAGATGACTTGCTGTTTGGTTTGCTTTCTTGAGGTTAAAGTCAGTCCTTCCAAGTCAAATCTATAAAGAGAGTTGTATTTACATGTCTGTGTCCAGAGGGTCAGAACAAGGGAGGAGGAGGAGTGGGAGGAATAGCGAGGCCTGGATTTAAATTGAACCTTTCATAGAAACAGCTGGAGTACGTCAGACACCAGGGAAATCGGCACTGACCGATTATTAATATTGCTCGTTTTTAACCTGTTTACCAGATGTGTGTGCTTCTCGACATGGACTAACGCAGTGAAGTCTTTTTTTTTTTTGGATGACTTACTCCTGATTATAGTTCTCCCGATGCAGTAAATACCATGTTGAAAGAAATGCTAAGAATTAAGGCCATGTATTCCCAAACTCTGGATGGCTTATGTGGTGTGTTCACTCAGGTGAAACAGTCACAATGTCCGCAGTAAAGTATATGTGTGTGTGTGCAGCCTATGTGGCATTTTTGAAAAAAGGAGTTTGCGATCACTGTGCTTTTTGTAGCTGGGTATTGATCTGAACCTTGCAGAGTAGTAAAAATGCATTAGTTCTGGGTCATTACAGCGACAGCAGAACTGACTACTGGAAATATTGTGCTTTATCAAAAGCACCGGCAATTTACTAGCTTTTCATGGCGTTGCATAGAGCACGATTTGATCTTTGGTATTTATTTACTCCTAAAGAGCTGCGTAACTCCCAACATCATGCATCAAGTGTAGCCTTTTGTCTTCTTGAAGTGCTGTGAAGATGAACTGTCCACAGGCCTCAGCCAGTGTTGTCCTCAAGGCTTTGACCTTTGACCCACTGTTACTGATGCTGCGTCAGGACGAGCGCTGTATCCCCTGCAGGCCGCAGAAGACGAATGATGGGCTAACGCAGAGCTTCAGCAGGGCTGCCATCAATCTGCACTTTCTCTTCAGGGCAAAAGGAATCTGCCCCTGGCTAGAGACCATCGCCGACGGTCATCTGGGACCCCTGAGTCTGTTTTTTTCGCCGTCGGCAGGCTTTGCACATGCATGTGTGTGCACATAAATACACACGCACGGATACTCCTTCCCCCCTTCCCCTCGTGTCACAGCCTGTTTGTTGAGTTAGCCTGCAGGTTTGGCCCCTGGCTTACATGTGTGTGGGGATAAGTGCAAAAGCAGACCCTGTGCTGGCCGCCCCGTCTCTCTCTCTCTCTCTACGGAACTGCTCTCTCTACGGAACTGACCATTTATTCTTCTTCTCTGTCTTTTTTTTTTTTTCTGTAAGGAGTGGGTGAGGGTTTGAAGCACTGAATGCCCTGCTCAGTGAAAAGATGCTATTACAAGACTTAGCCGGGACAAGAGTTTGTTTTTGTCTTGGAATCCGCTCCACTTTTTTTCGAAGTATCGGCTACAAGTTAAACCCCACCCTTAGCAATCTAACACCGGTTCCATAAATACGGGATATTTGGTCTGGTGTAATGGACTGGTATTTATTAATTGCATTTTTGGAGATGATTGTTTTAAAAACAATATGTTACAGAAGTTCATGCGTTCCTGCGGTGAAACCTTTGACTCACTATAGATCCTCAAGAATGGACAATAATTCCTGAGGTTTCACCACTTGCACGTTGTTTACTGCTTGAGAACAGCTCACACAGTGTCAGCCACACTAAAGTGCCACTTTATTTACTTGGAAACCGCCCATTTTTCTGGCACTCATTGAGGCTACATCCACACTAATGCATTTTCAAACTCTGTTTTAAAACAGAGAGTTTTAGGGCCGTTTCAGAATTTATCTCCGTCCACACTACCACGCCTGAAAACACATATCACGTGACCAATCACGTACGCTGGGCATGCGTGTGCCGGTATTAACAGGAAGCAGCGATGGACACAGGAATTGATGCAAAGCGCTCGAATAATAGCTTGCCCCCTGCACATGTACTCATACACAATAAGCTTCAACCATCTCTCGCTCCGAGCAGGTTGAAAGTAATGCGAAGAATTACTTGCAAATACTTGACACAGGTCTGAATGCAACTTTGCATAATGAACTCCTGAGGGACGTGCTTGAAACTCTTTTATTTCCCCAGCGAGGCAGCAGAGGCTTCGCCGCGTCAGCTAATAGAGGCCGATTAGCCTGCAGTGAAGTTGGCAGACAGTATCAGCTGGCTAGTGTTACAGATCAGGAACAATATCACCACAGCTGACTCTCTCTCTTATCTTCCACATGTCCTGGAAGAACAGCGAGCAGCCGTGCCGCTGCCTGGTCCGAGGGCTGCCTGACTTTGAATTGTGGGCGTATGTGGAATGCGTGGCTGGAAAAGGGCCTGGGAGGGCTTTGAGAAATTTTTAGAACAAGCATATTATTCAGTTGTTTTTTCCCCATGTATGGGGAAGCGGCGAGAGCTGGCAGAAAACCTCAGGAAGCTGGTGAAACGGACCTCAGGCTGTTGTCTGTTTGACAGACGTGAGCAAACAAGCCCCCGTGGCTGCTGCTGCTGCTATGCTGTTTGTTTGTTTGCATGATATAACACCCATTATCTATCATACATCTGTGGGATTGTTCTACAAAATGATGAGTTCTTTGTCTTCGCTTTGAAGTCCCGTGTTTGTCAGAATGAAGGTTTACCTACAGTTTAGCTTCAGGACGAGTTGCTCTGAGGCACATTAGTGCACGTTGCTGCAGCACAGATGTTCTGAATCTGTCTGCTGCTGTCCATCACTTTCTTTCTCCTCTCCCTCTCACACAGTTCAAATTGCATGAGGCTAACCTCAGCTCACCTTAGCCTGGAATCTACTATATCTCTTCTCGGTTCATTTCTGTCTGTCTGCCTGTCAGATTCCTCACTGCGAGGCTCACCCAGGGCTTTGACCACTGGCAACAATGCTTGAGGTTTCAGCGGGGAGGATATTGATTGAGGAGCTGGAGGATGGAGAAGCCAAGGGAGAGACCGAATGAGGGAGACTGTGAAAAAGGGAGTAATGGCAGGCACTGAGAGGGAGCATGAAGCGTAGATATGTGGAACTGAAAGATAGAGGGAACTAGATAACAAGACCTGCTGAGATAAAGTAGAACAAAGGATGAGAGTGTAATGGTTGGAATAAGAGTGAGAGTAGATCTTTTCAACATGGTAAGAAAGAAAACATGCTGCAGGAGGTTTGGCCGATATGTACCGTGAGACAATATAAACTATGTTGTAATACCATTTATAACATAGGAGACATTTCTGATTGTTTTAGACCATTGGGGGCAATATTACTAAACAATGACCAGGACTGTTTTTAGCAAAAGAATTTGAATGGGGATTCATTCGTTCACAAGCCCTAGAACTAGCTAACCCGACCCTCCAGGTGGTTTGTTACACGGAACCATCTGAGAAGCCGTCATTGGAAACTGTTTGTAAAAGGGCAGGCACTTTCAAAAAAATGCTTGGCAGGTGATTGGATGAACTATCTGTCAATCAAACTCTTGCCGAAGCCAGTCGGGAGAAGAGCGAAAACATCTTTTCCATCAAGAAAAACCTTCAGTGCCGTTCTTTGCTTTTCTTTCCATGAAAAAATACTCTCCAGTTCTGATATAACTGATGCTGTCGCAGCAAGGAGCCGCCATTGTTGTTTAGAACGACCAGTCGCCTCTCCGTGTCGCATCACACACACCTAAACCACGTCTGTAGCTGCCAGTAGCTCCTCACAGGACGCTGATTGGTCCGTTGCTGGGCTTTGCCTGACATAAACGTGTTACTTGAAGCCTGACAAGATGGATTTTGGTGTGATATGTGATCCTGCGATTTTCGCATGATCTTGTGACATCGCAACAATCCAGCTGCCTTGCAAGGTAAAGAACTAGCTGAGAGAAAGGGACTTTTTTAATCATTATCTAAAACCAGGAAAAAGCAAATCAAACAGAAGAATGTTTCTACAGGCAGCAGTAATAACATCCTACAGAACCGACGTCTCACAGGCCTGGATGACTCATCAACTACTGTACATTGTGTATCAACATCCAGTAGATAGAGACGTGTTACAGACCAAGACTTCGGGCTATGTCAGCTGTGGGATCGGCCTGTCAATGTCTCACTTTCAGCTGCTCAGGTACGGCATGTCCCAATGAAAGAAGATGAGAAAGATGGTCTCAAAGCAATGCAGAGAAGCTCCAAATCACCTCGCTGTAAAACGATCAGGCTGTAAAAAATGATCAGGCTGTAAAAAATCTCTCCGCTGGATGGTTAAGTTACCTCAGCCAGCAGGTGTAGTTGCGATAGTGTCAGTTTGCACACACGATCCAACAGGTTCTTTTGAAGCTGACATCATTAGAAGAAATCTGATACTCTGCCCTTTTGAGTATCTGTATTGTCAAGGTATTTGTGGTTAGCTTGAATGCAGTCAGTTATCTCACTCATGTCACTCTTACATTTTTATGAAACATATTATTATGCCTATTAAGCTTCAGGGGGAAATAGTAGTTCTACATCACACAGAAAAGGCCACACATTTAATGAAGGAATGGATTGTCTAAATCATCAACTACATCAATAATAAGATGGGACGGGCCAGGATCTGTCTCATTCAGCTCAGCAGGAGGTTGATTGGTTGATCGATCAGTCGTATGTTCCTTTCGCAGTTAATTAATCAAAGCAGCACATTGCAATGTCGGGGAAAAACAAAACCTTCTGAGTTTGTACAAAGTAGAGACAAACAGCCCAATCAGTCACAATCAGGTTCACAGATGTGCGAGAATATAGCTGCACAGCAGGTTAGACACCAGGCTGAAGTCAGTTTGATAATCACCACTTGGAACATGTTTTACCTAATAGAGAGGCGAAGTCCCGCCCCTTCCGGTGGACCCCATGGGACCTTATTTCGGAAGAAATATGTACTGTATCCCGTTTGAATTGCGGCATGATCACAGAAATTCAAACGTGATCAAAGTTATATTTGTCTCTCGGCGTTGACTACCGTTCATATTTTTTTCTGAAATAAGGTCCTCTCTTTAGACTCTGCGGTGAGTTGAAGTCGGTTTAAAGTTTGTATTGGCAGCTTGTGTCATCACTAATGGCTGTGATCAACTGGGGGATGGGAGTTGGAGCACTTATCAGCTCCACTAACCAATTTCCTGACCTGTTCATGGTGTACACTTTTAGCCTTTTGGCTTTTCGTTCAATGCATGCTGGGATACGTTCCAGTCCCCCCCCTCAACCCTGTACTGGATAAGTGGCTTTAGATAATGGATGGGCAGCGGTGTGGTGTAGATCTGACATACACGCAGCATCATAGGAAAGTGTAGCTGTCACCTAGTTAAAGTCACGATGTATGCGAGCGTTAGGCGGCCCCCATTGCACAGCACTTTCAGTCCCGCAGCACTTGTTGACCAATAACTGTAATGAGCCTCCAGGTCACAGGGGACCACTTTCACTCTGAATCTTTGGCCATTCAGGGCATTTGTGTGCTTCCTGTCTCCAGATAAGACCTTTAGAAGTGCCTTTATCCCAGCTCTGGGATGTGTGACTGAGCAGCCATGCATCCCTATTAGCTGGGACACACATTTCTTTTTGTAAGAAGCTGTTCTTCTTCCCCTGTTTACCTCAGCCATGCTGCTGCTAGTGAGTTATTTGGAGTTTTTGTATATATATGTGTGTGTGTGTGTGTGTGTGTGTGAACATATATATCTGCCTGCTCAGGCGAATGTGAAAGTGGATGATGTGTGTCCTGTGATTGCAGGTTGGAATGTGTGTTACGTTAGCGTCTGCAAGCAAAGCAAAGCACAGTCACGGGTCAGCAAGTACCTCAGTCAGTCACACACTTCCTCCCTCCTCCCTCCTCTCCCTCTCCCTCTCCCTCTCCCTCTCCCTCTCCTTCTCCCTCTCCCTCTCCCTTTCCCTCTCTCTCTCTCTCTCCCTCCCTCACTCTCTCCAGGAACTGGGTAGCTTGCCTGCAGACGAGGAGTGGTGAGGTTAACACCAACCCTCCAAAGTATCACTGCACTCCTGTCCTCATTGTCCTTCAATATGTAGCAAGGCCTTCTGATTATCTGATGAGATAGTGTGTGGATGTCGCTTTTATAACGCTGGTGTCGCTCCGTCGTTATCATTGAATAGTCAAGCAAAGGTTAAAGGATATATCCACTGACTCTCAGAGGAAGCAAATGATTTCTTTACCTTCTGGCACTGAATCTCTTGTGAGGGTAAATCATGTAATGTTCGTTTTTCAATGACAACTGAGACATAAAGCAAGGCCCCGGATGTATATTTTGACACTCACTTATGTTCATAAGCTCCGTGTGTTGTTGGCTTTGTTGACTTTGTGGACTTTGTGGTATTAACCGGCACATTTATACCAATAAGAATTTGTTTTATGGTTTTGCAAGCGGCTCACCTCTTTCAAAATGATGTGCTGCAGGAGTAATTGTCTGTTACAGCACAGGACTCTGGGCCGAAAACTTATCTTCTGGTTGTCATATAGTGTTCAGTCAACCAAAGGAACAGTCCTGAGGTCTAAACAAAACACCTCGAAATGCTTGTTGTCTGTGGGCATGTAAGTAAAACACATTATTAAATCCTTTACATCCTGAAATTCAGTCCCGCTCTCCTCAGAGGTATTGCGCTGAAATGAAACCCAGGCTGTGCTGCGACTGAATCTTTCATATGAAACATTCGGTTTTCGCCCGTTCGGGTGGTTGGCAGTGCGGTAAAGTCTTTTTTTGGATGAGGAGTTTGCTGTGAGGTAACCATTGTAAACAGTGTTATCAGGCAGACTGCAGGAGGAAGTGTCCGTCATCGACTGAGCGATCAAACCGCGGCTCTCCGTCACGCTGGTATTTCCGACTTTTGGATGCAGGACCCTGTTCCCTTCTTGAAAGTCGGATGTTGAAGGTCACGCAATGATGAGCGTGTGTTTTTATATACAAAACACTTAAATAATTTCATTGCCTTTATAGTGCAGGACTGAGAAAATAACAACAGTCTACTTTCCAGTTTTATTTCTTTATTTCAAAAACAATTATTGAATCCTGACGCCAAAGCAAAACATCAAATCAAAATGAAATAAAAGTTTTTATGCTAGGCATGTGACGGTGAGGACATTTCCAACCGGTTAACAAACTTGTGACAACACCGGTGTTGCCGATTAAGAAAAGATGAAGCTCAATATCTGTAGAGCGCTTACTTTGATCTTTATCGTTGGATGGCTGTGTGTCTGGCCTCTCCGGTCAAGCTTTGTCCACACCGGCTGTGACCGCTCCGTCCACCGCATGGCGATTGCCTCATTAACATTTTGGTTCCCTTATAGCATTGGATTTAAACCCCGAATATTGCCAAATAGGCGCTTTTGCTTTTCGCTTTGATACTAAATCCTCCGCCATCGTCTTGTCTGTCAACTCTCTCTCGTCCCGTGTGTGTGAAATCTGACTCCTGCTACTATCGACTATGTATTGGTAAAACGGCGCTGATACGCAAAAAATTGACAAAATGGTTTTTATTTCTATAAAAATAGCAAAATGACAGTGGGAGCAGCGGGCAAGTGATGTAATCGGTGTATGCCTGAAGTGTAGTGTAACACCGACTACCGAGGCAAGCCTACCCTATGCACTTCAAGGCATTTGCAGCCACTTGTTTCTTTACCTTTGAACTCTATGAGTCAGCCGGCCAGGCAGGCTGGATTCAGCTGCTCACTTTGTAGCCGGCTGGCTCTGTCCACATGCTAAGGTCATGCGTGACACACGCAGAGCTGTGGGCCGTTTTAGCCTCAGTCAGGGGCCATCAGCTTCAAAAGAGGCCGTGGCCTGAGGTTGACCTTTTAATGCATCGCCGACACAATTATACCTCCAAGCTGGAAGCTGCGTTGGTCTGTGTCCCCTCATAGCCGCTGAACGAAAGGCCACTCACTCAGATGAGCCGTTGCAGCTTTGCAGCGCCACCAAAATTAACCAAAGGTCAATGAGGTCACACACCTGGCAGGCAGCCTGGCTTCATGAGATCAGTTGTGCGGCGCGTGGTGAAACAGAGAGAGAGAGGGGGAGAGGCTGCTCGGGATTAATGTTATTGAATTCTGTTGGGAGAGATTAATGGAACAGTGGTTTCATTAGGATCAAGAGCATAAAACTGTATTACTGTATCCTGCACTTCAGAGAGCGAGAGAGCACTACAGTGATTGTATTATAGCCTCTTATAGCCTTCCCTTATATCTTTCCTATAGTGTTTTCCGTGTGTCATATGGCCTAGCCCAAACAAAAGACAGTTTCCATTTTCTCACCTCTAGCTCGAGGAGGTTGAGATGGAGGTTGGACTTCTGAAAGATGAGACAAAGCTACGAAACTCCCTTCAGGACACCGCGAACGCAGGCCCTCATTTTTTTTGAGATCATTTGAGAAAGACATAAAAGGATAGACATGAAGATAGATGAAGAAACATAAGAAGACAGGCTGAGAGAAACAGGGAGAAAGACAGAAGAAATAAAGCCCAGTGTTCCTCCGTTATACGTGGCAGATCTCCAGCCTGCCTTTACCCTGATGTCATCTAACATATCTCTGACCTCAGCTAGCATTTTGCCTAGCAGCGCAGGACCAAATGGTATGGCAACCAGATGACTGATGTTTATCCAATGATGTAGTGCTTTTAAAAAAATCTTTTTGTGTCGAACCTCACCATACATGGTCACAGCGAATTATTTGTTGCCTACAGATAATGGAAGAAAGGAAGAACAAAAGTCTTTGTGCGTGTAGTTTGTATCGGACCCAGAAAATCTGATTCAGTTGTTCATCCTGAGGGGAAATTCAATATACAAGGTCAGCATAAAACAGCAGAGCACCATATGTGCAAACAAGGACAATGTTATACGCTTACACAGGTGAACAACTACGCCACTAAGCAGCACTTAGTTAGGTAACCGCTTGACGGGGCGGGTCCATTATTGTTATTTTTTCTTTTTTGAGGTTTTTATATCGCTTCCCAGTAGTGTTCCTTATGCATTCAAATCTGAACATTTAAATTGTGGTCAAAGAATGCATGTTTTAGAGTCAAAAGGCTATTTCCCCGAGCCCTTCTAAAAGTTTTTTCCCACATGACCTGACGTAGGTTTCGGCATGGTGACGCTGCTACATGTACAGTATACAGTATATACATCCTTATTTATAGTCAGTATATTACATTCAGTATCTAGATGGTGGTCGGCATGCTCCCAGTCTGGAGAAGCAAACCGGAGTATTGCTGTGGATCATCAAGTTCCTTCTGTACCCTGGAAACAGCAATAAAAAAACCTCCATCTGCTGATGAAGAACATGATCTTCAGCTGATGGAGGTTTGATGTGATCAACTGCTCCAGAACAGCAATAAAAACTGATGTTTTGGTGAGATTGTTTTCTCAATTGCTGTTTTCAAGGTCAAGAGTGCACTTTGAACATCAGCTCAATACTCATGTACTGTGAGAGTTGAATAAATGTGCAGTTTCTGCCCCACTCAGATTTCCCATCATGCAGGTGCTTTTACTCTGAAATCCAAATGTCCGTTGATGAACCCAAATAGCACCCTCTGCGTTTTGTGATGTAAACATGAGCGTTGTCAGTGTCAGTTACCTTGTTTTGTGTAGTGTGCACGTGCAGTCAAGTGTCTTTTTTTTGCCCGTCTTTTGTCTTTGTGTTTTTAAGGGGGGCAGTGTGTGTTGTCTGAGCTGATAGCGGTACAGACTGGCCGTGACTTATGTCCCTTGTTTCCTGTTGGAGGCCGACTTTGCTGTGTCTCCTGTCAGTGTGTGTTTATCTAGCGTCGCTGTGCTCTCGTCCTTCTTGTCACTCACTTTCCTCTCATCTCCCACCTTCCCTCATCTGTCTGCCAACCTTATATTTCCCTTCTTTTCATAGCTTTTGTGTGTCCACACTCACTTCTCCTCTGTCTCGTTTCCTTCCTTCTGCCCTCTTACACACACCCCTCTTTCTTCCTGCCTCCTGTCCAGTCCTATTCAAAGTCAAACTTCCCGTTGTATGCCCGATGAAAGGCGCTGCAGTGTTTCTTTACCTACAGCGGACCGACTGTATCGCTGCATCACCACCAGTCCATTGGTCCTTATAAGGAAATTAGCTCGGGCTGCCTCAGAGAGATGTTTAGCTGATGATCTATTGTAGTGCCTCATTCCTGGGCCTTCATTTGGCCGGCACATAGTAAGCACCCCTACATGACCTGAGTCAGCATTTGTGTTTAAATACTGCTGTGGAGATGTGCTAAAGATCTGGGCCCAGGCTTACTATTAACATGTTATCACACAGTCGGGATCTCTGTGGATCTCTGTTATTGCTATAATAACACGCCTTATTAAACACAGCGAACAGTTGGAGATACACAGATGAAATAATCAAGTCCGTCGGTGAAGCTGCCGTGTCCTCCTGAGTCAGAGAGCACATGTTTACATTAGTGATCCTTCCAGCACAATGGATCTGTGTTATCCATGTCACTCATTAGACCTGGACAGTGTGCCTGAGAGGAGATAATACCAGCTGAGTGGCAACAAGTTAGGTTTTAACAGGGATCTGTGAGGTAAGCTGCACACTATTTAGGTTACGTCTGCATATCATGAGAATCCGGGTGGATTAGGAGTTAGGATTAAGCTATTGTATGTCAAATTTAGTCTCTATAGTGTGTGGGTGTGTGCACTCATGTCTGTGTTATGGCATTTATTGAGCACATGTGGTGTGAGAGCAGAGCAAAGCATCTGTGTGTGCTGTATGGATCTGCTGCAAAGCATGTTTGCACGTATGCATATGTATTTTCTTTTGCCCACCGGCACTTAAAAGCAATGATGGTGTGATGTCGAAGGCCACGCAGGGTAGTGAGCATTGATCCGACGGCTGTTAACAAAATCCCTTGGCTGGTTTCACTCTCCGCCAGCAGTGGAGATACGAGGACTCCAGGACAAACACACACGGCCGAGTTCACAGGTTCACAAAAACAAACACAACCCAGCATTGATATCTGGAGTAACGGATGGCTGCAAGGTGGGGGTTTGTAAAAACGACACGCAGCACTCGAGCACTGTGTATATACACACGAGAACACAGACGCACAGATGTATGAGTGCTTATAGAAAAAAAAGGGAAATGGTTTGTGAGTCATAGGTCTGCATTAGGATCAGTTCAGGATGTGTTTTGGAAGGGAATCCAAGCGTGAAACAAAGGATTAGGGTCTCTTATGTGTGTGTGTGTGTGTTAATGCAGTCTGTCATTAGGTGCAGATGTGGCCTGCGGGTGAAAAGGGGATCGTCTTCTTAGGTAAAAGAGGATGTGCATGGGTATCCTTTAGGGGCACTTTATGACAGATATAAGAGACATGCGCTATTTATTAACCATTACAAGTGATGGACTAATATTTGTAGGGCTGTTCTTGACCCAAGAAATTCTTAGTCGACTAACACTGGTACGATTTTGTCGACTAATCGATCTGTACAACTGAGTTTCTCAACAAAGAATCACACAAATCTTGTGTTTACCAGAGATGTGGTCACAAGTTTCTTGGAAAGAAGTCATTCAGCATGAAAAAAGCATAAAAAATGACTAATCGACTAAAAAAATCTTAGTCGACTGAGACCAAAACTACCGACTAGGCAACTAATCGACTAAGAGGGGGCAGCTCTAAATATTTGTAATGTCCTAATTGTGTCCTTTATTTCCTCCTCATGGAATGGTATCATGACCAAATATGTCATTCGTTTGAATAGTAATTCACACAAAAACTGTGTTTAAGTAAAAGGACTGAAGGTTTCAGTTGGAATGGATGTGTATAATTACTGGTGTGTCTGTGCACTGTGTGTGTGGTCCTTAAACTATCAGTGTTGATGTTCCTTTGTAGTGTTCGTCTCACATTCTGCCTCTTTGTCTGCCTGTTGGTGTTCAGGTGGTGTTTAGTCGCCTACTGTAGTAGCATGTGCAAACAGGCATGTGGGTTTACCTGTGTGTACATGTGTATTAACCGGTTTGTTTACGCTTCCCTCTTGGTGATTTAGTATGTGAGCATTCGTGTCGTCATACGGGGAGACATTTCTAAAGGCATTCTCTGCAGTATGTGTGTGAGTGTGAGTGTGTGAGTGTGTGTGTGTGTGTGAGAGAGAGAGAGAGAGAGAGAGAGAGAGAGAGAGAGAGAGACATAGCCAGCGGGGCAGGTGTCAGGCGGAGTGACAGGTGGCAGCTGGGAAATGGGAGGATTTCCTCTTTTTAGCAACGGCTGATTAACCCCCACTCCCTGCACCGTCCATTCACAGAGACTATAGATTTCCAACCATGCAGCGCTGCACAGTAAAACTATGTGTGATGCCATTTTTAGTTTCTACAGTTAACAATTAAAGTCAAATATAGCAGCAAGTTTAGAAAGCTTACGTTAAGAATGACTGCTGTAGTTGAAAATGTGGAGATAGTTGAGAATTCTCACCCTTGAGAAAAGAGCTGCAAGGATTAATCAGTTTGTATTCAGCTATTAAATTAATCGGCAACTATTTTGATAATCGATTAATCGGTTTGAGTAATTTTTTAAGAAAAAAAAATCTAAATTCTCGGATTGTAGCTTCTTCAATGTGAATATTTTCTGGTTTCTTTACTCCTCTGTGACAGTAAACTGAATATCTTTGAGTTGTGGACAAAACAAGACATTTGAGGACGTCGTCTCGGGCTTTGGGAAACACTGATTGACATTTTTCACCGTTTTCTGACATTTTATAGACCAAACAACTAATCGATTAATCGAGAAAATAATCGACAATGAAAGTAATCGTTAGTTGCGGCAATATTTGAGAAGCTTTAACCAGAATAATTTTTGTTATGACCCAAGTGATGAATAGATTTTCATGTTTGTGAGAAAATATCAGTGTTCTGTTGATCAAATGTTTGATTAATTGACGTATTGTTCTTGCACTAATCTCTAATGTGGCAAAAAGTGAACTAAACAGGCAAAAAATTGTCAAAAAGGACAGACAGCAACTCAAATATCCTTGCTGTTTCTCAACGTTTAGACACGGAGGTCATGTGACAAGGAGAGGAAGGGAGAGAGACAGACAATGAAAGAGAGAAGGAAACGGGGTAATGGAGGGTTAAAATATGCTCACAGGGAGAGAGAGAGGGAGGAAAGGCAGTACAGTTGTTTGTTTTCCACGTCAGTCCTGTCGGAGGGGATTGCCCCCGTGAGAAAAGACTCTCGCATCATCAAAGAGCAGACAGATACTGTACAACCACTCTGTCTCTATCGGGTTGTTTCCGCCTCTCTTATCCCCCCCTAAAAACTAATTTTGATTTTCCGTCATCGTGTGTGGGTGCTGCTGTTGGAAAAATTGATCTGAATCCGTTACAGATCAATTTCATCTCCTGCTGGTGTGCTATTGTTTCTGATGTTTTCCAGGTGGCACACACACACATGCTCGCTTCCTTTCTTCTCGTCCTGGGTTGACCCCGAGTCAGTTGGGGTCCTTTGACCTCCCATCAACCCCTCAGATTAGTTGCCATCATTATCACACTCCATTAAACCTCCATGAACGGCTGAGATGGCCAGAAGTCAACGGCCCAGCTGTCTCCTCTGTATCTACAGATCCTCATCATCTTGGTGTGCGCCTCGGGTCACAATGCAGGCACACACACACACACACACACACACACACACACACACACACACACACACACACACACACACACACACACACACACACACACACACTTATAGACTGACATACATGCACAGGGTCATCCCGCCTCCAGATCACTGTTTGATCTGAAAAAACACACACACACACAAACACACACACACACACACACACACACACACACACACACACACACACACACACACACACGTAGACACACACGGGGGATAAGAGCGGTTGAAGTGACGACAACATTGAGCCTGTCAGTGGAGGGGTGGTTCATCTTATTTGTTCTGTTACTATTTGCTTTCAGGGAGGAAATAACAGTACAGGATGAGTGTCACACTGTAAGGTTTTGGGGGTGGAGATGGACACATTAGGGCTGACGGGTGGCGGTCAGCTCAACTGTAATTACCCTGTCACCTTCTGGCATCGGGAGAGTTTGGTGGGCTGAGACACGGGTCATTTAAATGTGAATGTAAATTTTGGAATGAATGAAATTACAACTAAATTAAATAAAACTAAACTATTGTTTACCGGGACTTTGACCTTTTGGGTTTGAGGAAACAGAAAGATGGAGGAAATAGTCAGAGAAGCACCCTCTAATCTAAAACTTCGTCGATTTTAAAACTTATTGCTTCTCCCTCTGCATCCCCCATTAATCTTATTGCTACTCGGAGATGTGGCAAATCCTCAAACTCACAGAGACATCTGACAGCACAACACAACACTAGGTTTCTTCTCACCTCCTCCTTTCTCTTGTATTTCTTTTTATTTCCCCCTTCAGAGAATTTACCAAGCAGACGAACACACACTCTCGCCCCGCTCTGCCAGCCTCGTGAAACCAGGGTCTGATTAGATGATGCCGGTCTGTCGTTACTCTGCTCTCTTTAAATCAATCTTTCCGACAGCCGCTCTCACGCCGCCTGCTCCTTTCCCTCGCTGTCCTCATCTTTCCCTCTCTTTCTGTCTTTCTTCTCGGACCTGTCTGTCCAGTGGAACTAGTTTCTCTGGGTGTTGGTGGCAGCATGTTGACCTCTCTCTCTCTCTCTCTCTCTCTCTCTCTCTCTCTCTCTCTCTCTCTCTCTCTCTCTCTGCTCTTCTTTCTGTCATTTAAAAAGGGGCCGTACAGATTTGTCATAAAAATGAAATGCAAATTTTACTGTGACTTGCAAAACCAAAAGTGTTATAGACTTTTAAGGTGCACTCCACACAGTTGAGTGCAAAGCATTGTCTCTGAATAATTAAAATGAAAGTGGGGCATTGCAGTGGTGAAGAGGAGCATGTATCAGAATACAACAAATAGCACAGCTAGAATTAATGGAGCAGCAGAACAAAAATAAGATAACACAGCAAATAAATCATATTGTAAATAAAGGTATGACGTATTTGCCATGCGGCCTGTTGGTTTGAACAAGTTCTCACTTTGCTGATTGCTGACAGATTTACAGATTGCAAAAACATGTGTAAATGGAGTGTGAAAGTGTGAAATTACGCTGAAATCCAACAGATTCTTTAAAAACCCACACAGATTCCAGACCCTGAGCCGAGTTGAGTGTTTTCCATTTAAAACATCCAGTGGTGGAGGGAGTATTGAGATCCTTTACTCAAGTAAAAGTACTAATACCACACTGAAAATACTCTGTTACAAGTAAAAGTCCTGCATTGACAATGTTACCTCAGTAAAATAATGTAAGTATAATCAGGTAAATATACTTAGTATTAAAAGTAGAAATTGTCCCCTGACTTTTATACTTTTACTCATTTTGAACTATTAACTAATTATTATTTCATTATGGATTAATCTTTGTAAAAAACAGTACAAACCTCAAAAATATTAAAATGATCAATTAAGGAAAAGCAGCAAATCCTCACATTTGTGAAGCTGGAACCATGAAATACTTTTGCATTAAAAACGACTTAACAATTAATAAAATAGTTTCTAATTAATTTTCTGTCAACCGACTAATCGATTAATCGACTTATCGTTTCAGCTGTACTTGTATAAACTGTTATCTATAACAAAACATCATATTTTATAAGCCTATTATATGTTTTCTATGCAAAAATCTTCATTATTTAAAGTAACTTAAGCTGTCAGAGAAATGTCGTGGAGTAAAAAGTACAATATTTGACTGAGATGTAGTATAGTATAAGTATAAAGCAGTACCTTGAATTTGTACTTAAGTACAGTACTTGAATACACTGGAAACATCCTTTAAATGTGATGCAAGAAGGAAATTTGAAACCGATGAAGTGCTTATGTGACAGACTATTGAGAGATCTCTATGGCTTATTAACAGGATCTACTGACTAACCTCGTTTACCCTCGGTGAAGAGAGAAGTGAGCTGAGCATCACTGCATGTTGTTTCTGTGTCTACACTGAAACATTTGGGGCCACATACTTAATAGCTTTTAATCTTCTTCTTTTCTGACGGAGTGTTGTGATAAATTCCCTCTTTTCTTGGCTATCAGCCGTGCAGGGTATTAAGAGGAGGATGGATGGGATATTTCAAGCCAAAGAGAGCTCCCCTCTTCCAGAGGCTATTGTGTAGGCGTGAATCAATAAAGAGTGGTAAATAGAGTTGGCTGACATGACATATGTTGTAGCTGCCACTGATGATTTATTCCGTTCCCTGATGAGTCATGAAACCGATCAAATTAATCAGGAAGGATCAGGTGTCTAATCAGACCAGCTTTAATGTTCGGCGTGTGGCCGTCTGCCTGCGATAAATGTCTGTATATTAAGTATCTGGTATCGCCACCATCTGTGCATCTACTGAACAAGCCTCCTCCTGTTTGTTGAAGTAAAGCCCTACACTCTACTGTGTGTTTCTAAATGTAAAGGTCTCCAACCAGGAGCTCCTTCCTGGTTACATGCAAACACAGCGTGTGTTGTCCCCTCCCTCCCCAGATCCACACACATTCCTCTCTTCAGTGTGCTCGAAACCAACAGGAAGGAGAGAGGAAACAAAGAGCCCGCTTCCTGTACGTACAGCCAGCATCCTACACACAATGGAACAGGACGTGCCTGGCAACTGTAAGGAGTGTGAAGGAAAGATAAAGTGCTCTTTCTTTCCCTGCTCCCCCTCTCAGGCCTGCCTGTCATTTTCCATCACCCTATCTGTCGGGGCTCGATCTGCGTCTGTTTGTGTTCTCTTCATGTCCTTTTCTCCTATAGTCAGATTTCTCAAGTTTCTCAAGAGTTGATGGCTAGTTTTTAGGGCTGTACCAAATACCATTTTTTGGGGTTTGAAGCTTCGGTGAGAGATATTCGAAGGTATTCGAAGCTTTGGGATAGTCCCCGGGCCGCACTACTGTACACACACGCACCTCTACACATAACAAGTAAGGGATAATGTACAGCGAGCCGGTCATTGTTGTGAAATAAACCCCGATGGGGTGATGCCGCAACCCCACGGGAAGCAGAGGGGTCTTGCATCGCCCTGAAGGGGTTTATTTCACAACAATGACCCGTTAGCTGTACATTATCCCGCTTATTACACGGCTACTTACTTAAGAAATCAATAATTTGACACAAAAACGGTCCGCCAGAGTCCGACATCAGAACTGCGCCCATAGCAACGGTCTGTTATATATAGCAACGGTCTGCTATAAAGAAATAATACACCGTAGAACGCCGTGATTGACCAATCGGAATCGAGTATTCAACAAAGCTGTGTAATAAACAGCGATATCTGTCTGAGAATAACTAATAATAATTAATGTTGAATATGAATAATGAATAATGTGGAATTATTCCTTATTTCATGGGCTATTTTGGATTTATACATTATTATTACATACTTAATACAAAAACGAAGCATTCGAATACTGATTTGGAGGTCGATTACCATGGCAACGGTCAAAGCTTCGAAGCATTCAGGTCAGCCCTACGGGACAAATTTGCAAAGGAGAAACTGCGTCTAGTTTCTGTCTAATTTGGTGTTATTTTCTAAGTGAAAGTGGAACAATCAATCTTTTTCAGTGCATTCAGTCCCCGTGTCAGACGACCCTGGCGAGCACTGCTGCTGCTGTCACCATGGTGACCTTTGCTTGGGACGGACAATCTTGGACAGCAGGGCGCTCTGGACTAGCGCTGCAGATGCTGAAAGCCTTGCTTTTAAATCACCGCTGCTGGTCCGGCTGAGTCACACTCACATGCTGCCAATGAAAAAAACAGCAAAGAGAAAGCAGCCTTAATGCAGATGGTAAAGCAAGTGAATGGCAGTAAAGACATCAAAGTTGTTCAGGTTTTTGCCCCTGCTCCCTTGTTTTATGTCTTTTGACAGTTAAAGCATGTTGCACAGAGACAAACAGAAATATGGAGACTGAGAGAGGTCCACTATCCAGCCCATCATGATTCATCACCTTCCCCTCTCCTCCAACCATCCTCTCTTTACGATCGCAGACTCCAACCCTCCCCCCTGGCGTTACTCTGGGGAGGCAGGTCTTTGCTCGGCTTGTAACTTCAAAGCGCACGCCCCCCCCTCCTCTTTTTCCTGTCCACCTACTCGCTCCCTCTCTTCCTTTATTTGTATTCTCTATCTTCTCTCCATTGTTCAATCAATATCTTTCCCCTTTTCTCTCTCTTTGTCATCTCTTCCCTTTCCTCCTTTTTTTTCTCTCTCCGGGTGAATCCCACCAATCCAAAGACATCAAAGACACATCTCCCTCTCTTGTAGCAGTCATTTGCCCAGTCGCGGCGTTTTATGCCAAGGCCAGGTACCCTCAGGGGAGGATCCAGAGCAACGTGGAAACACACTGACTGCCCCTTATCTGGTGTAGAGAGCGTGGAAAAAGTAACGGCCCATATAAGGATATGTGTCATACTTGGTGGAATGTATGGACAAATGGCGGTGAAATGTATACGAGGCATTGTTACTGTAGGCTGCGGGAGGATGAATTAAAGCTCTGTTTGAGGATTAACAAGGCTATAATCTGCAACTTTCTTAGTTTCCATCTTCACAGCTATTTTTAGAGGAGCTTCCTATTTTCCAGGAAACGCCATGAAGCCACGAAATATATACAAAACAGGCAGCACTGTCTGAGAGGCACTGTACGGCATCTATTTTAATAGGCGCTGAACTTTGTGCCACATAATATCTCCCTTCAGCTGGGATTGTATAGCGGGCCTAACTGTGGGTCTTTACAACGACATGCCTCTATCGAATTTCCTGCTGCTCTTTCGTGCTTCAAACGAGTGCAACGAGGGAAGTTAAAATGTGCTCTTTTGAATTCAGTTCAGTTACAGTAAAGCTCAGAATAGAGAGCAGCATGTAGACTAGTTTATCTGATATCTGTTTTCTTTCAAAATAGTTGCATACTGATATATTGAAGTTACCTTTGTCCAGATGTCTTTAGTGGGTTGGGTTGTTGGTGACTCACCAGTGATGGGGCCCCTGCTCCTGTCAGGTCATGGCTGCACCCTCTGCTCTGCTAAAGGCCCTGACAACAACGCATTTTATATCCACTGTCCTCATTCTTCTGGTTTCACCTTTTGAATGACGAATACAGACAACCGCCGCCTGCTGGTGTGGAGAGTTATTTCTTCTCACGCAGGCGCAGAACGTACGTGCTAACTGGCCGTCGGCTGCAGTCTTCGCGGTGTGTTCAAATGCAACTTGTCGGCCAAGACAAAGGCGACGTGAGGCGACGCAACAGTCGGCCTTCATCGCCGCTAGTTCTTTGATGTCGGCGTTGTGTGTCTGAACCTATCATGTTAAATGACCAAAAGACACGCACAAAACTGCAGAGCCATGCACATTAGGTATGTAGAGGTAGACCTACACACACACACACACACACACACACACACACACACACACCCCTGCGCTCTTGTCCCTGTTCATTCAGTGGTGACCTTCAGCCAGAGGGTAGAAGGTAAATGTCCAGTGTCGCCGCACAGATTAGTTCAGCCTGAAGGGAGCTGTGCTCTTCCATTAGCATTGTAAATCCCTTCGAGGTGTAGGTCACAGCACAGGCTGGCATCACTCTCTCTCTCTCTCATAGGTACAGTAGACATCTGTCACTCACCGTTGCACCCCTCCTCCCTGCCTCCCTCTCACCCACCTCTCTCTGTCTGCAATGGCCCACATCTGCATTCTCAGCACTCTCGTAGCGCATAAAGACACATGGCTCATTTCTAGGAAACCGCCTTTGAGATCAGTATCTGCTCCATGTGTTGCAATCAATGCTGGGCTCATACAGTCACCATCAAAACAAAAACACATGGAGTATACTCTACATATTTAGTCAGTGGTCTAAACAGGAGGATATTAAAACGAAAGCAAAAAAATCTAGTTGACAGATGTAATAAAACTTGAAAAGAACAGGCCGGTAGTTTGTGGTGCAGGTGCAGATCCAGGAATTTTTCTAATAATTTCTTTTAGCATTTTTACTATTTTTCTCATGAACTATCGCTGTGACTTTATTGAAAAAAAATAGATCGTGATTAGGGCTTCCCCTTCTTAGTTGATTAGTCCATTAATCGGTCGTTTAGTAGATTAATCGTTTTCTTATGCTTTTTTCATGCTGAGTGACTTATTTCCAAGAAACTTAAGAGCTCATTTCGGGTAAACACAAGATTTTAAGTTGTGCTTTTGTGTGATTCTTTGTGTTTGTTTTACAGATCTGCCGATTACATCAACTAATCGATTAGTCGACAAAATCGTGTTAGTCGACTAAGAATTTCTTTGGTCGAGGACAGCCCTAATCCTGATAAAGATAGAAAATGTCTTAACATTTTCTGTTATGAAAGTAACACATGGCTTGCGGAGCTTTATCAGAGCTATCCGCTCTCTTCCTGCTGCAGATCACCCATAGATTAATAGATTATATCTCTTAAAATAATAGCGATTATCATAGTGCAGCCCAGCTGTAATCCCACTGATGTAAACATAAACCCATATGGAAAGATGAGGGATACTACTACTACTTGCCTGAGTTGATATTTAATGTAAGAATAGCTCTTTGCTTGTGCTTGCTGAGGTAAAGTGATTGTTTTTTTATAGCTTGGCCTTTTGCTGAAGAGAGCTGATCAAACAGAGCTCAGCCTCATTAAGAGCACACTCATTAGAAAACACACACACACACACACACACACAGGACACAAGCACTGTGATGGATGAGCACAGGCTAAGTGCTGCCACTTCTCATGCACACACACTCTGCAGCCAGGGTTTACCTCCACGCTGCAGCTCAATCTGTCAATCTATATATATATGACAGTATCAGGCTGTGTGTGCAAGCTGCTGGTGCTCAGATAGAGTTTGACTCACACACTCGTTACAGAGCCCAGAGCCGCCCCGGGCCATGGTGGAATTATGCTGTTAATGGTCTCAAATAGTGCTGTAATGGGGTGTTATCCATGAGAGTTTTCACGGCTATACTTTAATCGAAAAATGATTCTTATATAGTTTTTTCAAGAGACTGGACAAACTGGAATTTTGGAGCTCAGGATGAAAAGAATTGAGGCATTTAAAAAGTAAAAACAAACAAGAAACTCTTAACTCAAATAACTTAAACCGTAAACTTAAATAGTCCTGTGCAGTGTGTGCAGAGAAAGAGGAGAAGAAGAGGAGTACAAGCAGACAAGACTAGATGAGATGAAGGATGAGGCGGTCAGAGAGGTGACGGTGTGGTGGTGTCGCTCTAGCACCCTCTGTTGGACAGATCAGACAAAAGCCCACCACTGTTTCACTGTCGCCGTGCACTCCAGGTTGGGTGAGATGCTATCGTGTAACACGATAAGCCTGTTTGACAGGAGCGCTATTCCCACCGTTATCATGTTGTGTGTGGAGCGTCAATTTATCACAGCAAAATGAATGTGTCATGTTGATGTGGGTCTGATTGTAGCTCAGGGGCGGAGAGGACGCCTTATTTTGTGAATATGTAAAACAGGAATATGTTTAAAAGTGTGTGTATTTGCATGTGTATGTGTGTCTGCCTTTATGTGTGTTTGTGTGTGTGTATTTGTGTGTGTGTGTGTGTGTGTGTGTGTGGTAGCCGTTGTGGTTGCTGTGCCACTGACTAATGGACTCATTAGAACAGGAGCTCTGCACATGTGCTCCAGCTGGACTGTCTCCTCGTGCTGCCTCTGCTCTCCTGATGTGAGTTTGGGTGAGTGGGCATGTGTCTGTGGGGCTGCAACTAACGATCATTTTCATTATCAATTAATCTGCCGATTATTTTGTAGATTCATCAATCAATCGGTCTATAAGTTGTCAGAAAATAGTGAAAAATGTCCATTCCAGAGTCACAAAGTCCAAGGTGATATTCAGTTTAATAGGATATAAAACAGAGAAATGTGAATGTGTTTGTATCTAAGTTTAAACATTTGTTTGCCATACGTGTACGTGTGTGGCATATATACTTTGTGTAGGTGTGTCTTTGAGTTTCAGTGTTTTAGTGGTTTATCGCTGCAGGATAACCAGTCTAGTAATGTGGTGAGAGGGTGTATTCTCTCTTTCTCTCTCTCTCACCCACTTTCCTTCCTTTAGTCCAAGTGATAATAAAAAAAAGATAGAAATTCATGCCTGAATAAGGATGTCAAATTGTTACCAAAAAACACCACAAAACATCTGCTGTTGTCACTAAACGCGACTCTGCTGACTGTCAGTATGTCTACGATAGTAAATATCTTGTCCGAGGACAACCATATGTCCCAGCCAGCCCTGGTCTTGTTAACAAGGGCTGGGGCAGCGTTGAGCTGTGGTGTTAAAATTTGATAGGCTTAAGTCCGGCCTTGAGAGCGCTATCAACTCTCCACTTAATTGGTCGGGCGCAGCCGGAGGAGCACAGTTCAGCCGGTTGCGTGGTGGAGAAAGTGAAAGTGCCACGCTGCTGAATTATAGATGAGCAATCGCATGCATACATGAGCTGGAAAGTGTGTAAGTATGTGTGCATATACTCGCATACACACAGACACAGACACAGACACATCTCCCTATGGGAGCACATGGCAAAAGTTTTAAAGGGGTGTGTAGCTTGGTTCTTGAGGATAGTTTCTTCTGAATTTTACGTTATTATAACTTTCGGCTTTGTCATAAAATCTGTGGAGGAGGGTGACCACTGCTTTGATGGTGAATGATGTAAAAAATTAAGTAGAGCAAGAGGAGAAGGACAAGGGCAGAAAGAAGGGAGGGTTATGGTGTTGGTTTGCTGTAAAGTGATGGGAGCTTTATATTTTTACACTGAGGAAATGCTGGTGTAGATGCAGGTGCCATGAAAAATATTTAAACTTCCAGGTCTTGAAAGGTTTGTAGGAAACAAGTAACAATGTTGATGTTCAAGTTTGATTCATATATGACACCACTTATAAAAACCCATGGTTATTATACTTGACTGTATATTTCTGGGTGATGGAGCGGTGGGTTTGTGATGCAGAGAGAGGAAGGGAAACGGAAAGAGAGGAACAGATGGTGTTTGGTAGGAGGTGAGGCTTGTGGTCATCCTGTCCAGAGCCTGGTGAGGTCGGCCTGTTGTACTGTTTGTTTGTGTGTGTTATAGAAAGAGAGGGAATTGCATTCGACCACCAGCGAGTTATTGCATCTGTGTACGTGAGCAAAAGACCGTAAGACACCCCAAACTCGCTGAGTAAAAACCTTGTACTGTACCTGCGATAGTGCTGTTGTTGTTTCTAGCTTGTAAAATGTGAGGATTTGCTTCTTTCCTTTCTGTTTTATGTCGCTGTGTAAATGTAATTCCTTTGAGATTTGTACCATTTGTCAGATAAAATAAGCTATTTGAAGACATCGCCCTGAGCTCTGGGAATTGTGGTGGTAATTTTTCTCTATTTTCTGACATTTATATATATATATATATATAGACTAAACCTTTTAAAGGACCAGTGTGTAGCATTTTGGGGGATCTATTGGCAGAAATGGAATATAATATTAATAAGTATGTTTTCTTTAGTGTATAATCACCAGATAATGAACGTTGTGTTTTCGTTACCTTAGAATGAGCCATTTATATCTACATAGGGAGCGAGTCCGCCGTGTTGCACCTCCATGTTTCTACAGTAGCCCAGAACGGACAAACCAAACACTGATAACTTTTCCTGCTTGGGGCCGGAGTCAATAACGTTACTCACGTCCGTCGCCGCCGCTCTCTCTCTCTCTTGCTTCACCACTCACTTCCCACGAACACACACTCTCTACTCTTACAACAACTGGATCTCGAGTGGGCCATTCGCGTTTTCGCGTCAGCCACCGTTGCAATCCTACACGCTTATCACACGGGAGTTGTAATCTGCAACCTCACCGCTAGATACCGCCAGATCACTGTTCCTTTAATAGAGTAATCAAAAAAAATCTACAACAGAGATAGATGGGTGATAACAATGCTGTTTGCCAACAGTGCTGTCACCATTCAGTTTGGTTCTTGGGCCATGTATTGCAGACTCCATTACTACATAGTACTACTACATTTTGTCCTCCATTGTGTGTCCAACTTCTTTGTGCTGTTGACCTGCACTGATGCTGTGTTGATCCTCTCTCACCTGGATAGCCCTGCTTTCTTTGCTCTCTGAGCAACAAAGTTGTGTTTATATTTGGAAACATACAATTTCACATTAGCCGCGATGACAAGAAAAAATGATCCTATGGTATATTTTGTGATGAAAAGGATAAACACAGGCGCACACACACACACACACACACGCTTTCATGTAATCGCACACTGATGCTGGGCTCGCCTCCAAGACCCCGGTCATGAATCACAGGCGGGGAACAAAAGACTTTGCCGTATGGCTTGTTAGACTTTGGAGGAGAGCTAGTTAGCCCTGGCTGCTGACATATAGATATGGATACACAAACGCACAGTTGGGGGGCGATAGCCTGCATCGCTAATATCTGTGTGTGCACCCTTTAATTGGATTGCCACGGTGCCCATGTGTAGCTGTTTAGTGTTTTCATGCAAAACACACCCGGCTCTCTCTCTCCCTTACCCCGCCATCCCTCACTATAGCACATAGGTGTTTATGTGTGGGTGTGGGTGTGGGTGTATATGCAAGGAGCTTAATGGCTAAGCCTGTGTCAGCCCGGTGAAAACATGGTCATTCATATGGTAATAACCAGGCAAAGAAGGAGACAATAAATCTCTCCACATCCTCTGAGACCGTACAGAGAAGTGAGCTTCAGATGGGACACTCAGACACCGGGGACGCAGGGTTTCTCTCCACAAAGGTACACGCTGGAAGCCGCCAAGTAGGTGGTAGCCATCAGTAGCATTAGTTCTTCATTAGCGTTATCTTTTTTTAATTATTGTCACTGTGTCTGTATGGTTTTATATGGAGGACAAAAAGGGAAGTAATGATAATCTGGCTGCAGAGAAGGCTACATTTAGCAAACAAGTGTAATTTTCCTCCCTATATTTATCAGAGCCTTAGTTTCCTCGGGTTATTTAACAGGTCCCCCGAGGAATGTAAAAGCGTCCGGACTGCATGCAGCATGTGTGGCTGAGCACGTTAAATAGCGTCCGGACAATGGCACAAGATTTCCCATCAGGGTAGACCATTCTGTGTTTTTGGCTCTTTTTTGAATGGCGACAAATGAGCTTGTTGAGTTTGAGAATAGAGCCGTGATGCCGTGAATGGAGGGTTGAGTTTGACTTTGTTTGACTTGATTTCTTACTTCTCAAAACTGCTCACAATGAGGAACATAACAACCTAGTTCATAGTCTGATTTCATCCTCCTGTAATCATGTCACCTAACAGTGGGGAGTTGATCGGTGTGTGAAGGCTGCTTTCCAGCTTAAGTGAAAGCTGCTGAACACACACAAGAATCAGTTTCTGAGGCTGGATGGAGCTCCAGTTTTAGATTGAGCTATTCATTAGCAGCTAGTTAGGCACTAGTCTTGCTTTTTGTGCTGATCACTGCAGCTCTGCTCACCATCAGCGTCGTGCATGTGTTGGCCAAATGACAGTAGCGCACGTGTTTTTTTCTACAGCTTGAAAGCGACGTAGAAGCTGTCATCACCAGCAGAGCTGATGTACATGCATGCCATCAGGGAGTACAGTAAGGTTGGCACTCGTACGCCAAACATGTGAAATACAGTAGTTAGTCCATTATAGCTGCAGGCAGAGTTGTGCTCGTTGGCTGTGAACAGATTCTTGCGTTTCATGTCTTTGCTCTGAGGCTCCCACACTGGTCACGCCTGTCACACAGATGTCTTGCTCCACAAATCACGCACACATACTCTGTAGAGACACACACACACTAACACATAGGCGACATGAAAGGACTCAGACAATGAGAGAGACTGAAATGCCATTTTTTGCATCGCACTTCTCTTATTTCTCAAGCGGGTTTAAATAGTAAAACAAATGTGCGAAAGACTAAAGAGATGCTGTATATCTGATGAGCTCAGCAGTATTACAGATTAGGCCTATTGTTTACTGCACTGGTGCTCTTCTTCGCTGCGATTGGTCTGGGTGCTTTCATTGAGCCACGTGTACAGAATCACTGATGTTGGAACGGACGGTTTCTGCTGCTGTCCGCGCAGGTGAGACACATGTTTACACATCATGAAACTCTGGCTGAGAGCCAGAATAGCAGCACATTGCTCAGTTACCCAGCAGCTCAGTTTGGACTGCAGCCAGGTTTCCCTCTCTCTCTCTCTCTCTTTCTCTCTCTCTCTCTCTTTCTCTCTCGCTGTCTCTCACACAAACACACACAAACATATTTAGAGGATTTGTGAGGATACCCATTGACACGATGCGTTCCCTGGCCCGTTATCCTAACTTTAACCATCATAATTAACCCCAAAACTTAACCTAAAACCAAGAAACCTTATCCTAAAATCAAGCCCTAACCCTCAGACAGCCCTTTGATTAAATGAGGACTGCCAAAATGTCCCCACTTTTCCAAAATATCATCATTCTAGGTCCTAAACCATAGACTGTCTATACGAAGTGGACGTAGTCACCGTGACGTCACCCACTGGTTTGTGGACTGCCGTTTTGAAGCCTCAAGTTCGGCATTTTTGCCGTCGCCATCTCGGTTTATGTCCGGCGCCATCATGGTTATTTGCAACCAGAAGTGATACGAGAGGGTGGAGCTTAGTACAACCGAACGCTGAAAAAGACGTTTTTTTTAGGCGACCAAAATCTTCCAATTAACTTTCATGAACTGAAAACACACTGTGGAAGGGTTAAATTTGTAAGACGAAGACGCTTACAACTCCCAGACCGGACAACGCCGTGGTAGCGATCTGTCAATCACAAGGTAGCCACGCCCTAAAGCATACCCTGCTTTATGGTCTGTTTTACTCTAAATGGGACCATAATTTACTAAATGAGAATCATGCTGTATTGAAGAAGACTTGAAACTAGCGATTGAGACCATAAACTCATGTTTACCATGTTTACTGAGGTAATAAATCAAGTGAGAAGTAGGCTCATAGACTCTCATAGACTTCTATACAATCAGACTTCTTTTTGCAACCAGAGGAGTCGCCCCCTGCTGGCTATTAGAAAGAAGGCAAGTTTAAGGCACTTCTGCGTTGGCTTCACTTTACAGACCCGGAGGTTGCCCACTGACTAAAACTCAAATTGGTCCTCACAAAGATAGACATACAAGACCACGCACACACAGGTGAGCAGTTCACTGTTACCCAGGGCGCCATGCCTTCACATTTGACACAACCAGTGACAGCAGTGTGTAAGGTTTGTAGCCTATGTTAGTGTGTGTGTGTGTGTGTGTGTGTGTGTGTGTGTTCATGTGTGAGCAATGGCCTGATCCCTCATCTGCTTTAGTATGTGCTCTGCATCTGTCTCTCTGTGAGAGCTGGTGCATGCATCGCACATGTGTATGTGTTTCTTTGATGTGTGCGCGTACAGTATCAGTGTTTATTTGTGACTGTTAATTATGTCCCCCCCCGCCCGCTTCTCTGCTCCCCAAATCAGTGCACAGCTGCAGGGCCCCCTGAGTGAGGCAGCGCTGCATCTAATGTCTTATTATTCACGCTGTCTGTCTGCTCACCAGCCATACAGAGCCTGGGGGACGAAGGGGGATTTTTTTGGCTGTGCTTGTCTGTGCGTGTGCGGATGCGATGAGGGGGTTGTGTATTAGCAAAGTGGCAATGGAGGGTTCGTTGCGTCCCCTAATTCGTTGGCACTGCTTAATTAAAAGCGATATGACGGTGTGATTGGAGCAGTTGATGGACAGAGACCGAGAGACGCCCATGTGCTTTAGGATCAGGGATGTCAGCATGTGTGTCTAGTGAAAGGAAGAGGAAGTCATTACCTTTTAATCATATCCTCCTTTATTCCTTATCCTTTTTTTCCTCCTCTCTCTTTTCTCTCCTCATCCCCCCTTCTGTCCCTAAATTCTCCCTAAAGCCCCCTCCAGTCGCCCCCCCTCCGGTCCTCCAGCTGGCTCTCAGTGTCAAGCTCCTTGTCATCTTCAATCAGCCCCTCTCTTCTGCAACACTTACCCTTTTTCCCTCCCGTCCCTGACTGTCTTTAACCTTCCAGTAGGATGTGTGTCGCATAAATGATCCTAGACATGCATTCATGTCATTCAAAGTGACTCGAGCCGCACACAAGAATAAATCTTCACGTATTTGTTATAGCCTTGAGGATAGATGACATCTCTTGGCTTTATTGAAAGGTACTGCACTGCTGTGTTCAGCTGGGAGCTACATTCGCCGTGTGACTTTAAATGATTTTGCCTGGAATCAAACTGTGATGGAAACTGGTCCAGGACTAATGCGTGATATAGACTCTGGGTGACTAGAACCATAGACAATCTAAAGCAATGTGATGCAATTGAATAGAATTTGTGTGTCATTTTACTTAAATTGGAGGCGTTGAATGGCAACATATTAAAACATCAATATAATGCAGTATTGCAGTCCAGTACAGCATATTATTTATACAGTATATTTTCTACCAACTCAACCACTGAGTTGAATTACAGCTGTATCTTTATATAAAGCGCAAATCCCTGCGCAATAAACTGTACACTGTGTGTCTCTGAAGTTTGCTGACCTCATTTTAGCCCTCATGTTTCTTTTACTCTTCAGTCTGGTCACCCCAGGTGAATCAGGTAAAGAATTTAACTAATAGATATCACAATGAAACTTCCCCAGTTAATCACTTACATTAAGACTATTATTTTTTGTATTACAAGTTTTCTGAAATTCTAAGTTTAAATATGCAAATGAGGCATCATCTTATCGAATGTGTGCTAATTTTCATACATTTCCAAAACAGAAATCTGAACATTGGATAAAACCAGGTTCAAAATTCTTGTTTCATTTTGTTGACATATTAGAGTCAAAGGTTTTTACAGGGGGGGTTTTGGATATCTTTTTTTTATCACTCCATAAATCAGAAAATACTGTCTCTATACTGTTTTTAGTAATAAAATGTTCTATAAATCAGGCTATGAATGTTATATGAACAACCCCCTCTTTTAAAATCTTCAGAATATAGATAAGAATGAAACTGGAAAGTTTGGTGGATGTAAGAGCTACTGAAGTGGAGATTTCTGGAGTGAGAAAAAACTCATTTTGAGATAACAGCCTTTAAAGATATGTATTGTAAAATTCCATACAGTTTGAAGACACTACTACTTTGTATTACAAGTTTTCTGAAATTTTTTGTTTAAATAAGCAATTGAGGCTGTCAAATCGGTTATCAAACTAGTTGCTCAACGACTCAATTTACCGACTAATTATTTCATCTTTAATTGAAAGTTCAACAAAGATAGTATTGACGGGCTTTTCTATTGGACTTCATTTGGTTTTCCATTTTCGACTTCAGTTTATCTTGTGTTTAACATGTGAATAGCCTCTTATCATGTGAGTTTAAGCCAACAATAAAGAAGGTGACTGACCCGCTAGTCCAAGGTGACATCTCTTTAGAAACAGAGGAGATGATCTATTGTGTGTGTGGGCGTTTGCTGCTTGAGTCTTTGTGCAGGTCCATTAGCGTGCGTGCTCGCAATAATTGAGCCTAATTATATGCAGCTATTCATTAAAACTTACTGCCATAGGGTAAATAGGTTTCTAATTTCTAAAATGAAACAGAAATGCACACACACACACACACACTTGGGTGATAAGCCTGCTGGGACTGCTGTCGTACTCCAACCAGTTTAAACACAGAGTAGTGTTTTCCTTCACATCAAACCTTTACCGGTGTATTGTCAGGCACGTTGTCCAGGTGGTTATTATGTCTGTCTCTTTATTTTTCAGCTGTGGTCTTTGTCATGTTGTATTTAGCCTTAACTCTAATGCTGTGGTTGCCTGCATCGGTATGGAAGCTTCCTCTTTACAGCGTTTGCATGCTCTGTAACTTGACCTGTATAAACGTGTTGTAACAGGCTAATGAAGCCTCTTCTATAGTTCTTGTACAGTGTGTGTGTGTGAGTGTGTGTGTGTCTGTGTGTGTGTTTGAGAGATTGGTATGTGGGAAGGTGGGGGGGCAGGGGTCTGCTTTGACACCCTAATCCTGCAGCCTAGTTTGGCTTTGTGTGGAGACCTTAGCTGTGAGGAGAGAGGGATGGAAAGAGTGAGAGGGAGCGGGAGGAGGAGGAGGAAGAGGAGGAGGAGGGGGAGTCGGGGGCAGTCGATTGAAGAGGAGGGGGGAGAGAGAGGGAGGGGAGTGATGGGAAGGCAGAATGAGGGAGATGGGCTTCGTTCATTCTCCTGCTCTCACTATGAAGGGGAAACAAAGGATGCTGAAGGGCCTGACTTATGACAGCAGGACTTCTTAGAGTTTAGTCTGTTAGCCTGTTAGCTGCTGTTAGCCGTTCAGCCGCTGGCCTCTTCTTCATCTCCCTCCATCCATCCGTCTGTGCATCTCTCTCTCTCTCTCTGCTGAAGACGTCTCATCGCTGCTCTGCTTCCCTGGCTTCTTCTGCATGTGAGTTATTCTGCCTCTGTCTGTGTGTGTTAAAACAATTTAATGATGTGGTCATTGCACACTGTACTTTTACCATACTTTTTTTTTTTCCTGCAGCTTCGTTAGTGCTTTGTGTCATGTAGAAAGACAAATAAGCTATAGACATGTGGTTTGAATCTGTGGTCTGTCCCTCTCTTTGCCTCTTATTCATGTCTCTGCTCCTTTTTCTCACCAATAACTGGTACATTTTCTGCATCTGTCAGACATAAGTGAGGATGAAGTTGTGTGTGTGTGTGTGTGTGCGCCCATCTCCTCTGGGCTGAAAGAATTAAAGGGATAATAGTGCAGAATCGGCCACACACACCTGAAATAGGTCTCGTCTGGTCCTCAAATAAACTGTCCACTGCTAATATGCGCTGGAAAAGACAAGATTCAGCGCCTGTCTAGGTTAATAATCCAAATGCGTAACCTTTGTATGCCGGAGAGCTAATGATAAATGACAGCTGGCTACATCTGCTTTTGTTGGACGCAACACACACACACAAGCATAGAGAGCAAAAATGCTGCCGTGCCTGAATATTTAGCTGTGGTTTTCTGTGGCTGAAGGGCAGACGGCTTGGCAGCAGCGTTGGCACATTGTGGGTCAGCCTGGCTCAGGAACTGACATTAAGGGTGGGTGGAGCCACCTCTCTGGCTGGCTGTCACTGAGGAAGAGCGGGTGGCAGTGTGGCAAAGACAGGAGGGGGTTTATTTCAGGATAAAGAAGAGTTTTGGACTATTAATTATTAGCAGTGGCTGTTAAGGAAACAATTATAGTAGTAGTCTAGTATCGCACTAGTCAGCACAGCATAATCACAATATTGATATGTTTATTAATGTCTGATATGTGAATTAAAAATGTATATTCAGATCTCAGATTCTGTGAGATTTTGGTCAAATTTAACTGCCGTCATTCATTTTAGAGCTGAAATTAGGGCAGGCAAAACGATATAAAAATGTCCATCATATATATTTTTCTATATTGTCTATTGCGATATAGACAATATCTGCCCTCATAACTACACACACACACACACACACACACACACACACACACACATACACACATACACACACACACACACACACACACACACACACACACACACACACACACACACACACACACACACACACACACACACACACTGGCTATGGGTTCTGTTTTTCAATAGGCAGCCGGCAGGAGAGGAAAACGCACACAGATTGTCAAGCTCTCGCTGCTGCTGTTTCTGTTACCTAGTGTGTGTGTGTGTGTGTGTGTTTGTGCGCGTGCGCCTGTGTGTGTGATACCCAGGCAGGGAGATAGTTGGGAGCAAGAGTTGACATCCTTGTCTGGTTTCCTGCATCTAAAAGAAGAGAGAAAATGTACAGTATGTGACCACCTGGATGTCTAAATCTCGTCCAGATTCATTTTTCACCAGTCTTGTTAAGTCTCACACCATCTTAAGTAAAGCCAACCTCCCCATCGTCTTCATTCAGAGCTTCATTATCTGTCTGTAATGTGTTTGTTTGTGTGGCTTGTAGAGGAATGTGCTGTGTTTCAGTATTTCCCTCCTGATTGAAGAGCTCCGTCCGGGCAGATGCAAGTTAATTCTCTAATGGGCCTCAGCTCCACTCAATAGCCATCAGTCAATTATACTCAATAGCCATCAGTCAGTTATAGTCAATAAGACAGAGCAGAGGACAGCGGGGCTCTCTTGCTGTCACTGTTCAGAGTATCACAAGATTGACCGTCTCTTTTTTCCAAATTGGATTCAGTGCAGGATGAGAGGAATGTTTACGGTAACAACATTGGATGATGCTGCTGGTAAAAATGCCTCTGGTCTCTGGGAAATAAAATCTTACCACTCCGGATGGACGGAGGCTTAATGTCCCAAGACTATAGCCCTAAAAATGTGGACATTACACACGGTATCCCTTTGCTCTTTTGCTCGCTATTTTTTTTGCTGCGGGTAATTAAAAAGAGAGGTCAAAAGATGACTGGGATGATCAGTATGCGTGGACAGTGAGCCCTCCAGGGTGGAGAAGAAGGTGAAGAGGTTAGGGCCACAAAGGAGGTGAAGGTGGATGCCGGCAGAGGAAAGAAAAAACTTCCAGCTGAGCCCCCGGTGATGTTCTCTAACCATCATGACATGAGAAATGCCTCCTCTCTCTCTCACCCCTCCCTCTGGTTCAACTCCCTCTTTGACACATTCGTTCTCAGTTTTTATTTACTCCCCCTTGCCCCCCCCCCCCCCGTGCTTGTTTGGAGATACACCCTTTCCCTCTTTCTTTACAGCTCAATTACATGGTAAAGCCTGTAGTCAGCGCAGAAGGGTGAAGGGGGTCAAATGAAGTGTTTTCCCGCTCTGCTGTAAATATACTGGAAGCTCCAGCTTGTCCCTTTGCAATTTGGTGTACGTGCTGAGCTTCCCTCCATCACTCTCTTCTCTGCATCCCACTCCCCCCCCCCACCTCTGTTATTCCCCAGGCGACAGGCCACATATTGACCTTTGAATCCTCCCATTTTTCTCTTATGGAGGCACTCAAAGCTCACGCAGAGAAGGGAAATAGAGCATCCGCCCGTGAATACATAAAAATGCAGACGCGTATATATATATGTGCAAGCACTTCATACACACTTGCACAGTAGATATTGTGATCCTTTGGTGCCTCACGCTTGTTTTTGCTTTTTTAGACTCTTTGTACGAGTCATTGTTGAACATTGAATGCTTGAGTCCATTCCTCCATATTTAATGACAAAGCTGTTTGTTCTCAGATGAAAAGATTAGCTTCACTGAGACGACATAACTTGATGGATCAGTGTGTGCTAGGGGCCGCTCCGCCACCGAGGCCGCTAGCCAGAATTCGCAGCAGTAGAATAGCCCTCCATTGTGTGGTTGTCTGTCAGGCCGGTCGGCTGCTGTGGTGCGCACACTCAAGACGTGCTGGCATGCACGCAAACATATACTGATGTACACAAACGGAGACACTTATCACCAGAAAGAGCCAGTGTCAGGTCAGCCGGCTCGGCCCCGTGGACAGCGCTGTATTGTTGCCAGCCTCCAGCTCTCCTGGACATTTAACAGTGCGGGCATTCAGCTGTTACTGGTGACTCAGGACCTGCGCGGCAACCAGTGTGACCAACAACACCTGCCTTCACACTGCCGCACTGTTGTGTTCAAGAGGCTCGAGGAGCAAAGATAAATCAAGAATGTTTTGTCTCAGAAATGTTGATAAAAAATACATGGACTTTGTCCGAAATCACATACTATGCACTATAGTACACATATTGATTATGTATACATACTCAATATTTGTACTATCGTTCAACATACTTTTGTGTGAATAATCAGTGGTATGTATTTTTTTCGCATGTATTAAGATAAGATATTCCTTTATTAGTCCCACAGTGGGGAAATTTGCAATTTGCCATTGAGCAGTAATTTACGTAGTCACTTCCTGAGAGCCTCCTTGCCGGTTGGAGACACGTAACCATGGTAACCCATGCCAACCTTGTGACCAACAAATGATTTGTGAGAATCATAAAATCGGAACAAATTTTTAAAATATATTACGCCTAGCAAAGTGAAATCTTATACTTACACTTAAATTGAAGCGTTATTGATGTTACAGAGCTGTCCGCCAACGTCTGTTATGAACGTTGTCGTCACTACTGCATTGCATTGTGGGATATTTATATTCATTGTGTTTGCATGCTGTAATATTTCACCAAAATAATATGCAATTCGCGTACTATTGGTTTCATACTAAGGTTGCGGACTTATTAAATAATCTCACATACTGTTTTATCATACTAAATAGCATGTTAGTATAGAATTTCGGACGCAACCATGATCATTAACTGAGTAACATGCATAACTTAGTAAAAGATCAATATGAAAGGCCATAAGTTGACGAAGGAAAGGTAAAGTACAGAGTGTGTGCACAGTATACCTTTTTATGAATTAATATAGGTTAAACATGTCAATAAGGAGCGAGTAAAGTAAAGTATTCCCCATGGTGAGATGAAAAAATGGGATCACATGGGGAGGGTTTTAATCAATTAGTTCTGTTCAGATAGCCCTATTGAACGTATTGCGTTTTCACTTGACCTCCACCCTAATGACCCCCACTGAGAGCCTGTAGAGATTAACATAAAGCACACAGTGTGATCCCTATTCCACTGAGATCTGGCGAGATCTGGCGACTGTTGTGAGCGTTTCTAGCTTCCTGCCAAAACAATGCATATGTCATGTCAAGTGGCTGTTTGAATTTGACACTCCTTCCAGCCCGACAGCTTGAAAGACATGTTTTCCGCGAGGCCCTTCCTTTTTTGTTTTGCATCCATCTTTAGGGGTGTTGGAGCTTGTTTGAGAGGTCGTATATATTTATGTACATTCTCATGGTTTGAGTGTTAGAGGTGCTGTCAGTCAGCCCTCTCTCAGTGAATCAATATGTCTTTTGTCTGCAAAAGAGCGAGCCTCCACCCCGCCAGTCAGCCCACTCTGTCTGATATGCAGAAACAAAGTGACATCTCACATGCCCAAATCAACCACAAGCAGCCAAAACACTCAAGTCAGTGACCTACTTCTCTGTCTTTTGAACAGGTCCCACGTGAACATGGGGTTGTTTTAACAATTTTAGGCATTTTGGTGACACACAGACTGTATTTTGCTGCTTTATGTCTTCTTGGAAAAAGGCAATAAAAGGCCACTGCATACTCTGTGGAGTTGGTGAAGCAATCCACTCTGTGATTAGAGATGGACCAATCCAATTTTTCTCACGATACCGATTCTGATACCTCAACTCATGCCGATACATTTACCGATCCAATCTCAGGGTTCTGTTTTTCCAAATTTAAAATCTGTATACCTCATCGTACTGAGATCATTGCATGGACTATGTTTTCGTGCACCAAATATTCCGTTTTTTACCCTTTTTCCCAAAACGACAATATTACTACTAAGCTGTTTACATGGCTAATGAACATGAATATTCCACTAATATTCAAGTTTACATGCAGCCATGCATACCTAGTTGTCTTTATCCCTATTCTTACCATCATGATCATCTGGTACATTTGAGGAGCTCAGGGCGTCCTCATCACCGGGGCCGACGCCCTTCTCGGCTGTGTTTGACAGGGGTCGATGCCCTAACATGCCCTTTATCATGTCAAAGTATAGAAAAGTGGAACGGCAGCTTCTTTGTGTCAAAAATTTGTTTTTTTTCAAAGTTTTCCACCGGTGGCGGACTTGTTCGACAGTGCGAACGCAGCCTCCCTCTTTCATTCCCTCAACCACCTTCTTGAAAAGGTCGGCGTTGCGATATTTGCGCATATCCAAAAACCCGTTGATATCCAAGTCTTTTGAAATGTTTAAAAGTAGGTGTGTTTCTCCTTTTATTTTGGGCATGCATTTCTACAAACTGTTGGTTAGTTGGTTTGTGTACAACAAACAGAGCTGGCCACAGGCAAGAGGCCGTGTGTCGTAAACTGCCGTAAAAACCCCAATTGAGACGCATATTCAAAATGCGCTCTATACATGTCCAAAGAATGCTCCTAAAAACTGAATAATATTGGCACATCCCACATGTTTTAATTGGAATATGCATGTAAACGTAGTCACTGTTGTTCTGATATGGACATAACAATGTGACTTTATTCTCTTAGATCAGCAACATGTTTTTTTACTGTTTATTTATGTCAGTATCTTTGTCAGTTTAGAGAAACCATGGTAATCTTTTTCATCACCATCTTAACAAGCGCCATAAGGTTATCCCCGCTCCGTCAGCTCCGCACATTGCCAAGTCCTGAGACAATTAGCAGAGTTAAGCTGCTGCATCTACAGAGCCATTATATCACTTTGCCTCATACCTTCACCCTATCTCTCTCTCTCTGTCCTCATTTTCCCTTTCTTCATTATACTCGTTAAATTCCAGACTCGGAAAAGCTCGTACATTGACGTTCCTTTCAAACAGGGCTATTAAAAATAACATGCAGCTAGATCTTATTTAACAGACTGCCTTTTAATTATGTGCACGGAGACAACTGAGGCGGATTCGGTTCATGCTGATATCAGCAGTATTTTTTACTTCTGGTAAAAAAAAAAAACACAGCGAGGGAAAATGTTCCAGGCGCACCAGACAAATGATCTTTTAAATGCCTCTTGCCTCGTCGATGTTATCATTCAAGTAGTCAGTCGGAAATTCGACACACATTCCACCATATCTGTCTGCCTGCTAACACATCCAACAGTTGCTATGTCACTTCCTGTGTGTGTGTGTGTTTGTGTGTGTGTGAGAGAGAAAGAGACATCCAGCTGGTCATCTGCTACCGCAACCCTCCTCTGGTGCCCCGCGGTGCCAGTGTAACCAGCCTGGCAGCATACACACACACACACACACACACACACACACACACACACACACACACACACACACACACACACACACACACACACACACACACACACACACACACACACACACACACACACACACACACACACACACACACACACACACACACCACCAGGGCACGGCTGAGCTAATGACTCATCTCTCTGCCCCCCCCCCCTCTTCTCTCTCTCTCTCTCTCTCTCTCTCTCTCTCTCTCTCTCTGTCTGTATTTCTCTGTCTCTGTCTGAACAGGGGACATCACTCAGAAGGGCTATGAGAAGAAAAGAGGCAAGCTGTTGGCGCCGTACATCCCACAGATACAAGGTAAGACACACACAGGCCTGCAGGGAATTTACTGCCAAGGAACAGGTTTTTATCTTTGCTCTGGTTAGCAAAGTTAGCAGTTAGCATAGTGTCCTTGCGAGAGCAAAGATAATGAGAAAAAAGTATCTTATGGTTTTAATAATGATGTTTGCAGGAGTTGCTTCATGCAGCAGTGGGCAGAAATGGAGCAAATATGATAAAAAAAAAGTTATTTTTATAAAACGGTCACTATAGTGACAGTAGTGCATGAGACAGGTAATGTGAAAAAAAAATCATGTTCCTCTGTGTCCTCCAGAGCTCCTAATGGCATCTGCAAGATTTCACAGACCAGAAGAAAACAACCAATCAGAGCCGAGCTGGAGCCTTGCCGTCTCTGAGCAGCTGTCAATCACTCGCGAACTCCGATGAAACGGTCAAACTAGTTAGCGCTGATCAAATATGAATCAATATTCTGTTACTGTAATGCCTATTTCTCACCTCAAATGTTTTCAGAAACATCTTGTAGTGTACTGTTTAGCTGTAAAATGAGAAAGTTTGTTTTTGGCATCATTGGGCAAAAATTCCATAATAACTTTTCAGCATATTGTAATTCAAGACTTCTGAGAGATAACTAGACTTCTGCACCTCCTCATGGCTCTGTTTTCAGGCTTTAAAAAAATCTAGCCCGTGACGAGAGACTTTGGCAAATCACAGGTCATTTCAGAGAGAGAGCGTCAAACGGTCAAACTAGGCAGCGCTGATCAAATATGAATCAATATTCTCAAATGTTTTCAGAAACATCTTATAGTGTACTGTTTAGCTGTAAAATTAGAAAGTTTGCTCCAGCTGGTGAGCGGTGCTTGGTATTTCTTCAACTGATCTCAACATGGCTGCCGCGTCACAAACTTTCTCATTTTACAGCTACACAGTACACTACAAGATGTTTCTGAAAACATTTGAGGTGAGAAATAGGCATTACAGTAACAGAATATTGATTCATATTTGATCAGCGCTGCCTAGTTTGACCGTTTGACGCTCTCTCTCTGAAATGACCTGTGATTTGCCAAAGTCTCTCGTCACGGGCTAGATTTTTTTAAAGCCTGAAAACAGAGCCATGAGGAGGTGCAGAAGTCTAGTTATCTCTCAGAAGTCTTGAATTACAATATGCTGAAAAGTTATTATGGAATTTTTGCCCAATGATGCCAAAAACAATCCGCCTACTGCAGCTTTAATTTACATATAGCACATTTTATGTGTTTTGTTTTTTGCAGAGACAAATAAAAGAAAGAGAAATCAAAAATAAAATTCCAAAACATAAAACAAACCGCATACAAGCAAAGCCAAAAGAAGTAATTCAGAAGTTGCATTTTTTTTAAATGGAGTAAATTGAGTGTTTTTAATATCACACGGTCATAAAGTTGTCATGGCGGTTACTGTGGGGGCTTTTCATCCTGTTTTGATCTATACTTAATTCATCTGGTCATCTGTGCGTCAGCTGCTGTGTCCTTGTTTCTTTAGGTCACGACTTTAACTGTTGTTCTGTGACCCTTGGGTCTGTTATTAATGCCATAACCATGCAGTGGCCATATACAGTATCATAGTGTATATAGGGGCCAAATAAAAATAGATGCTAACCAACCGAGGCAAGGAAGACATACTGTAATGGAATTGTAAATATTAGGTGTCTCTGCTGGAATGATAACCGGTCTAGATTTGGTCTCATTATATTTTTGAGTGTGTTTGCTGTGTGCTGCTTTCACAATGCAAATGCTAAGCTCTTGTCTTACGGAATGCTAATTATTTAGAGGAATGTTTTGTTTATTTAATCGGCAGTTTGTGTGTACTTGTGCCTGCCATGCTGTGTTAGGCTGTGGGTGTTTGAGGTGAGAGGTATTAACTTTGACAAACGGGGAGGCGAGAAGTTTCACAAATGTATTTCACTGCTTATTATCTTTCAATGGCTTTTGACTGTGGCTACATACATTTATATATCAATTCAGTGTATTTTTAGCCCCAGTCGAGCAGTCAGTCGGTCAGTCCGAGCCGCCTCGGGCGACTATAAGGTCGAGGTGGTTTGTGGTGAATCGCTGTCTGTGTGCTTCGTGCCTCTCCGTCCTTTATCCGGGGTCCATGGCAGTCTTTGGTTTGGCCCACTAACAGAACACCAAGCCTCAGTGGAAACCAGTCTGTTGTGGGTCGCTCGCTCAAGGCTTTCCACTGGAGTTAGCAAGCCTGTTATTTAGCTTTGGGGCGGATCATCTCATTCATTCTCTATCTTTCCCCTTCTCCCTCACCCTCCTCGTTATCGTGCATTATTTCTGTCGTCCATTGTTAGATCCACTCAACACCTGAAGAAGGGAAGTGATAGATATAGGGCAGAAATGGATGGGCTTTGGAATGGATGATATTCCTCCAGCGGGATGAATGGATGTGTTGGGAATTAATGACACATCCATCCAGCACGGTGAATCAGTGGGTTAGCGTTTCACAGCTGCACGGTTGAAATAGGAGACCAATAGACTGAAGGCTTCTGAGCTCCATGCAGAATTTCATAAGCTGTTTTACTGCCTTATATTTCAGGACCGTACATGTGCCAAGTACAATAAAGTAGGTACGAAGCCAGATTGTTAAGATCTATGAGAGAGTAGATTAATTCCCTTAGTATATATTTTAGTTTTTTGGCTGCACTGCGAGCTTTGAGAGTAAATAATTGCTTTAGGTGTTGACCATACTGGGAAGTCTAACATTTAGGAAAAGTTGGCATGTAAGTGTAAGTCTATCAGTGCCAAATTGGGCTCTGTGGAGGATATTTTGTACCTTCTCACTAATACAGGTATGTTGTCCTATCTTGAGTGATGATTTTTAGACATTTAGTTGTAATTCTCTGACTATGAATGCAGTTGCTGAGTTGCCATCCGTTCGTTTCTATTAGGCACGTGTCATCTCAATCAATTATTTATGCATGTGATTCAAATATACGACTGTGTACTCGATGCAGGTCATTAGCCAAGCGTATTTGCTCTCTAGGAAGTGAGACGCAGCGCCCCGTGTCATCAGCCGCCACACCGGTAAGTGTTGGCATCAGACGGGGGGGGCTAAAGATTCATCAGGGTTCGCCCGTGGACCAATAGCAACGTCCGCTGTGACGGAGCACGCCTCTGATTGGCTCGGTGCGGTGTGTCTCTGAAGTGTGTTCTTCCCAGCAACCGGGGTCTGGAGTCCTGGCTTGTTTTTATAAACCTGTTTCCTCCAGGAGCTGCAGGGAGAGGCTGGTGTGTGACTGGGCTGTCAGAGCGATATAAGGGACCCGCATAATATATCGATGTTTCTATGGGTCCTCAGGGGATGCTGTGTGTCAGCCTCCGTGCATTATGCGTCCTTAAATGACCTCGAGGCCTTAACGAAGCTCGTCTAGTATTTGAAACTCGTGTTATTGAATAGATTTAGTTGAAGCGTGTGTGAATGTTGCTCAGCGTTTCCGTGTGTGTGTGCTGCTGATGTCTGAGAGTTGCTGACAGTGTGGAGCTCGCTGATCCCCACTAAGCTGCCGCTGAAAAGCCGGGCGGGCCGATGGCCGGCTGGCTGGCAGGCCGGGTGTCTGACTGGCCAGCCAGCTAAAGGTGTCAGATCTAGCTGGCTGAATGTGGCGCGGTAGGACTCTGTCCTCAAAGGGCCGTTTTCTAATGGACGACCACTCTGTGTGGTTCATTCGGTCAGCAAGGTCTGCAACATCACAGCAACTTATAACCGGTCCACAGTGATGCAACCACAATGGGACTATAGTTTTACTCACATTTGGCCTCCACAAAGAAGGTTATGTGTTTTCATTTTAACTTAAAGGGGACATATCATGCTCATTTTCAGGTGCATATTTGTATTATGGGTTTCTACTAGAACATGTTTACATGCTTTAAAGTTGAAAAAACGCTTTATTTTTCTTAGGGATGCACCGATTGCAAAATTATGGGCTGATACCGATGTTTAAAATAAAAATTTGGCCGATAGTCGATACCGATACTAATGTTTTGTTGTTGTTTATTCTGTTGTTTATTCCCCCTACGGTGCCAGGGAAACAAAGACATCTACATAATATAAAAAAATAACTATCTTCACTCTTAATTCGGCCTTTCATTCATATCTCGAATGAGCACAAATTAAATCGTACAAATTTATGAAACAAGCTTTAATATAACCTTCTTCCACATGATAAATAACTGCTTTAAAAGCCCTTGTAGCCTGTATACAACTACCTACTCTGTGAGAGGAATTTATTTTTCAGTACTTACATAGCCCAACAAAAACATTTTCTTTAACATAAATTTAGTTTAATCAGCAGCTAACAACACAACATTTAGCCGGCACCAAATGAATAAAACACACCTTTACTTGCACAAAAAAAACTATATAACACACTAAAGGAAAGGGAAAAAGCACAAAAGCATAATAGGTCATCTTTAATCAAGTTGCTGTTAGTTTAACTAAGTCTCTGTTCATTTTAGGCCACTTAGCTTTAACTTAGAGACTCTCCTACAAGAATTCAACCTTCAACTGTCAATCGCCAACATTAGGCAGCTTTGACTCCCGAAACGTTCGGCTGATGTGTATGAATATAGTTGGACTGTTGTGATGTTAATAATGAGTCCGTCATACTGTGTCATAGGATTGAATGTGTTGGAATATCACCGCTGACACCCAGAGTTATACTTTTTTCTATAAATGTCTCATCTTTGCAGCGATTCAAAACACTTCCCCTGGGGAAGGAAAAAAAGCCTCCAAAAGTGTTCTGCATCAAACAACAGAAAAGCAACATCAAGATGCTTATTGAGGCAACTTTCTTATCCGTCGTGGATTATGGTGACGGTTTATATATGCATACTTCAGCTGTGACTCTGAAGCCCCTGGATGTTGTTTATCACTCTGCACTCAGATTTATCACTGGATAATTATAATACTCATCATTGCGAGCTGTATGCTAAGGTTGGGTGGCCCAAACTGAACCTTATTTATTTATAAGGCCCAGTTTTTACCGTTGTGCACCTGCCACATGGAATAACAAGCAGAACAATCTAAAGCTTATCTCACTCTTATCAAATAGTTAATTTCATCCCATTTCTTTTATAGTTGTTCCTGTTTTAGTTGATTCATTTGCTTTAAACTATAATTACTTTGTTTCTTGGTGCTTATTATTGTTTGTTCATTATTTTTTTTACTCGGCTATATAGTAAATGGGATCTCTATCGCAATATATTTCCGTGTTATAATAAACATCAAATGAACGAATGTCCGCAAAAGCATCTCAAGTTCTTGCTAACCACCAGAGAGAGGTGGGATTCAATTCGAGGTAGTGGTACCACTGGCTTGGTTATGCAATGAACTCAGTTGGCTATGTTTGCATATATGAGTACAGTACTTGCAGGGGTTAATATCTCTGTTACTGCATATTTTAGCATCCAGGTAGCAGGTTTCGTTGGAATAAATGGGATAAAAGTCAAGCTGTGTTCCCTGTATAACACCTCTGTAGTGTGACACTGAGCCCATGATGTTTCAAGGTTAGTTTTTGTCACCTCCACAAGGGCTCTAGTACTTTACTCACACAGAAATGTAGTGCATTTATTTGTTTTGCTGCTGTTTTGATGTATATCTGTAAGTATACAACATGCAGTGTTTAGGTATCAGAAAGTAGACTCAAAGTGCAGGCGGAAACCGGCAGGAGGTTGTGGAAACATGGCACCAGTTGATGTATTGTTTATTGAGACAGAGCTACAGAAGCATCCTTTTAAACTCCTCTTTGTCTCACTGTCGGGAACATATACCTTGTAAAGCTGTCGGCTGTATTGCGTTACAAGTTATAGTACAGATGCTTTTCCTTTGACGGCTTCCTGTTTCATTGTGTGTGAAGTTGTCCCTCAACTCTGCCTAAAATAACTGCCAAGGCCTGTCATTATTATTCAACACGGAAATAGAGATGCAAGATGCATGAGATGCATTTCTTTAGCTGGTGTGTTCATATATTACATATTGCCGTTACGTATTTATTAGGGCTGTCAATTGATTGGAATATTTAAAACAAATTTGCGCTAAGGCGTTATTAATGCGTTAACTTTGACAGCCCTAATATTTATGTGTGCATAAGATTTTCTGTCAATAATTAACGGGTTAGGATGTTCATCTGGATCAAACTTGTGATGTACAGTAAAATATTTATATATAAATAGTCATATTTTATATCCTCTGATGTGTTTGAAGTATGTATACTTCTTGCATACTTCAAATAGATCCGTATGGGAGCATGAGAAGAAGAAGTGAAGCCAACTGCAAACGGAGCTCGAACCACGACCTTCCTGCAGGCGGTAGTCTTGGGTTTCCCCTGTGATGTTAACCACTAGTTACTTAATGAGGCTCAAATGAGAATTGCATAAGCGAAAGGTTGAATCACCACCTGTGTCACACAGAGCGCAGAGAGGCTGACGGGTTTTAGTGTTTGATAATTTTAGACCGCTCCAGTTAGAAGATGTTGTCTGTTTGACATTCATGGTGTTTAATCACCTCCTTTCTGTTACGTCTGTGTAATTTGCATTTGCTCCCCTTGGAAAGCTGGAAGGCAGCGGGGAAGCTGCGAGAGAGGCTGGATTAATTTAAGTGAAGACTTTCTCAACTCCAAGCTACTGTATTAGAAGAAAGCAGCCTAAGTAGGGATTACCATTAAGCTTGTGGATACTTGATCTAGTCGAGTAATATTCAGAAGTGTTGCTCAATGTCCAAGGCTCATTCTGCAAAGAGTGTGTATGCTCATATTTCTGCCTTTTGAGTATTACATGAAGGTGTTTCTGTCCTGTTATAAACTGTCCTCTCCCTGCTTTGGTCCCGTCTCTCTGCAGGCGTAGATCCTTCTCTGCAAATTGACAACAGGATCCAGGCCTCTTCCCAAGCTGTTCTCCCAGGTTCCAAACACAACAAGTCCCGGGCGGCCAACACCCGGGATGAACGCTTCAGATCTGGTAATCACGTCTCCACATACTGCCTGAGAGTTTAACATGCCTGGTGCTCTTCTTTTACGCTGTAGCTTAACTGTGTTGATGTTTTTTCTCTTTCAGATTTGCACACAGAAGCCGTCCAAGCAGCTTTGGCAAAGTACAAGGAGAGGAAGATGCCAATGCCCTCCAAGAGACGATCTGTGTTAGTTCAGTCTTCTGTTGAGGCATGCACCCCGCCAGGTGAGACCTCTGTTCCTCCAACGCTGTTCGCCAACAGCAAGGTTTATCCTTTCCAGCCGAGGTTTATGCTCACGCTGGGTTGTTTACATGTGCTCCCGTGAGCATTGGCGTGTAGGATGCTGACACTCTGTTGCGTCCAGTGGTGGAAGATGATGTTTCCAAGCATTCGCTACTGGAAAGAAACATGCAGTTTGATGAATGTGCCCATTCTTTGTGAATATAAAGGGCTCGGTTCTCACCGTTGTGTTCCCAGGCAGACCTTCCCACATGAGTTGCATAATGGATGCATAATCAGATTTTTAACATTCAGTCTCAAAATGATGACCTTTCGCCTGCTTTTATAGCAGTTTGTATTGTGTGGGCCGGTTCATTTTGATGTCATTTTACTGCGTTCCGAAGCTTTTCAAGGCCCAAAAAACCCTTTTTGTATTGTTAGTTTTGTCCAGATGTTTCCCAAAATAAGTATTTAATCAATGTTTAATCGGTCGGTGAGATTTCTGTGCAAGATTTGATGACAGAAAACTTGTCAATCTCTCAAACGCTGCAGTGGCTTTATCGTTGGTGTATAAGAGTTAATTGGTGGGGGGCCTCAGAGCCTCATGTCTTGGGTAAAGAGAGAGGACACAGCGGTGGAGCGAGTAAACGGATTAAGAGCTCAGACATTGGGGTTTGGACGGGAGAAGGAGGGGTCTCTTCATGGTGCTTTTCAGTCTCTCTGAGTGATATACTGGGATAAAGTACATAGGTACTTTATACACAGACCCACAAAATCACATACTGTACATACAAGATAATCTGGGGCTCTGCTATGTTTTCAATGCTAATGGCAGCAGCTACAGGTGTCAGTGTGGACACAGTGGCATCGTTGTGTTACTTATATTAACATTTCACCTGAGTTTTGATTTTAAATGGTCGACTTCATGAGATTGCATTAGCCAAAATTCATCAGGAGGTACTAAGGTGGTGGATTTAGTGGATATTTTTTGGCCACTAATGGAGCTGTTGAGTAATATTTTGACGAACAGGTCCCAGTATTGTTGGTATCTGTATTTTAACGCACTCCTTTTCCATCTCTTATCTTGCTAATCTGCAGTGTCTGATTGTGAAGACCCAGTTGTAATATGAGCAAAATAATTTTTATACAGCCAGACCTGTCATTCAATCCTATTCAATGAACATTCAATTAATGTAGCCAGTGTACAGACCAACAGATACAATATACACAAAACATGCAAAAACCACATTTATCAACACCTGACATTAACATATTTTTAGCAATGCTAACGGCATCACCCTAGGAATAGCAATGTTGGTTTGTCAGTCAGTCGGTCAGTCGGTCAGACGGTCAGTCGGTCAGTCCACTAGTTCGCTCCAGACTGAAATAACAACTTTTGGATGGATTGGCATGAAATTTGGAACAGGCATTCATGATCTCCAGAGGATGAAGCCTACTGTCTTATGCCGAATTTCCACTGCATGGTACGGCTCAGCTCGACTCGCTTTTGGTAGGCTACCAGGTATTTTTTTCGATTTCGTTTTCCACTGCAGATAGTACCCCCGCTATGTAGGTGGGATTCTTAGCTGATCGTCATAGCGATGCCACGTGAAACTGCCATAATATCGTCTCCAACGCGAGACAAAGACAGTGTGCTCTCTCGCTGGATCTTGTCATCGGCAACCAAACAGAGGAACGTCTGTTGTACTTCATCAAGTGACCACAGCAGTGGTTTTGCGGGCTGCCATTTTTAAAAACCTGGGTCAAGTAAATAAAAAAATTGCGGTCGCTACAGACGATGGCTTGGCAATTTAAAAATGGCGGGTTTGTGCAGGATGTCCTGTGTCCTCCTTGTGACGATTCTCTCTGACCAATCAGTAAAAGTGATTTACCATTTATACCACATAAATGAAGTATAGAAGATTGAATTGATTTTCTATAGAAACAAGTCAGGAAAAAAACACCTCAAGCTTCTTACTGCTGGGCTGAAGCGTTATTAATATACCTGTCTTTGTTTGCTTCAACACAATATTTCATTAGTGCACAAGAACAACAGATCTGTCTCTGCTCAGGTTTTCTCTCTTTTATATTCCTCCCTACCTGCGAATCCTCCATCACTGCCTGTCTTTCTCTGACTCACTCTTTACTATTCTTGTTTTTGTCTGTTTATCTGTGACTAATACCTCGTTTTCTTTTTCAGTTTCCTTCGCATTATTTCCACCTCTCTGTTTCTACTTTGCATTTGTTCTCTGACCTCTTCTTTCCCTCTCCCTCTGTGTAACTGTGTCAAGGTTACTGAGATTGGGAGAGAGGCAGAGGAATAACAAACAGAATCATAAATGCGAGATAACCCCCATGAGTCCGCTGGTTGTAGAGACATTAAATTCTAGCTTGTTATAATCAAACCTCCTCCAGCCTTCCTCTGGCAGCCTCTGCAAGGCCACGAGAAAGTCTGGCAGTCATTCTAATAGTTTCTCAATTGATGGACTTTACTTTTAACTACATACTGTGAGTGATTAGGAGGCAGATTAATCGCATGAAGGCTCATTAGTTTAGAGAACATCATCAGGCGTGTGCTGATCACTCACCCAGGCTTAATCTCTGTTTTCTAAATGTCTCTCTCGTATCCTCTCATACCCCCTTATGTCCAACTCGAACCTATGTTCTGGTTCTGGGCTGGTGCCGGTTCGCAGTTGGTTCAACTAGCGAACCTTCTAAGAACCAGTTTGCTTTTCCACAAGTTAGAGAGCCAAGTCATTATGTCACTGTATACGCCAACTTCAAACACAACAACAATGGCGGACTACAACGTCACTTTACAAATGTTGCTCTTGGCTTTGCGAGCCTACATCGGCGTCCAAACACCTCGATGCTCCCTCAAGTTGAATTTCTGTGGAGGACCACAGTGCAAGTTTGTCTCTTCCACAGACCGCTTTTATAAATGGTGGTCACAAAGTTATGGTTGGTCATAGGGCTGTCCCGAATACCATTTTTTTGGGCTTCGAACACTCATCCCTACACATAACAAACAGCGATATCCGTCTGAGAAAAACTAATAACAATTAATGTTTAATATGAACAATGAATAATGTTGTTGGATTATTCCTTATTTCATGGGCTATTTGGGGATTATCACATTATTATTACATACTTATACTGTATATTAAAAAAAGAAGCTTTTGAATACTGATTTGGAGGTTGATTACATGGCAACGGTCAAAGCTTCGAAGCATTCAGGTCAGCCCTAGTTGGTCACGATAACCCTATCCCCGGCCTGTGACATATGCAGTTTGTGGTTCTGGTCTGGACCAGCCAAAATGTTGGTGCTGTTGCAGAACCAGACTTCCTAGGTATTTTTTTTAACTGTCGAATAGCACAGAACTGGTTTAAGATTCGGCACTACAAACTGCCTTGGTGGAAAATGGCTATCAGTGGACTTGGGATAGATTTTCCACATTATTAAGGCTTTGTTTTGTAAAGTATGCTCAGAGACTTTTTGATACGTGTGAATGAGTTTTGTACTTTCTATGAGTTGTTGCTGTTTACTTTGTTAATGATAAATAATGGGGCAAAGTGTGACCTTTCTTGGCGATTTTTTGAAAACCGCTGTTGTTTCATTTTCTCAATTGAGTGATGCCTAAGCCTGTTTAGCTCCTTCATTGCACTCAGTTCTCTGTAGCATACAAATCTCAGACTGGCCTGCTCTTGTGTAACTTCAGTGATCGTGTCGAAAGAACAGATGTTTCTGGGAGCTTGGCAGATGAAGTGGATTGTGTTCATTTCGAATGATCCTTACCTTGCTTTGAAGTTGTTCCTGTTTGGGCTATTTTTTGCTGAGACCAACTGCTCACAGCCGCCTCAAGGGAGAGACGGTAAAATCATCAGTGACTCAGTTTGATTCCAAGCCATAATAACTTAAGCATACACTGCACTTAACTAAGTATTTTACCAACATTATACAGTATAGGAAATTTGATCAGGCTATTTCAGTTTGTGTGTGTATTGTATGCAAGTACAGTATGTATGTATGTATTTTTTCAAAACACCTTCAAGCAGATATACCAGTATCGGTTAGGTAATAAAGTTCTTATAACTGCTTAGTTATGACCGTATACATACTATAACTTTGTGTAGTTTGTACCATAAATACTCTCTTAAAAAGCTGCCTTTGTTAGTTGTATTCCTTTATTATTATTGTTACTTCTTTTTCATTCTCTCGTCATCTACAAATATGAAACTGGTCTGGTCTGTTTGTTGTCAAAGTTTTCGGCACTATATCATTCATATATAGTACACGTATAGTTGCAGTGGGCTGTCTTTATGACTGTGTTGTTATTGTGGCTACTTTTATAAGCAAAATATCAAATACTTCAGCATCCCTTAGCCTAACAACTCCCATCCCCATTGAAATCATCTGGCCATCCCACTTGCTTATATGTACTCCGTCCAGTGTATATATAAGTAGAATAATGTATCATCTGCATATCATCTGAATCCTGCAGCCCCATGTCTTTGTCCACTGTTGTGACGCTGCCCTGTCTTGACCTGTCAAACACAGACACCTCCTCGGCGTCGGAAGACGAGGGCTCGCTGCGCCGGCAGGGACGTCTGGCCACCTCCACGCCCTACCAGGGCCACGGCCACCCAGCCGTTGAGCACTGGTTTAACCGTGTCATCCAGGGTTCGTCCACCTCATCCTCCGCGTCATCCACCTCATCCCACCCGGGAGGGAGATCCGTCACCACCACCAACACCACTGCCCACGCAGCTCTCAACGCCAACGCAGCAGCTACCGCACTGGCCGACCTAATGGCACACACCCAGCTAGGTCAGTGACACACACACACGCAGTATCACACGCCATCACATTACGAATGGTCGATCTGTATGTTCTTGTCCCCTTTTGATTGATGCAGCGCTCTCATCCCGTTAGTCCAGAGGTGGTTGTGAGCTGAAGTAGGAAGGTGTTGTAGAACTAGAATGAGATAACTTTTTCATTGCCTTCACGGTAAAATTACAGTCACATTCAGTCCTTTAACAAGACTGCAGAATCCCCTGCTTACCTGTATTGTTTTGAATTCCTCCATCTAAATATATATTCATGAATAACAGAGTCTGCAGACAGATTTTTTTTTACTTTTCCCATTGTCTTACTTTTGCTGATATCAGCAGAAGTTGTATTATTGCCAGTCAATTAGAATTTGTCTTGTCAAAGGTGACATCTTACTTGTATTATGTTGCTCAGACAGTTTTCACAGACAGACAGCGATGTCTTACACATCTGCTACTGCCGAGGCCATATCTCCCTACAGATACACAAAAGCACTTGATGAGGCAAGACAAAGGAAACCAGCGACAGAGTTTCTTTTCAGAGTGCTTTCACACCTGTAGTTCGGTTCTTTTGGTCCAAACCAAGGGAAAAAATGATATATTGTTGCATTTTAGTCCTGGTCTGGTTCCTGTTCACACTGACTTTTTACAACGAACCAAGAGGAGTAATAATGAAGTTATACAGACTGATTGGTAACTCGTTGATTGGACAGTTTTGGCGATTGTCATCCTGCATCATCTGCCAAAATGAAACGTACAAACCGGAAAAGCGGACCTGAGTTTGTTTTAACCAAACCAAACAGGTTAGGTATAAAAGCACCCTAAGGATGGGCTGGTGTGAAAGCTACCAGTCGCACCCTGGTGCAGACCAAACAACTGAACCGAGACCGCTTGAAAAGGTGGGTCTCGGTCCGAGCAAATGAACCAACCACAGGATTTTATGATAGGAGACGTGTGATTTTAGTAGGGCTGGGCAATATGACGATATACATCGTCAAAACGATATAAAAATGTCTATCGTATATATTTTTCTACATCGTTTCTATTGCGATATAGACTAGGCCTATATTTTTTTACCTATAATTTCACTTAAAACTGTTATGCTAATTTTGCACTCAAGTTCTTAAAATTAGAAAATACACAGTACTTTTCATTTGTCAAGTATTTAATTCACACAGGAATACGCAAAAATAGGTTTTACCATGTGGTTATTTCATACAGCAGATTTTTTTATTGAATTACCAGAAAACATGCTATATCGTTTATTAAGTCCATTAAAACGTGTTGAACAGCGATCCCACAGTAATAAGCCCCGAGTCAGTACTGTACAAGACGCCTCCTTTTTGTACTGTGTCTGCCTGTTAGTTATTATTCATAACATGCGGTCGATTTGCATTCTAATTATACTAATAATGCTCATAATCAGCTATTTCTTCAGGAGCTCTTTGTGACACCAAAGAACATAAATATACACATCAGAAGCATTAATGTGCTGCATAGACTTCTCTAGAAAAAGGTCAGTGTGAACAGGAACCGGACCAGAACTAAAATGCAACAATGGATCCTTTTGGTCCGGACCAAATGAACCGAACTACAGGTGTGAGAGCACCCTTAATTTACGTCTCTCTAACAGTCGTCTCCGTCTGCCATCTCACTGTCATTCAGTCATGTGAAAGGGCCACTTCCTTGTTAAAGCTACTCGTTCCACGTTGCCATGCGAGTGTCACAAGCTAGTTAATGAGCTTCAGTGGATTCATCTCCATCCGTATCTCTCGCAGCAGTAAAGTGAGACAGTGTCTCGCTCACGTATGTGTGTGTGTGTGTGGTCATGTGTGTCTGCTGGCAGAACGATACCCCGTTAGGATGGAGCTGTCGGATTTCTGTCCAGCCCGTCTCCCCTCAAGGTTGCTGTCATAAAGTAGCAGCAGTGACTGCTGGCGCTGAATGGAGCTGTAAATAAATCTCCCGTATTATCCTGTTCCTTGACCCCTCAAACTTATTCTGTCCGTCATTCACTTCAGCGATAGACAAAGACTAGAAGGCCTTCACACGTTTTGGTTCCAACAACACTGTGTTACACTTTAGTGTTTATAGGTTCACATTTAAAATCCAGTTCCCATCACACCATACCGAAGCACCTATACTACATTTCACTTTATCAGGTACACCTGTAAAATCGAATGCAATCCAATACAACAGCTCAGCCATAAATTCAACCTTTACGAAGATATTGATGTTCAGTTTTGATTGACTCTGTCAGAGAGGTTTTGTGTTAACTAAAGGTTTATTATTGAGGTTATAGTTTGCGGTGGTGTTGACATTATATTGAGAGGTGTTTCCAATCTTTTACCCACCCCATTTACAAAGAGGGGATGAATATCAGAAACACATCTCAATATAATGCAGTCCAGTACAACACCACCACTCACTACGACTTCAATAATTAAAATATAGTTGAATTAACACCAGGGCTGCCCTCTTGTAGTCAATTAGTCCATTTTTTATGCTTTTTTCATGCTGAATGACTTCTTTCCAAGAAACTTATGAGCACATCTTTGGTAAACACAAGATTTAAAGTGGTGCTTTTGTATGATTCTTTGTGGAGAAACTCAGTTTTACAGATCTGTCGATTAAATCAACTAATTGATTCAACAAAAGCATACGAGTGTTAGTCGACTCAGAATTTCTTTGGTCGAGGACAGCGTTAATTAACGCCTCTCAAAAACTGAACATTGTAATCTTCCTAAATGTAGAATTTGTGGCGGATCATTCACAGATCACAGATCAGTTTGTTTGCAAGCTCATGAAGTAGACTTTCATTTAGCAACGATAGCCCAAAGTAGGCCTGGCGTTTGACCTTTTAACCCCCCCGACGCCCCACTCACCACCACAGATAACCACTCAGCGCCCCCCGATGTGACGGGGCTGTCGGAGCGCTCCTCGCTTCATGCGGAGCGGCCCCAGGTGGCCTCGGTGCGAGGCGTCTCCCGGGGCTACAACCACCACACCAGCGTCATGGAGACTGCAGATGGTGAGTTTCTTACTCACGCACGCACACGCAAACACACACACAGACACACACCTCACCTCCCTTTCTCCCCTGCTGTCTGTCCCTCTGTCCTCTCCTTAGTCAGTCTGCCCGTCAGACTGGCACAAGCTGCCGACTGACCCTCTTGTGTTGCCATGGTAACACTGCACCTCTCCAACCCCCTCCCCAAAGTAACACCATGTTTCTGCCTTGATGCTTAATATATCATTTTCACCAATAAAACACACACAATTGATAATGATTAATAGAGGAACAGTGTTTCGTGTGATTCAGTTCTTGTCATGTTGTTAGTGAATCAGTGCATGAAATTAGCAGCCGCTAAACATCATTCATCATTCAAACAGCACAGTCTCGTATCCACCCAATACTGCCAGCAGTTTCCAGATGGGCTATCGGATATATTGACAATTGGATGCTGTGCCGTGTAGAGATGGAGAACCACTGTCAAGCTGAGACTCTTGTGGATCCAGTGAGCCCAGTTGTATTCATGTGTGAGAATATCAGTCGCCATAGCAGCCATTTCATTGTAGTGAGATGATTTTTTGAAAGTTGACCTCACTGTATAAACTGACCTGTTGTGACCTCTAGGATAATCGCAGCCTCATGAAACTTTACAACCACAAACTAGAGCCCTAGAGCATTCAGAAGATGTGTGGCTTTCCTAGGTAGACTGACAATAAGGGGGTTTGTGAGCAGTTTCCAGAACAGAAGTGCTCGCCATCCAATCACCGAAAAATGCAATTCTTGCAGAAATCTCCAAATATCAAAAGTTTTTGATTCCGAATCACAGCATGGCTTTTTCTATGGTGTTCCTTAAGGTCTTGGTGTCTTATTGTGGTATTTTGGGGGGATTATTGAGTATTTTTTATCAATTCTCGAGTGGTATAAAATGTTTAAATTTAGCACCAAATCTGTGTATCTAATGGTATCGACCCAAAAATTGCTGCAACAACTTATGAGACATAAATAGAGCATGGGAATGACCATCATATACTTCCATTATCATATTCTTAGCCCTTATACACTTTCACAATTTGTTTTAATTAATTAATTATTTTTTTATTTCTGATTTATGACTGAAACAACTTGACTCGCAGTGCTGAGCTGCAACTCAAATTAATCTCCAGGTTCCCAGCTTTCAGATGATGTACACCCCTTCTATGTGACATCTACTGTTGACCTGCTATCTCCCCCTAAACACCCCCTTTACCCCCCTAAAAAAGACAAAAATGGGTTGAGTGGAGTGGAAAAGGTTAAGTCAACTTGTTTCATGCGCCAAGATAGGTGTTTTTACAGTGAATGCACCGAGTTTATTGTCTTCAGAGAGTTGCCATCGATGACAATCTGGTCGAGCAGTCCTTTAAAAGCAGCGCCGACGTGTTCCTGTCACCCTTCCATCTTCATCCATTCGACATCAGAGCTGAAATGCTGCTTTGAATTAATGTCCAATGTATTTAATAAGCTATTAGCCAGAAAACTGGAACACCGCTTCAGCAGAGCGATTACCTTCCTGCCATCCGTCCTCTGTCATTAAGAGTGTGTGCGCGTCGCCTGGGATTTCGCGGCTAATAAATGCTAAACCAGCCCACCTAGCTGACACATAAAGGGGACGGGAGTTTTAAAAGATGTGTCATTTTTATACCTTCTGTTGGTATTCAAGATGTTTCAAACCCACGCTGCAAGTTTTCGCACAGAAGTCATTAAAATAATGACAAAAATAGCACAAAAAAGCAGCAAGAAATCCCATCTTAGTTGTCGTGGTACCACAACAACAGTGTGTGTGTGTGTGTCTTTATAAGCCTCCTCTCACCTTCGTCTGGCTGCTGGTGGATTTCTCTATCACACATTCACACGTTCACAGTCTCACACACAAAGTTAGCAGGACTGTTTCATTGACATCCTGATGTGTCTCTCCTCCAGGCTGTGAGTGGAGAAGTGAAGGATCCCTCAGTTTAATGGATGGTATTTATAACTGTTCTTCCAACTCTATGGCAGTCCTCTATATGTGCACTCTGCTGCGTGTGCATTTGTGTTCGTGTGTGTTTCCGCCGTCGCCTCCACTGTCAGGTCTAGCACTTGTCCAAGCCGTGTGTGTGTTTTCCAAAAATATATGCAATGAATTCAGTCATTAGATTCCTGTGTGTGTGTGTGTGTTTGTTTGTAAAGCTGCGTGTGTTGCAAAGGCTTTAGCATTTATAGCATCTTCAAGCCTACATGCTCTTCAAATTGATGATGCTGAGGCAGATTGTGTGAAAAGGCGTTTTCCATGACAGGTCTAACTATTCATTCGGGGTTGTGAATAATTACCACGTTGACATACTGGTTTCTGCGCTCCCACTGAGACACTGAGACTTGTCAGTTTATGTCTCTCACTATGACACAAGCCTGTTAGCCCGTAGCCACACAGTGGGCTCTCTGTGACGGCAGCCGTCTAGCGCTGTCGCCATTTTAATAACAGCACATAGTTGGGTGTAGAAAACATGCCACACACTAACTTTGGTTCCATCTGGACTCGGTTACTGACGCTGTTTGTGTCGGTGTCTTGATGGAGAGTGCATACTGTGGTGCATTTTTGTCAACAAATCCCATGAAAAGACCAAAACCAACAATTAATCCTACTAACAAGTATTGTCTGTGAATTCAGAGTATGATATAGTTTATTCTTCTGTGCCATAGACCTCAGTTGTTGTTAAAAATCTATTAAAAACACAACAGTGAGCCACACTGTTGCACTGAGTGACTTCATTATTCATGAATTCATTATGATAATGATGATGATCCTTGAAGCCCCCCCTACTTGTATCTAAGAAAAGCAGTTTTTTGACCGCAGTGAAAATGTTGTTTATGAAAGGCTAAACGCCAACAAATATGGATTGAAGCAGAATATTTCGTTGGATAAAAACATGTGAATTTTTTAAATGAATACATCAATCTTTTTTGGATTTTACAACGCTCCTGAGCTATTGGAAATATTTGGATCACACAAGTCCGAAACAATGCTATGCAACCACCACTGGAAAATAATTCTACAAATAGTATAATACTAATTAGTGTAGCCTAATCTTCATCTGCAACTGTGCACAAATACCAGGTTTAAACAGAATGTGGCCTACTGAGTAGCACATTTTTTTAAATTTAAAATAGAGATGTTTGTATAAATTCTCCAGCAAGTGTGTTATTATGATTTAAGACAATTGTTTATCTAATTTTTACAACCTCAGAGCAGACAGATCCTGGTGCACCCCCCTTTGACCTGGTATCCCAGGTTGGGAACCACTGCACTAGAGCACCAAATGTTTATTAATCCGTGGCTGAAAATAGTCCCCAACAAATGCTCCTCCGTTTTGAGTAGGGATCGGGGCTGGAGCTCAAACAGAGTGCTTCAGACAGAGGGTGAAAAGAGGTGCTGCAGCACAGTCGGTATGAGAAAAATAAAGTGTTTTTTTGAACATTAAAGTATGAAAACATGTTCTAGTAGAAACCCGAAAATACAAGGATGAACCTGAAAATGAGCATGATAGGCCCAGCAGGGCATTAGGAAATGACTTCCTAAAAATGTAACTATATATTTGAACCGTTTTAAAATAATTGCGGCTCCAGTAGGAACAAATGAGCTTGTGGCTCAGAGCCACAGACAGGGTAAGGAAGTCAAAGATATTAGGAGACAGACTAACACATCGCTGGTTTTGGTCTTTCCATGGGATTCATTAACAATAAGAAAAAATGTTTATCTCCATCTTTGTTATGGTCATAGCTTGTTAGTAAATGCATAAAACATATTGCTGCGAACGTGGTGTGCCATTTTTTCCCCAAATTAAACAAGAGCCAGTGTTAGCCTTGTAATTAAATACTGTGGGTGGATAAATTATGAAATTATGAAATCATGAAAATGTTAATAATAGCCATCATCACAGGCGGGTGCTGGTTGGCTGTGATATTAACGATCAAGGCATCAGTGAGTGGGTGGGGTTCAGGGCCCTCAGGTGTTGTCCCGTGTGTCTGGGGCTTTCTAATTGGCCCATCAGGTGCAGCGCTGACCCCCACACGTCTCCTCCCAGTACATCTGTCCCTTCACGAGGAGGCAGAGTCTGTCTGAGCCGGGCTTATTATAGTAAGATAGATCAGGCGAGCTGCGTGCAGCTGTGGCCTTCGTCTCCTGTGGCTGTCTGGAATGTCTGACACAGACCCACCCCTCCCAAACTAAAATCATATGGAGGAAATGATGTCCGATGATGATTATAGTCTGCACATCCATGTCCAAAATGTGAGGGAAATCTAACCGGACACCTCTTCTCTCATTCTCAGTCTGTTGTTTCTCTCATGTCCTGCTCCTTCATTCATGTCTTTACAAAGCTCCATGTCTCTGCGATTATGCTTCTTGAGTATTGTATTTATGTTGTACACGTCAAATGACTTGCATATATTTCGACTTGACTGGGGTATAGTTGGTTTTAGCCACCCACATTAATGAATTTTGCAGAGCGTATGTGAAACAGACACCTTTAGAGACATCTCGTGAATCACTTAATGCTGGGAGGACATCGTTGTTGCTAGGCAGCAGGCGAGGAGGCTCCTCATTTTCTGATTTAAAAGCCTGCGAGGTTTGTCGACGATTCTAGAGAGTATATCTGGACTGAAAGACTGTAACCTTTGACCTCCAGGTGACTGTAGAGGTCCACTGTTCTGTTGTCTTGCTACAGTGTGAGTGACAGCTGGTTGTCCTCTGTGAGGCATTAGAGCACCACACTGACCTTTTTCTCCTTTCTCTTCTTATCCGTCCTCCCCTCATCCATCCCCCTTCTCCTCACTTCATCCATCTCTCAATCAATTTGTCTACACATGTCTTCTCTATCTATTTCCACCCCTTTCTCTCCATATCCTCGTCTGCTTATTCCCCCCCCTACCCTTTTCTTTTCATCCCCTCCGATCTCATTGTGTAGGTGTTCCGGTCAACAGTCGCGTCTCCTCCAAAATCCAGCAGTTGCTCAACACTCTGAAGAGACCAAAGCGACCGCCGCTGCGAGAGTTCTTTGTCGACGACTTTGAGGAGCTCTTGGACGGTAAGCTGGCCTGAAAGTAATTACATTGCTTCTATTACATCAATAAATCATGAAAAAAAAGCATCCGTCTTTCTGTGGCGTGATCGGCATACTGATCAGATACTTCAGCAGTTAAAGGCTGAAACTCCTTTCTGTTCTTTTGAGTGTGATGGTACATGTCCACACAGCCTCCGTCCTTTCCACGCTTCCCATTCATTGTCTTTGTAAGCAGCCGTGCAATGCATTCTGGTAGCGTGGCGGCGCGATTCGAGAGACGGGGCGTCACTTTGGTCGCTCCTCATTTGCATAAAGTTGAGGTCAAGGCTACTTTATGCAAATCATGGGTAAGCATTGTCCATCCAAAATAAAGACAGATTCAGCAACTGCATGGCTTATTTCTCGCATAAAATGCTTTCAGAAACAGATTTCGCTGAAGTATTTTCGTGATATTAGAGAAGAAGGTTTCCAAACGAGCCTAGTGTCTAGTGGCAGCCGATCAAGCGTCCAGCGCTGGAAACGAGGCGATCCCTCGCGATACTACTATACTATAACTCCCCTTTGCACATGTACCAAGACAGCCATATCCGTTTTAAGTTGTTGTCTAATTTCTTTGTAGCTGTCAGTGGAGTTTTCCAGCTCCGGCCGAGATCAAAATGTCATATTGACCTCACCACGCCTCGCAAATAAACAGTCAAGGCACACTTTTACATCAGCGGTTGTTATTTTGTCTCTTGGTGGAGCTGAGACCACCAGGTGTGCTAAGGGAGTAGCCCACAGTGGACCAGCCCTGTCTAACCATTTCCTCCATTCCTACTAGCCCATCATGGGTTTTGGGTGGCGCTCTGCCAGGCTGAATAAACACGAAGCGGCAGGAATAGTAATGCATCAGCAGGTAATTGTAAAGCCTCCCTGACTTTGGCACAGGAACTGTGGCATGGCAAGCCTCGGCGGTCAGCTTGGTGCGAGCAGAAAAACACACAGAGCTGAAATGGCGGCAGGCTTAACGCTATCTGTTCCAGATAGAGGTGTTTTGTTTGGCGGGGGGACGTCTCGCCAGCTCGGTTAAACAGTTCTGAATTCCACTTATGAGAGTTCAGGGGAGTGTGAGGCTGAGAATAGTGATGGAGAGATGGAAGTCAATGAGCGACTAGGTTGCTTGGAGGGAGGGAAGGTGAAGGATAAAGGGGGCTACGGCTTATTGAAAGGCAAATGTTTCTCTAAGTTTCTCAGGAATTGGTATCTGAGGCAGCTAAGACTGATAAGGACAGAACTCAGCTCACGTTTAATCCTCCAGCCATGTCGGTTTCTTTAAATCCCCACACTCCTTTTATAACCCTGCCTTCCTTTAAAGGTACAGTGTGTAGGATTTGGTGGCATCTAGTGGTGTGGTTGCAGATTGTGTTACAGTGTTACACACTGTTCCTTAAAAGGACCAGTCCGCCATGTTGCACCGCCATGTTTCTACAGTAGCCCAGAATAGAAAAACCAAACTCTGTTCCTGCTTTGGCCCGAGTCGATAACGTTACTTTGTCCCGTCGCCACCACTCTCTCTCTCTTGCTTCACCACTCACTTCCCACGTACACACACACACGCTCTACGTACTGGCGTTGCTCCAGATGGCTCCAGAGAGAGCCATTCTCATTTTCATGTCGGCCACCGTTGCTATCCAACACGCTTGGCACACGGGAGAGGCTTCAGTTCAATCTCCTCATCTCACCGCTGGATACCGGCGGATCCTACACATTGTTCCTTTAAGAGAGTTGAATAATTGACAAATTCAACATTTCTTTGTAATTCACTCCACCAAAAAACAGGCATTCATTGAGCCACCCTCACCCACTGATGCCCCATTCTCTTCCACATCTAGTCCAGCAGCCAGATCCCAACCAGCCAAAGCCAGAAGGCCAGCACATGAGTCCGCTGGAAGGAGAGCCTCTCGGGGTGGTCAACAACTGGCCTCCTTCCTTGCCAGCAGCCTTACAGCGGTGGGGCACCACTCAGCCCAAGAGCCCCTGTCTGACGGCACTCGACAACGCTGGCAAGCCCGTCTACACACTCACCTATGGTAGGCATCAACCATTACAATGGACATGGAAAACAATATCACCTCTTATCATCCATTCTGTGTGGGTTTTCTCTGTACAAATAATGGACAATGAAGTGCCTGCGTCTAGGGGTGTAAATCACAAATTTCATCCCGACACATTATTATATCGATTATTTGGACAGCGATGCTGATATCACAAAGTCTACCATGATATGATTTCAATTTTATTCAATTCAGGGGCCTAAGATCGATATGAGACTATATCACAACTATGTCTATTTAACACAATCAGTTACATTTATATAATAACTCATAAAAAGCAACTAAAATATGATTTGACAATTTTATTACTGAGCTCTTCCAGACACTTAAATGGAAAAACAATCTATTCTTTTTACTGAAGAGAATAAAAATAGACCTCCTGTTGTTCACTACAAAGTGCCGCATTTCTCATGTTTAAGCACTGTTTGAATGTTTAGGAAGGAGGTGCGCTTGGACAGAAATGGTGACACAGACGTGCCATGGGATTTTCAAAATAAAGGCGTATCTGAAAGATGATGATATGTATCAATGTTTTCACTTTGCATCGATGAAATTGGATCGTTGATCACTGAATCGATACACTGATCCATATCGATGTATCGTTACACCCCTGCCTGCATCTTTCTCTATATACAGTCCCTTATTTTGCATTCTGCTGTTATTCTCAGCTATTGTGTGTGTTCTAATGTTGATTTGTGGGTCTGGGGTTGTTTAATCAAATGAAATATTTGACACTGTATGTTCACCTCTGTAGGTAAACTATGGACCCGCAGTCAGAAACTGGCCTACACTCTTCTTAACAAGCTGAGCACCAGAAATGAGCCTTTGCTCATGCCCGGAGACAGAGTAAGTCCTGAGATAAGACTGTGTTCAATGGTGGTCAGTTGTATGTTACAGTCCTTGTTGCATTTTGGCCATTTGGCTGAGGCTCCTAAAACGATATTCATCCAGTGCAAGACTGTATTTCTCTGAACATGACTCTGTAAACTAAGAACGAATTATTATCAAGTCAGCCTACTTGAAATCTTGATATTTCTGATTGCTCCCTTGCAGAAGGCTGCATCTCGGTGCTCAATTTTCAACCATCAGTTCTCATTTCGTTATGTCCTTACAAATATAATATCACAACCTCATTACTCGTGAGGGGAAATGTTTGATTTCCGATCTTGTCCTTGCCCGCCGTACTTAAACAGGAACTGCATAACATCGCACCATAACATATCATGTCTGTTATACGCCTGTAGGTTGCACTTGTTTTCCCCAACAACGACCCAGTGATGTTCATGGTGGCCTTCTACGGCTGTCTCCTGGCAGAGCTGGTACCTGTGCCTATTGAAGTGCCGCTGACCAGAAAGGTAAAGGCAAATAAAATCTCCTGGGAATGTGTGCTGTTCTGCATAAACAATAAGGAGCAGTAGTGACCCCTGCTGGACATGTGACCCCTAAATGAGAGCCTTAAAAGTTGCGCACACTTGTTTCAATGTAGATATTTATCCCAGAACATCTTCCTTCTTAGTAATGTGCTGCATGATTACAACCCCGGCAGCAGCATTATTTTTTAAATGTTCTAATTACAGAGTGTTATGATGCATCCAGCGCATCCTTCAGCTCAAACTGAACCAAATTCTCCCACATTAGTTACACAGGCTGAATATTAATGCCTGTTCTTGTTTGCCCTTTATAAGCGTGCTGTTGGAAGACGCTGTGCTGTAATTAATGAGATTTGAGGGAGGTGAAATGATGTGTAATTCCAGTCAAAATATTAGATCACAGGCCAACTTTTCTCGGGAGTCAGAAACTCATTCGCCCGCGTTTTTCCTCCCTCTCTCCTTCAATCCTTCTTTCTTTTTTCTATGCCCCTTTTTCCAACCCAGTATCTCACATTTTTTTCTGGCTTTTCTGCACAGTATGGTTTGCTCAGCGTGAGTCTGGCTGTGAGCTAATTTGCACAGCCAATCAAATATGAGTGAGCGCGTGTCAGATCTCGGGCTTCATTCCCGCTATGATTGGGCTTTGATGCTCGGCGGTTGGGTTTTTAATAGTGATTAGCTGTCACTCTGCTTTCTTACCTGCTTCTTGTTTGATGTGCGATGCTCTGAGGTTTCTTCTGCAGTCGTCGTCCTTCTTTCTCAACGTTACAATTCCCACATTCTCTCAGAGCGTCTTTCTGTTATGAATTTTGTCGCTCTTAATAGTTGATTGTTGTGTGACAGACACTGTTTGAACTTCCACTTTTCATCCTCTTCGGTCCCCCCAGGATGCAGGGAGTCAACAGATTGGCTTTCTGTTGGGCAGCTGTGGCGTCACGCTGGCACTGACCACTGACGCCTGTCAGAAAGGCTTGCCCAAAGCACAAACGGGGGAGGTAGCCACTTTCAAAGGTACAGTCTGCTTTATTTTTCATTTTTGACTTTCTGTCTGTCTGTCTGCATAGTTACTTTTGGTTTGAACTGACTTCATGTCTCCGTCTCTGCAGGCTGGCCGCGGTTGCTGTGGTTTGTGACAGATGGAAAACATGTTGTGAAGCCTCCCAAAGACTGGCATCCTCCGATACGGGAAGCCAGTAATGACATCGCCTACATAGAAGTATGTGTATGAGTTTCATTGATGTTACCAATAAAGCAAATTTAGATTGATTATATTTTAATTGAATCATTAGCTCTTTTTTTTTCATATAATCCACGTCTCGTTTTCTGGAATGAAACTGTTCAAATGATTTTCCGTGTTTCTTACATCCAGTATAAAACCAGCAAGGAGGGAAGCACCATGGGGATCACAGTGTCCCATTCAGCCATGCTGGCTCACTGTCACGCCCTCACACAGGCCTGCGGATACACTGAAGGTGAGGAAGACACTCTGCATTTACTTCTCAAGTACCCATACTTCATTTTAATCTGCGTTTTCTCCATAATTTATTCATTGTCCTGACATGGAGTAAGGCATTCAGTTGGTGGTGTTAGCATGTGCTAAAGAGAGAGAGAGAGAGAGAAGGGAAGAAACGGACCACTTAACCAGATTTAGTAATGATAAAAACAAAAAGATATATACATTAGGCTTGACTTTTGTGTTGTTTCCTTCTTATTTATACTGCAGGTTAAATAACGCAGAGCATATTCATCGAACAAACCTATTTTATAATGTATGATATTATATAATCCCCCTTCACGTTGCTCACAGATCCTATCAGAGTGTTATTACAGTCTAGTTTGATAAATGCAGCCGCTCAGCAGGTTGTGTCTCTTCCTGACAACGCAAGGCACCTCCTCTCCTCCAGTGTCCCAGTTTGGCTCTAAATAACTCCTAACAGCCCCTAGAGACTCTCCAGGTCTGTTTCTGAAACTTAGTTTGGTGCTTCGCTGAATCCAATACTGCTTCAGTCAAGATTTTCTCGTCATTACGGAGCTTGATTTTTGTTAAAAGTGATGGGATGATGTGTGATTGCTCTAGTGAAGAATATGAATGTCAGATTAACCCTCATCCTGTACCGACTGGGGTCCCTGCAGACCCCAGAGGTCTACTTTTTGTCATATCTCACAGGTGCTTTTTTCTATCATTGCAATTTTTCATGACTTTGTCAATCAGTTTGTTCCTAATGACTTCATATCATTGTTTTCTGTTTCTGTTTTAATTAGGGCTTTTTAAAGAGACCAATATATTGCGGTCCTAGGGGACCCCAGTCAAAAGCACCCAATTGCAGCCTATTAAGTTTTGATCGATAAAATGTTTGTCATTTGTCTAACTTTCCTGAAATAATAGTAATTTATAGTATTTTTTTTTCTTCGGATGGCATTAATTACAAATCTAATAATGTTCTGAAAAGAAATATTTTGCTATGCTGGTTGTTTCTTACAGTAGTTTATACTTGGGGTACCCAGGGACCCCAGTCCCTGGCTCTGTGGCTGGCTAGTCCTTGTATGTTAAATAGGTTAGTAGGATGAGGGTTAAATGTCTCAAACCTTAATCTTGGCAAATTCTCCTTGATTTGCAGCTGAGACCATAACCAACGTCCTGGACTTCAAGAGAGAAGCAGGATTGTGGCACGGCGTACTTACGGTGAGTGGTCTAGAACCCTCTGGTAAAGCTAACAAGAGGGTTGTATAATTAGAAATAGAAGAGATCGAGTTTGGTGATAAAAAGTCTGACAGACGTCTTCCCTACGAGGGCTTTATCAATATGTAAACACATTCAAACTAGTGTCGTCCTGAAACATCTTGTCTCACAACACAAGAGTTTGAAACCTGTAAAAATATTCTGTTTCTTCTACATATGCTCAAACACACAGCTCATACTGTATATATCACCTGCTGTTACACGTTTAAACTCCCATAACAGTAGCCCAACACAATGTTTTATTTATACTCTTAGATCTAATAAAACCTTGACATGACTCACACCTTGCTTACAGTGACATCCTGTAGTTACGATGCATTTCTGACATATTTTGGTGCTTGTCTCTTCTCGTGGCAGAGCGTCATGAATCGGATGCACGTGATCAGCATTCCTTACTCCCTGATGAAAGTCAACCCCCTCTCCTGGATACAGAAGGTGCACACGTACAAAGGTGAGGGTCCGTCCGCCTCGACATTTGTCACTTTTCACCGTTTGCTGCATCTCAGCCCGACGAAGAGGGAATTAATACAAGATAAACAAACCTAATTTTATCTATTTAGCGTGGACAATTCTAGTATTTATTATAGTGCATTGAGACAAATGCTTTGTTGGCTGGCTCTATGGTGAAATGATAGTTTACCCAACATTTTATTATTGTTTTTAGTGTCTGTAAGCCTGAACAAAATCAAGTCTGACTTCCAGAGAGTCTGTTTCTCGTAACAGTTTTGACTCTCGCTGCATGTTTGAAAGGAGAGGATGGATTAGAGCAATAGTTTGTTAGACTCATTGATTTCTAGTTCAATTGTATTTGCCCGGTGGAGGTCGAGGACATGAGGCCTGCTGCCGCTGAATAAGATCCATCTCCTTTCTGGTCCTAGATTTGCTGAGTCACCTGTTGGCAACTGACTCAGACTGAGTCGTGCTGCTATTTGCTGTCAGATTTAGTGATCTGCTATTGGCTGTTGAGCTGAATGACAGAGGTGTTGATTGGGTGGTTCTATTGTGAGCCTGTCTCTCTTGTCTCTTTGTCCCCTTTGCACAGCGCGGGTTGCGGTGGTGAAGTCGAGGGACATGCACTGGTCTCTGCTGGCCCAGAGAGACCAGAGAGACATCAGCCTGAGCTCGCTTCGCATGCTCATCGTAGCCGACGGAGCCAACCCATGTGAGTCCACCTGCAGGTTCCTCATTTGATAAAATAACCTCTATAAACACCCTGAAGCCACAAGAGATTATCATTGATTTGTTTGTGTTTACTGGACTGACTGTGTATGTGTGTGTGTGTGTGTTACCACAGGGTCGATATCCTCCTGCGACGCCTTCCTCAACGTGTTTCAGGCACGTGGGCTGCGACCTGAGGTGATCTGTCCATGTGCCAGCTCTTCAGAAGCCATGACTGTCGCCATCCGCAGGTGAGCTGCCGTTATTGCACCCTATTAAGAACAAAAGCAACCTGCCACCGCTTCGCCTCTCTGTGCTGTTAAATCACACCACAACATTAGCTGAATTCTGCAGGGAGAGGAGGGAGATTTGTGCTCCTTTAACAAGGAGATGAAGAAGAGGATGTCTCAGCTTTTTGCTGATCCCGGCGCTCAGTCATGGAGGAGGATTAGGATGACAGACAGACTAAAAACACACGCTTCAAATAGGCTATTTTTAAAATAAGAGATGAGAATTTTTTGGGAAAATATGTGAGAGTCTAGAGCTTCTGTAACAGATCCAGAGTCTGTATCTCACAGATTCACATTTTAAGGTGTCAGTACTGCTGCAATAAAGACAATGTACTAAGGCAGTGATGGAAGAAGTATTTAGATCCTTAACTTAGATAAAAGTACTAATACCACACTGTGAAAATACCACGAAAAATACTAAGTTCTGCATTCAAAACTTTACGTAAGTAAAAGTATGTAAGTATTATCAGCAAAATGAACTTAAAGTACTTAAAGTAAAGGTACTCATTGTGCAGTAAAATGTTCCCTGACAGTGTTTTACCATTATATATATGATGTTTCTGGATTAAATCTACATTTTACTACTGTAGATGTTGAAGATTATGCTAATTTTAACTCCTTTATATACTGTCGGGTAGTTTAATCTACAGCAGTGCATCATATTCTATAAGATCATCATATGATTGTAGCGTCTCTGTCCTGTGAGAACCACAAATAGAAAAACAGCCCTGTTTTCAGCTTTGTGATGCATTTTCCAGCTGATCCAAGAGAGTTTATAAATATCTTTAACTGCAAGTCTCTCCACGTGTGTCACTGTGTTCGCTAATAACGAGTGTAATTGCACTAATAATGTCTTTGTCCTGCAGACCTCCAGAGATGGGTGTCCCTCCTCCGGGGAAGGCGGTGCTGTCGATGGGAGGGCTGAGCCACAGTGTGATCCGGGTGGACACCGAGGAGAAGCTCTCTGTCCTCACAGTGCAGGACGTGGGACAGGTCATGCCTGGAGGTACAGTGCACTGCTGCTGCTTGTTAACACTTTGCTGCCGTTGATGAGTGAAATGCTGAAGATAAAGTTTTAATATTGACACCACAGAGTGTCCCAAGAGAACGGAGGTGATCAGATGTCGTAGGATATTACTGAAAAGAAGAGCTACACTGAAGAGTTTTTACTTTCACCTACGGAAATGTTGACATTGAAATATTTAGCCACAATATAAAAACCATCATTTATAAATGGTAAATTGATATTTAATTAAACTTAGTTAATAGTTATTTTACTGTTAACAAACAATAAAATGATAATTAATAATGTATACTAATTATTACTAATGAAAAAATTTATAGTTATTTTATCATTAGTTTAATATGAAATAATTAGTTTATAAATTATATTTTGTATCATAGCGATAAGGGACTAAAACAATTACACTCTGATTACATTAGTAAAGTATTTGTCAGTTTATTGTTGCACACATTATAACATTTTATGTACTATATTAAGTATTTGTTAATGATTACCAAATGGTTTGTAAACCTTTAACCCCCGTTTGTAAAACATCTATAAATATTACATAGATAGACGGACCAGAAACAAATTATTAACCACTGACAAACCATTAACTATCTATCTTAATAATGTTTATAAATGCTTTACAAAGTATTTATTAATCATTTAATGTGGAATTATAATCATCATTTGAAACTTTATTATAGCCATCCAAATAATGTTTATAGATGGTTTACAAACCATTTATTAACCATTAATAAAGTGTAACAAATATCTATCTATGTAATGTTTATACATGTTTTACAAACAATTTCTTAAAGATTTACAAATAATAACTTATTCATTAACAAATCCTTGATGACATAACATTAGGCAGCTCAAAGGCCTCTTATTTATACTGTTATATAACATTTAAAACAGAATTTCAAACACTTTTATGACAATCATAAAGCAATTCTTCCAATCAAAAAATGAAATTTTGCTGGAATGAACTTTAATAAATAACTATCATTTACTTATTGAACATTTTTTAACTTTTTAGTTTTCTTTTTAGAAGTTAAGAGGTAAGAAATCCAAACAGGAATCTAATAACCAATTGAAACATCTACTTTAAATGATATTTTATTGTTGCGAATGTGTGTATCCAGCTCTGGTGTGTGTGGTGCGGGTGGAGGGGACGCCCTATCTCTGTCAGACAGACGAGGTTGGAGAGATCTGCGTGAGCTCAGGTTGCACGGGCGTCGCTTACTACGGCCTCCCGGGGATGACCAAGAACATCTTTGAGGTTGGCGTCTTATTTCTGGAACCGTTCAAATGAATAGTAGTACAAATGCTTTCGTGTTCTTCCTCACGTAGAACCTTATTTTAATGGAACTTTTTCTACTTCATCCATGAATGTGTGTGTTCTAACAGTGTTGTGTCTATTTGCAGACCATCCCAGTAACACCATCTGGGATTCCCATCAGCGACAGACCATTTTCCAGGACCTCACTGCTGGGCTTCGTGGGGCCGGTAAGTTCCACCTCATTAATATGCAGTTTTTTTAACTTTACTTTACTTTGATGTCTGTCTTATAGCATTAAGATAGCCCTGTTTATTTTAACACAAATATATTTATTGGCATTTCATTTTTACATACACAGTCACCCTCGTCCCATCTCCCTCTGTCAATAATCTCCACCGAAAGCTGATAGCCCTGTTTTAAACATACGGGTTGTGATATGTTGTAGTTTTTTAATCAGGCAGACGGTAGACAAACTGGATATCAAGTTAGTGGACGAGAGCAGGACGGTAAAATTAGGTGAAGCTGGTAGAGAATACCGGCGAACGGTAGAAGGCATTGCTGTCCAACATTAAAATATGTTAACTTTTTTCTATCCTCCGCGATGAAATTTACAACCAGATGTTACGTAGCTCCCTCACTCAACGATAAAGTGTTTTAAGTTTGTAATAGAATATATAGAGATAGCTGCATTTCATAGCTACAGTACATGCATTACTGGAATAATTACATAAGATAAAAGAGAAGAACTTTCTTTCATATATTTTATTCCATTCTTTGTAAACAATACAAGATCACCATAGCAACATATTGTCATGCGCGTTTTGTTTTGCCGTCCTGTCATTCCAACAGACTGTTTGTTTGTTTTCCTGTGCCGTCCAGAAGCTGTTGTCCGTCTGCCGTCTGCCTGATTCCATGTGAATGCAGCACAAACCTCAAATAGACTTAATTTGTCATAAATCATCTATCTGTGTGTCATATCTTTTCGATATTCTCAATTTTACTCAACCTGCTCCTGTCCTAGGTGAAGGGATCAATGTTTTATTATGTTCAATGTTTGAGATATACGGTACATTGTGCCTCGGAGGCGTCTGCATGGACCTCAATGAAATGGAGGAAAATTCACTTGAGCCGGAAAAGATTATTTGGAAAAGATTCAACTGCAGTGTGTCTGTCCAGAAACAACATCCCAGTTACTCTGGATAATTCATAGACCTCTCTGTGGACAGTTTTCATAGCGACTATTTGTTTACTTAGAAACCTTTAGTTGACGTTGGAACAACTGTCATGTTTTTTTTAAATCAGCAAAGGAGAGAATCATATTTTATACAGCCGTCACAAGCTATATTCATCCAGGGCCAGACCACAATGAGGGAAGCAAAGTTTGGGTATGAAAATATCATGAGTAGACAAATGGTGATGGATTTTATTCCTGAGCTGAAAGCAGAGTTCTTTTCCCTTAAAGGAGCCTTCAATTTCCAATGTACCGTTGACTCACGTGCTAGTTGTGTGGATGCACACTGTACTTTAGATTGGGGTAAATGTCTAACGGTGTGTGTGCTTTGTGTTTCCCACCAGGACAGCCTTGTGTTTGTTGTGGGGAAGATGGAGGGGCTGATGGTGGTCAGTGGGCGGAGACACAATGCCGATGATGTGGTCGCCACAGCGCTGGCAGTGGAGCCCATGAAGTTTGTGTACAGGGGGAGGTAAAAGAAGAAACTACACTTCTCTACATAGAGAGTCTGTCAAATCTGCAATGTTTTCTAACTCTTGCTTGAATACAGTCCAGCTGTTACAGTGTTTTTTTATGTGTTTTGTGTTCCAGGATAGCCGTGTTTTCTGTTTCCGTGCTGCACGACGAGAGGATCGTTGTTGTGGCAGAGCAGAGGCCAGACGCCTCTGAGGAAGACAGCTTCCAGTGGATGAGCCGCGTCCTTCAGGTGCTTTTTCTCTTCTTCTTGTCACTTAGTCACAGATAACTGAAGGACGATACCTGTGGGTTTGCATGTTTTATTTAAGTAATCATGTATACTTAATTAATATTACTCCTTACTGTTTTCTACAGCATGTCACAAGGTTTGAGATTTATTTCCCACCTATATATAAAAAACAACAACTTGCAGAACCTTCAAACTTCCTCGAAATAATTTATTACAGTGAATAATTCTTAGATAAAAAGGATGTTGAAGGTTTCTTGAATACTTTAAGAAAGGTGCTCAAGGATGCTATTGTTATGCAGCTTGAGGATACAAAATCAGTCAAGCCCTGTTACATGCTTAGGAAAATTCTCATTAGAAAAGTCATGGTTTGTAGTTAATGTGGCAAAGAATACAGAACCACTGTTATGGTTCCTTTAAGTCCCAGTCAAAGCTGAGGAAATATCAATATTTTGTCTTGATTTGGTTCATTTTCTAATCAACATATTCATATAAAAGAGATAAATACTGTATAAAAACAAGAATAACTGCGAGTGAAAACATCCCTTATGGTGTTAACTGAAACTAAAACTGGACCACAACTTTCTCTGATTTACTTACTTATTTCCACTTCTCCTCTGTTTCTGTTTCCAGGCCATAGACAGCATCCATCAGGTCGGGGTGTATTGCCTGGCTCTGGTGCCTGCCAACACGCTTCCTAAGGCTCCCCTGGGCGGCATCCACATATCTGAGACCAAACAGCGCTTCCTGGAGGGCGCCTTGCACCCCTGCAACGTCCTCATGTGCCCTCACACGTGCGTCACCAACCTGCCCAAGCCGAGACAAAAACAGCCAGGTAGACCACCAGAAACAAGAAACAAATGTAGCATGAAGACTCGTTCATTTATTCACTTTTTTTATTGTGGTGTTTATATTTATGTCGATATGAATGTAAGTCCTAACTTCCCTGAATGTGGTTGGACAGAGGTCGGTCCCGCTTCTATGATAGTGGGCAACCTGGTGGCAGGCAAGAGGATAGCACAGGCCTGCGGGAGAGACGTGGCCCAACTCGAGGACAATGACCAGGCACGTAAGGTAGATAGTCATCCTCATTTCACCCGCTCATCACCTCACACTGCTGACACAGGTAAGCATCCACACTGGAGGGAGGGGAATCTGAAATACATGCAGCTGGTTGAGAGGACATGGGTTTCTGCTGTCTGAGCTGTCTGCATGAACACAAGTGTTGTGTAATTCAGATTCCACTTCCATCACATGTACTGTACCCCATCACACCCACCTTGTGCCATCCATCATTTCTACGTTGTTTGTGTAGTGATTCATCATTGTCTCAGTGTGCGTCTGTCTTTGCTGTCTCATTTCTCTGTAGTTAAACCTGTGTGTCTCTCTCCCCGATAGTTCCTGTACATACAGGATGTGCTGCAATGGAGAGCTCAGGCCACTCCAGACCATCCTCTGTTCCTCGTTCTCAATGCTAAGGTACTGCCTTTTCATCATTGTATGTAGAATTTAGTTTTGCCATTTCCTGGAAATTCAGTTGTGAAACTGTTTATAGATAAAACACTTAGACCTGCAACAATTGTGGGAGAAGCTGGGCCAGATGTCTTCAGGTTCCCTACATGATTAATCGATTAGTTGATTAGTTGTCAACTATTAAATTAATCGCCAACTTTTTTGATAATTGATTAATCGGTTTGAGTAATTTTTTAAGAAAAAAAAAAGTCAAAATTCTCTGATTCCAGCTTCTTAAGTGTGAATATTTTCTGGTTTCTTTACTCCTCTATGACAGTAAACTGAATATCTTTGAGAAGTGGACAAAACAAGACATTTGAGGACAACTAATTGATTAATTGAGAAAATAAGGTTTAATCAAGTGTAGCATATCAGTGTAAATGAATGTATGTTCTTATCTGTTGCTCCTCAGGGCACGGTGGCCAGTACAGCTTCCTGTCTGCAGCTGCACAAGCGGGCGGAGCGGGTGGCTGCAGCACTGATGGGACGCCTCAACACTGGAGACCACGTAGCACTCGTCTACCCGCCAGGTAAGAAATGCTGCTGCTGCTGCTGCTGCTGCTGCTGTGCTTCTTGTCTTCACTATCCCTGTCTTCAGCTTTTAAGTCTGTCTGTTAATCATAATCACACACCAAAAGAGACTCAATAAAGTTATTCTACCAGCGGTCCAGTGGTTTCTTCAGCTACGAGGTGTAAAATGCAAAACACTGAGGATATAAACATTTATGTGCAGGGATCGACCTGATTGCCACCTTCTACGGCTGCCTGTACGCTGGCTGTGTGCCGGTCACCGTCAGACCCCCGCACCCCCAGAACCTGGCGACCACGCTGCCCACCGTCAAGATGATTGTTGAGGTAACCGCTGAGAGTCCGCCGACCTGCATGAAAATGCAAATTTAATGGCTCTCTTATTCGCTTGTTAAAACAATCATTAAACCTGGTTAATGGATGGTTTAAAAAACTGAATTATATACAGTCAACTCTGCTCTGTCAGGGGTGTAAATTGTGTGAATTAAAGTGATGTAATATATAATGTACTAATACTGTAGTATCTGTGTGTTAAAGGTCAGTAAGTCGGTGTGTATCCTGACCACTCAAGCAATAATGAAGCTGCTGAAATCCAAAGAGGCCGCGGCTGCTGTGGACATCAAGAGCTGGCCCATGGTGCTGGACACAGGTGAATTATACACACATACAGTACCCAACACAGTTTGTGTTCTCATGTTGCCACCAAAGAGTAGGTCTTTAAGTAAGGACTTGGTCTGCTTTTCCAAACCTCCTCTCCCTCTGTTCGTCCTCCAGATGACCTCCCCAGGAAGAAGAGTCCCCAGATGTACAAGCCCCCGACCCCGGAGATGTTAGCGTACCTGGACTTCAGTGTGTCCACAACAGGCATCTTAGCAGGGGTCAAAGTATGTTGAATGTTGAAGGACTCACATGAGCCACCTGGCTTGTTAATAGGGTGTCTTTCAGATAGAGATCATGAATAAAACAACGACATGGTTGCCGTCATTATCACAAGGTAGCCACGCCCTAAAGCATACCCTGCTTTATGGTCTATTTGACTCTAAATTGGACCATAATTTACTAAATGAACATCATGCTGTATTGAAGAAGACTTGAAACTAGCGTTTGAGACCATAAACTCATGTTTACAATGTTTACTGAGGTAATAAATCAAGTGAGAAGTAGGATAATTCTCTCATAGACTTCTATACAATCACACTTGTTTTTGCAACCAGAGGAGTCGCCTCCTGCTGGCTATTAGAAAGAATGCAAGTCTTAGGCACTTCAGCATTGGCTTCACTTTTCAGACCCGTCAAATTTCGTATACAGAAAGTTCTGAGCATCAAGCAACCTTCCACACACTGCACTGAAATAATTAATGGATCCCTAAAAGCTCAAGGAGTTGTTTTTAAGTTGAATTTTACTAAAGGATCCAGTTTTGATGCATCATGTGTGTCTCTGTGTGTCACATCATCTCCTCCAGATGTCTCACGCTGCCACCAGTGCCTTGTGTCGCTCCATCAAACTGCAGTGTGAGCTCTACCCTTCCCGGCAGATCGCCATCTGTCTGGACCCCTACTGCGGCCTGGGCTTCGCTCTCTGGTGCCTGTGCAGGTAAACCTGAACAAATGCATGACCTAGCCTGTGCTAGTAGAAGAAACATTGAGTTATTTCCTAGTGGAGGCTTTTTATTCTCTCTGTTGTCCCACTCAGCCTCTCTGTCTGCACGCATGTTTCTGGTTTCAGTGTGTACTCGGGCCACCAGTCGATCCTGGTCCCCCCTCTGGAGCTGGAGAGCAACGCGTCTCTGTGGCTCGCGGCAGTCAGCCAGTACAAAGTGCGCGTCACCTTCTGCTCGTATTCGGTCATGGAGATGTGCACCAAGGGCCTGGGTTCACAGACGGAGGCACTGCGGGTCAGTTTGTCTCTTCAGGTGTTGAGCGGTGTCTCTGGGGAAGCAGCAAACTGCAGCATTTTCTTCCACAAAATTTAAGGGTTTTCTTCAATTACTCCTTTTCCCTGTGGTGCTGTTGCTATAGCGCTGTGATTATCGAGACAGAGTCAGAGTCCTCGGGGTGAAACACTTCACTCCTCTGTATCGGTGTGCTCATTACTGTCTGCAGCACTTGAGACTCCGATTTTTTTTACAAATCATGTCTGTGGTTTAATGAGTAGAATCTAATTCTATTATAAGAAAATGAAACCATTAAGTTTCTATCGTCAGCTCCTAGTTTACATGCACCCGCAGTCGTCTTTGCAAATTGAGTTTGTTTTCACACAATTTGCACTTAATTATTATTATTTTTTTTTTACTGATCTAACTCTTCTTTTTTTCCATCTCCAGTTGCGAAATGTGAACCTGTCTTGCGTGCGTACGTGCATGGTGGTAGCAGAGGAGAGGCCCCGCATAGCGCTCACGCAGTCCTTCTCAAAGATCTTCAAGGACTTGGGGCTTTCGCCGCGCGCCGTCAGCACCACCTTCGGCTGCAGGGTGAACGTGGCGATCTGTTTGCAGGTGAGCAGCCGGTGAAGGACGGAGGGGAGGAGGAGGAGGAGGAGGAGGGTGGGAGAGGTCCATGGTGGTCAATGTTTTAGGGGCAAAACTGGCATTGAATCTATGCAGCGAATCAGATAATCATCCAAGAAATCGTTGCAAAACACAGGATTGGCAGCACTTAAAAAGAGCGAATGATGATGTAATGCAAGTAGCTTACTAAAAAATAGGAAACTATTTCATTTTTTTACCCACTAATTTGAGGTGAAGGGAAATGTATAAAACTTTATGTGTTTTATATTTTTGAACAATTGCAAAAACACCAGAGTTGTTTCTCAGTCTGACACATTTTTCTTTTCTCCTGTGGCCCTTCGATGTTCTGTTTTATTTGTTTCTCCCTATCCCTGGTGATTTTGTTCATGTGTGTGTGTGTGCATGTGTATCCACATATATAAATATATATATATACACATCTTTATTTATCTGTCCTGCCCTGTCCCGTCAGCCCAACAGGTTAGGGAAACTGGCTGAGCAGGTAACCGTAGGATAAGAGTTGCTGTTTGCTCATCGGGCTGCCGCTGGGTCTGTTTGTGTGTCTGTCTGTGTGTGTGTGTGTCTGTGTTTTCATGTGTGTGTTTGTTAATCTTGCATGATTTTTGTACATGCTTAACCTTAATTCACTGATTTTTCTCTCGGTTTTGTTTTTCCCAGACAAGCTTCGGCTTTACGTTACCGCTATTCATTTTAGCCGAGTCTGCTGCTTTATGACACATTATACCATCTAGAGCTACTGTAGCAGCATGAACTCTGCTGTTATTAAGTTCATTTAGGATCGCCATGTCAAACCCTATGATCTTTATTCCACAATGTGATACAAAGATTTACATTGACGAAGAATCGTGTGTCTGTTTTTGTTTTGTTTTGTTTTCTTTCATTTTTACCACACTTAGTTCAAGGTTCAAGGTTCTTTATTTGTCATTTGTCAATTCCAGCAAAGCAGTTATTGGCATTGAAATGCAGTATTAATGTCTGAGTATTGCACAGTTGGATTATTGTACAATTTATTGTACACTTTAATCCGTATTGCACATGAGAATAATAAAATGATGGGTTAGTAGCTGCTGACGGGTGAAATAAGTCCAGGTCCAGAGTGACACTCAGAGGGAGGAGTTGTAAAGTTTGATGGCCGGCAGGCAGGAATGACTTCCTGTGGTGAATCTCGGTGGAATGAGTCCAGCCAGCTGTAGACCCCACACAGCGACTCGATGCTAGCTGATGCTCTGACTACACACTCCGGCAAAGGAGTGATGGAAACCATAATGCGTTGTGACCAGTCTCACAACAGTAATGATGACGAATCCCAAAGCAGAAGGAATCAATATCTGACACCCAGAATCACAACTTGAGAAATGGCTCAATTAGAATTCAGTCGCATGGCAGAGCTATAGACATTTAATCCAAACAAATGGTGCTCAGTTAGACATTTTCAGACATTTGAGTGCATTTTTTTTTGTCACAGAAGATAAACAGTTGAAGGAAACAGCTCATTTATATTTTTTATAGGCTTCTAATAACAAGCATCTTACACTTGTTAGAAAAGGTTTAGAGCAGCATTAGAGCAGGTGGATCTAACTGTGTCTGTGGCCACATGGTTGAGTTTTGCCAAAGTCCTAACTATCGTAGCCTGGCTGGTCGGCTTCTGGCTGCCCCCCCCGCCCCCCCTCCCTGCTTTGTCAACAGTTGTTTCATAAGCAGCTTCCACCTCCCCTCCACTCAGGCAGCATACAGCATTAATGTCAGCGCTGTAAGAGTTACATTATCCACTCATGTTGTCCTCTGCTTGTTTTTCTCCAGGGCACAGCCGGACCAGACCCCACTACTGTTTATGTGGACATGAGAGCGCTACGACATGATAGGTAGGGGGCACCACCACGGACATCAAGAGTTTTCTTTGAGAAATAAAAGTGGATATGTCCAGACAGTCTTATGCATTGTGTAAGGGATAATGTAAAGAGAGCGGGTCATTGTTGTGAAATATACCCCGACAGGGTGATGCAGGACAACAATGACCCGCTTGCTGTACATTATCCCGCTTATTACACGACTACTTACTTAAGAAATCAATAATTTGACACAAAAACGGTCCTCCAGAGTCCGAGATCAGAACTGCATCCATAGCAACGGTCTGTTATACATAGCAACGGTCTGTTATACATAGCAACGGTCTGCTATAAAGAAATAACAGAGCGTAGAGCGCCGTGATCACCAATCACAATCGAGTATTCAACAATGCCGTGTAATAAGTAATTATAAGGCTGGTACATCATTTTCTAGCATATGAATACATTCTTCAAATCTTGAGCTGAACATTTTTGACCATTTTTCCCACTTTTTTTTTTTACACATGTTGAGAAAAGGAATGAAAATGGAGATATGAGATAGCTCATTTTGTCCTTTTATTTCTCCAGGGTTCGCCTGGTAGAGAGAGGGTCGCCACACAGCTTGCCACTGATGGAGTCTGGGAAGGTATGTCATCATGTAAACATGCACTAAACACTACAAACAGCTCTGAGCTCACGCTGCAAAAGGGTTGGTCTTTTCTAAAGCTTTGAGACATATTACTGTCTACTGTTGCAGATCCTTCCAGGAGTGAAGGTGATCATTGCCAACACAGAGACTAAAGGACCCTTGGGAGACTCCCATCTAGGAGAGGTAAGTCACGACCTCATCTGACTTGTTTCGCCGTCGCCTGTCCCACCTGGTTGTGACCCACAATCCGTGTGTTTACATCACCTATTGAATAGTTAGAAGCTTCATTCATAACGCTGACATTCAAATTATTATTATTAATAACTTACAGAAACATTGGGTGCAATAGTCCACTTTCTCTATCTCTCTCTCTCTTTAACACACTTCATTTCGAAAATTCACAACATATGTTTATCTAACGAAATATTCTACTTCGGTCCATATTTGTTGGTATTTAGCCTTTCAAAAACAAAATTTTTTTCACTGTGGTCAAAAACTGTTTACTCTCCTGTATCAATGGGGCGGTCTAGCAGCAATCTAACGGCACCATAACATTACATTTATATAACCAAAATAACACAAAATCATATTTTTCCAATTTTTTTAGGGTGATGCCTTCATGAAATATGACGACTGACTCATTCGAAAACCTAAATAAAAGCTTTGAATGTAAAAAAAAAAAAAAAAAATCCGGTACAGCCCGATTGAAATCGCTTTCTGACATATCTACAGGAACATTGCCATATGCCATGGTTTTCCAATGGTTGTTTTGATTTTGTAGCGGTGAGGAGCCGAGGGGCGGGCAACATTGAGGGAAATCAACATTGTTCATTTGCATATACTACCCACATTGTAATGATACAAAGCTGGTTGAAAATCAGCAAAGCATCTCTTTAAGTTATCAGGTTACAGTCGGTTTTCTGCAGTAAACTGATCTCTTTTAAACGTCATATAAACGAGATAACAAATTCTCTTTTTATATAAATGTTGGATGATGGCATACTAGATCCATAACTTTGATCAAAAGAGCGACAGATGTGTGTGATCATCTGTGTAACAGTTACCATTATTCTGTGTGTAACAGGTCTGGGTGAGCAGTCCTCACAACGCCACAGGCTACTACACAGTTTATGGCGAGGAGGCGCTGCATGCTGACCACTTCAACACCAAGCTCAGCTTCGGCGACACCCAGACCGTGTGGGCGAGGACGGGATACCTGGGCTTCCTGCGGCGCACCGAGCTGACGGATGCCAGTGGAGGTGAGAACAGCGGCGCTCGCTCTAACTCACATTGCTTTTGGCGTAATCCGGACTCGTACTTTGATTTTTGTCACCACAGAAAACTAAAGATTAGGGCTGTCAATCGATTCAAATATTTAATCGTGATTTATTGCAAATTAATTGCACATTTTTCATATGTTCAAAATGTACCTTAAAGGGGGATTTGTCAAGTATTTAATACTCTTATCAACATGGGAGTGCACAAATACGCTTGCTTTATGCAAATGTATGTATATATTTGTGATTGGAAATCAACTAGCAACACAAAACAATGACAGATATTGTCCAGAAACCCTCACAGGTACTGCATTTAGCATCAATATATGCTCAAATGATAACATGGCAAACTCAAGCCAAACAGGCCACAACAGCTGTCAGTGTGTCAGTGTGCTGACTTGACTGTGACTTGCCCAAAAGTCTATGTGATTATCATAAAGTGGGCATGTCTGTAAAGGGGAGACTCGTGGGTACCCATAGAACCCATTTTCATTCACATACCTTGAGGTCAGAGGTCAAGGGACCTCTTTGAATATGGCCATGACAGTTTTTCCTCGCCAAAATTTAGCGTAAGTTGTGACAGCCCTACTAAAGATATTTTCTACTTCCTGCTTTGCTCTCTAACATCACCTCAAAACTTGCTTTGTTTAACTTATGTGACTTTGTGTACGTGTCTCAGAGCGCCATGACGCCCTCTACGTGGTGGGTTCTCTTGATGAGACTCTGGAGCTGAGGGGAATGAGGTATCACCCAATTGACATCGAGACCTCCGTTATCCGTTCTCACAAGAGCATAGCCGAATGGTGAGAAATTTACATCACTGCTTTATTACAATTCAGTTTAAATTATTAGTTATGTAGTCAGATGTTTATCCATTTTATGGATATACCTTCAAAATTGAGCAACATGAATTCTGACTACTTACGTGTCTGTCTTTCCCTTACGCTCACCTCCTTCCCTCCCCCTGCCGTCTTTTCTCTTTATTTGTCCCCCCCTCCCTCCAGTGCGGTGTTCACTTGGACCAACCTCCTCGTGGTGGTCGTGGAGCTGGAGGGATCGGAGCAGGAGGCCCTGGACCTGGTGGCCCTGGTCACCAACGTTGTCCTGGAGGAGCACTACCTCATCGTGGGAGTGGTGGTGGTGGTCGACCCCGGCGTCATCCCCATCAACTCCAGAGGGGAGAAGCAACGCATGCACCTCAGAGACGGATTCCTGGCCGACCAGCTGGACCCCATATACGTGGCTTACAACATGTGAGGGCCCTCCTGCAGGAGGGTTGACCCCTCCACGTGGCTTATCACACAACGGCAGGAGACGGTAAACGCGGGGCTCATAACTGTAGCAGGCCCGGGAGTCAGTTTGGCTTCTGCTGAAAGAAAGCGAGCTCTTCTTTCAGCTCACGGAGGGGAAATATGAAAGAAACGTGGATGCAAAACTTCACAGCAAAACGGAGAGAAATTCCAAGAGAAATAGTCTGTTTCTCCCTGTGATTTCTTGCCTCAACAAATCCTGTTTTAACTTTGTTGAAGAGAGTTTTGTATGTATGTATGATAGAGCGTCTGACTCCTGACCCAGGACACCCGATAGCAGTACAGCAGCTGGCAAAGGTATAACACTACACTGTGCCATTAACAGAATTTACTTTGTTTGCCATACACTTGTGCCATAGAACAGGACTGACGCCAGTACCCTAACCCTGGTTCAAACTAGCTCTAACATGTTCACAGAGCCTCCTGTGCCAATGCAGGTCGTATGCTTTTCACAGAAAAAGTCTATCCCACGTACATTTGTCATTACATCTGTGGGAGCAGCTCCTCAGATCACAGCTGCACCCTGACGTGAACCCTGATTTTGTGATCCAGCTCAGTACAGATCATGTTATTGCATCAACAAAGAAGCACACATTAGTGGTGTCGGAGGGGCGGTTAGCGTTATTCGTTGCTCATCCCAGCAGTAGTCCTTTAGTTTGTGGTGTCAGTAACCGAACGCGTAGACATAATGTTGATTGACTCGATCTTGTTCTTTTTCTAAATCTTAAAATGTGTAATATAGTTATTGTTTTATCTGAACAAAATGCAATATGAGTGATGTGAAAGATGTTGCTCTGAGTGACTGCAGACAGTAAGTGCCGAGCATTCGAAGTCGTGAGATGGCGAGGAATATAATCGTTGCTTGCCATTTAGCAACGTGCCAAATGATATGAATCAAGCCTTAAGTGTTTTTTCAGACGCCTGTTCCTATCCCAGCTCCGGTCGAACTTAATTTTGTGAAGTTTATAAGCTGTTGGATAGATAGGGAGGGAATATGCAGAGGGAGGTTAGGTGGGGGGAAATCCTGCTCTTATTGCACCCAAAGTCATCTTTTTGGCTAAGATGAATATACTTGATCGTGACATCAGCCATTACACACACTTACTCCATAAATATTTTTTAATAATGTCTGTCCCTATTGTTGTGTTGAATGTGTGTTTTATAGCAAAAGACTGGAAGAAATTGCAGTTGGTATGGGTCTGATGCAGAATGTCATAGCCTCGTTTCGAGTGCCATAAAGTTGAATGAGAAAAATGTTGCATGTACCGTATGAAGGTCTAATATGCTCGTAACACCTTGACCTCCCACCTTATCACATCGACTTTGTAAAGATTCACTTCACTGTATGTTGCTTCTTTTTTTCTATGTGCACATCCCTTCAGAATCAGGCTCCAGCCTGCTGTAAGTATGTACAGGTTTTGTGTAAATTATTAATAGACGGAGGAGACGACAGGAAGCATAACACAAAGACTGAATCTGGTATATATGTGGGAACTTCTCCCTCACAAACAGAAATTATTTGAAACTGGTGTGTGGACATTGGGAAGAGACATGAAAAGCCTTTTTTTATAGTATGAAAGAACAGTGGGAGCTGGCCACTTCCAGGACGAGGCGAAGCACACTCCGAGCACAAGGAGAAGACCGTTACGCTCCGGTGACCGCTGAGACGTCACATCCTCCAGAGCAAACTTTTGTTGTTAACATATGGAAAGATACATTTGTCTGATATATGGTTAGTTGTCATTATTTTCATAACATGATTTCTTAATGAATAAAAAAGTGCTTTTAACTTGAAATGTTTGTCTTCACTGACAAGTGGACGTTCAGGTGTCCTGTTAATAAGAATATTGTAAACTGGGTTTTCTAAATGCTACAATCTAAAAACGAAAAACACATTCAGTTCAGTTCCAGCTTCTTGTAAAAGCCGTGCACTCCCACACAGGTGTGTTCAATATCCGAGGTGATTAGACCGTCGCTATGGTTGAAGGTGAGCAGAGCTAAACTGGAATTATATGACGTCAGCAGACTCCATTTACTACTACAAAGCGGAAGTGATACCAGAACTAAGAAGGTAAGAAACCCTCTAAATCAAAATGTGCTAAAACTCTCTGGACCATAGCCTTTCTCAACAGTATGTTGTCTCGTTCGCTCCATGTGTTTAAAAAATGTTGTGGAAAACGTATGGTCAATCTTCACTTAGCCCCAGTTGTCCTTACTTGAATATATAAGTTTATTTAAAAAAGAAAGAACAAGGTATCAAGCCAACAAGGTGTATGATTATTGAACAATTACAGCTATCAAGCTCAATCAAGGTGCATCGTAAATTTATTGTTTTATTTTCTTTTTACCTTGTAAAATGAAACATTCTGAACATTATAGTTTTCTGTTTTAAGCAGTGTATTTATTGGTAGTTGGTTAACATGCTATCTAACTGATAAACAATTATAGCCATTTTAGCGTTAAAAGTTTTTTTTCTTTTAAAGTAGCTAAATTTGCTGCTTGGTGCTTTTTGAAAAGTTGCCAAAGTCGCCTGAAAAAATGTTAAATCTAGCAACAAATTGCTAAAATTGCATCACTGGGAGTGAGAGGAGGCTAGCATGCATGTGACGTCATGACAGCCCACGATGGTTAAAGTAGGCCTACAACAGGCCCTTTTCACAGCAGCCATGTCATTGCAGGGTAAACACAGGTGTAATTAATAACATTAATTATAGCCGTGTTCCATTTAGCTGGGTCAGGACCCTGGTATTGTGCATGTTGGCTCACTGGAATGGCTGTGACACACTAAATAAAATGGGACCATAATTCATTTTATCGATTACACCTGTGTTTACCCTGCTATGACATGTCAAAATGGATGCTGTAAAAAGGGCTTATACCCTCCAAGTTGTATGTTACATGATAATAAATTATGCTGCGGCAAAGGACCACCAGACAAACCACCTACATACATACATAACTGGTACAATTTGTGGGGTATCATCCATTATCAACAAAGCAAACAAGAGTCAATGAGACGTCAATCAACCATGGTCTGTTGACACCCACACGGTTCTGAGAAGAGATCTAATCAGTCAAAATAATTTAAATCATCTGCGTAGTTGTACCATGGGTGCTTTAAAGCTCAATTTGAAAACATTTTCTCAACCTCATACTGAGTTTTTATGACTTGTGATGCAACAGCAAAGCTGCTTTTACAGATATGACTGATAATGTTCTGTCACTCCTACAGCCTACAGATTAAAAAAAAAAAAAAAAATCTTTTACTACTGTCAGTATTTAATATTGCAGAGATCTCCCTCAAACAACAGGTGGGTTGCAAACAAGTTAAAAAAAAATAACAAGCAATGGATTATGCTTTTTCAGAGAGTGGTAAGAGAAAATTATAGTGGAAGTAAACTCCCTAATTATAGTGATACAGTGTCTACCTCTGGCCGTTAAGTTTAGTATGGTATTTAAAAATATGAAACAGGAAATGTTGTTTACATGACAAATATATGATGATATGAGAGAGAGTAGTTATAGATGATAACAAAAACCATAAACTCCATTTTATTCATTTATTTATTTCTAAGGACAACACAATCATTTCTGTATGTGCCAGTGTTTCAATATATTATAAATGATAACATTGCAAAAAAAAAACTTTCAAATTTTCATTTTCATAACAAAGTTGTACAGTGATTATATTGATGCTAAGTGAGTAGATATAAAGGATAACATTGCAAAAACCTTTCATATTTTCATTTTCATAACAGTTATACAGATATTATATTGATCCTCAGTGAGTAGTTATAAAGGATAACATTGCAAAAAAAAGGCTTCATATTTTACTTTTCATAACCAAGTTTTACAGTGATTACATTGGTCCTAAGTGAGTAATTGTAAATGATAACATTGCAAAAAAAACTTTCATATTTTCATTTTCATAACAAAGTCATACAGAGATTATATTGATCCTAATTGAGTAGTTGTAAATGATAACATTACAAAAAAATCATATTTTCATAACAAAGTCGTACAGTGATTATATTGATCCTCAGTGAGTAATTGTAAATGATAACATTGCAAAAAAAGTCTTCATATTTTAATTTTCATAACCAAGTTTTACAGTAATTATATTGATCCTCAGTGAGTAGTTGTAAATGATAACATTGCAAAGAAATTTAATATTTTCATTTTCATGACAAAGTCCTACAGTGATTATTTTGTTCCTCAGTGAGTTGTCATAAATGTTTACAACATTGCACAAAATGCTTTCAATATTTACATTTTCATAAGAAAGTCCTACAGTGATTATATGAATAGGTCTTCAGTAATGAGTCACAAATAACAAACTTTTTCATTTCAGAATTTTCACAACATAGTCACGTTTATGTCTGTACTGTTAAACAAACGATACCGTTATTTTGTTTATAGTAATGTTTCAATATCACAATATGGCTGACAGCAATTTTAACATGTCAGAAAATCTTTAATTGACTGCCAACATGACAAGTCTGTGTGTCTTGAATCCCTAATTCACATATGCCTCTACTTTACGGAGAAGCTCAGACGCCTGCTCCAGTGCTAACGGTTCATTCTCTGATTTGAACTGTTCATTTGGGATATGAGGAAATCGATGGCAGTTTGGATACTGAGTCTTTTTGGCGTCCACTCCCAGCGTCTTCAGATTCTCCACAATTTGAGGCAGACCTCTCAGTTGGAGGTTGTAGAGGGAAACTTGCATGGCAAGGGCTGAAATGGAGCTGCTGGCAGGATGTTGACCATCCCTTTTATACTTTGCAGCTATGAGAGACTTTTCCACTGCTTGATGGATTTTGAACAGACACCACTCTGTGCTCGCCCCACCAACGTCTTTGTCAGCGGCGTTGAGATCACAGCGAGCTTGTCTACACCAGCGCTGGGCCTCCTCTTTGTTCGGCCTTGGGACATTTTCATTATGGTTCCAAAAGTTGTAGGAATGGTTGCCTCTAGAGAATCTCTCTCGGCCATCTCGGTGATGCCTGGCCTCCTGATTCCATTGCTGATAGAAGTTGCTGAAATTGGAGTTTCTGCTTGGGGAGGACGGGCCTGCAGCTTTGCCTTTGCCTTTTCTGAGCTCATCAATTCGATTCTTCAAGTATTTGAATGCCTCGGTGGCGAGAAGTTGGCAGTCAGGGTTTTTGTCAGGATGCCATCTAAGGTACAATCGTTTGATGGCTTTAAGCTTCTCCTCCTCAGGAAGAGTCCAGATCTCTGTCAAACATTTGTCAATTTCACGTTTAGCTTCGTCAATAGAGGCTGGTGAGGATCTCGTAGATGACGAACTTGTAGTTGATGGTTTGGAAGAATGTGGCACAGCTCCTGCCAGTGGCACCAGCTCCATGCAAGAAGCTTCAGCAGATGTGCATGTCCTCCCTTCGGGTTCTGGCTTCTTTTGTCGTTTGAACTGATACAGGTCAAGACAACTGACTTCAATTGGCTCATCTTCTCCAATTTCTATTTTGTATCTCTGTGAATATGATCCAGAGTGCCCAGGCAGTTCTTCAACAATAACTGCATAAATGTACTTGTTGTTAGTGCTGTAGCCAACATATTCCCCCTCTTCAAAGTTATTGAGCATGTTCATGTCCAAGGAGTCATGCCATTTCTCTGGGATTTCTGTTCCAGGCGCTGGTGGATTGAGGAGGAGGCTTTCAGTGTCAGCACTGTCATGGATCCCATTCTTAGCCAGAGTTTTCAGAACATCTTTCAGACTGCCACACATGAGAAGTTGTCCAAGGACTAGGAGGTGAATTGATGCCAGTCGGTTCCCTAAAAGAGCATTAATTTCCTTTGTCAATGTCATATTGATGTCACCTAGCACCATGGGATCCATGTCATTGTTGTGTTTCAAGTAAAAGATGCAACCTTGTTGCTCTTTTTTAACAAAAACATCGATTTCAGTGGCAGTTTTGTTTAGTGGCTGTTCGTTCACCCAAAGCTTTGTTTTCAGACTTTTGCAGCAGACAATCTGAATACTGCCAAAGATCTTCTTGCACATGTCAGTAGCAACTTCTTGTTTTATTTCTCCCTGAGACTGCTCTCTGATAAGACAAATGAGTCCATGTGTAAATGCTGTTGAAGACAGATGTTTGTCAAACCATCCACTAAAGTCACAGTCAGTCTCAAGCTCACAAAGCTGCATGTGTTCTTCCACTACTCTCTCGTCAGTGAATTGAGACAGCATTGTAGACTTGAATTTCTGAGGGAGCAGTTTCAGCAACCGCTGATGCACATATCTGTCACTGCCCAAATGACATTCACTGAGTTTCCCGAGCAACAGGAACTTATTCTCCAGCGCTGTTTCTAACCTTTTGATCTCAAACACTGTATCATTGTAGTGGAGTGTGCATGATGAGTATAATTTACCATCTACTGCAGGAAGATACAAAGTCTTTACATCGTCAACAAGGGACTGGTTCTCTTGAGTATTCATTAACTTGAAAAACTGCTCAACAGCACGTTTCACAGTTTTCTGTTGGTTTGGTTGTAGTTGTGGTTTATCAAAGGAATCTGCATAAACTGCTGCCAGAACATTACAGTACTGCACTGCAGTAGGTTTGTCCTTTACACCAATTTTCTTGAAGAAGTCTGCGAACAAGACATCCTGCGGAGAAACGTTGTACAAATACGGTCTGAACTCGCGTTCATGGGGGAGTGAAAAAGACACATCATCAGTCCTCACAAGTTCTTTGTCTTTTTCAACCAACACAACAGGAAGACCAGCCAATGGTTGGCCTTCAAACCCGTTTGCTTGCAGGTAGGCGTACGCACTTCGAAACACATTGGCACGGGTTTTGATCAACTGGTCAGTTTTACAAGGCGACTGACAGATGTTGCTCATGTTACTGGTTACACAGTGTGAGGGAGGTTGTTCATGCGCTCCTGCATTTTTCATCAATTTCAGGAGCTCCTTTGTCTTATAAACCCGTAGATGTATAATCGGCATTGAAGACCAAATCAGTTCTTGATGCTTAGAATCGCTATCCATCAAAGATCCTCTGATTTTAACAGCAGTTCTCTCAGAAGCAAATGGTTGGTGATAGTTGCACAGTTCTTCTTGAATTTTCACAGGAAAAATGAACTTGATGTCAGCAATGCTCTCCAGCAACGTTTTGTCTTTGTTTTCACCTTTACTCACTATAGCGCAGGCTGTTTCGAAAATTAATGATGATTTCAGTTTCAACTCTTTAAGTTGGCCGTTTCCTTTTGCTTCTGATTCTAACTGAAATGCAAAATTTATTATGTCCTCTTTTGACACAACATGCTTCATTCCAAGGTCTCTGAGTAAGTCTTTTGGGTGTTTTGTTGTTTGTAGATTTTCTTCACTCAACTCAGTCCAAAATCTTGCAGGCACAAATCTCTCTTGGGGCAACATTTTCCTGTATAGCTCAACACTCTCATCAAAGTAGTGTGATGCTGTCTCCAATATGCCTAGAGAATTGCGAATGAATTTCACTGTCTCCATTGAGGAGATGATTTTGTCCATGTGCTGAGAATAACTGAATTCTGGTGACAGTAACAGTTTGACGCAGTGAAGCATCTGCATCTCTGTGAGTGTGTGTACAACGGGCAGAATGAACTTCATGAAATAGTCCACATCAGTCAGGGTTTGGATGTTCAAGGTTTGTGACAGATTGCAGTTCTCTGGACTGTTTTGGAGGAAAATGCTGTTGCTGTCGGACAGGGAGAACAAATCTGGAAATATCTTTGAATATGTGCTGTTGAGGATAAATACCTCTCTTGGTCCATCAATCCTCACTCGGTTACCATGTATTGTTTCAAATAATGGCAAGGATTTGAGCTTTCTCTGATACTCGTGTTTGTCTTTGGACCTGGATTCTCCAGACTGCAGGAAAAACTGAAGCTCTTTCATCTCGACATTAGAAAGCTTGGAAAACTCTGAGTGGTTAATGTTGAAGACCTTGTCCAACACAGAGCTTTTATCATTCACATCCATAAGTTCAGCATATAGAAGTGAATGTATCTCTTTGAAGAATACAGTGTCAAGCTTCATAAAGCCAAGTTTAAAGAGGATGCCTGATATGTCCTTATCTGAGGCGAACTGAATCACACTCGGCATGTCTTTCATTGTTTGCAGGAAGTGCTTGTTGTTCAAACTTGGACACACAACGGGTAAAATGCAGCAGTCATTGAAGAGCTTCCTCACATCACTTATTGTCAGACCTTGTTCATCACCACTAGATGTTGCAGGTTTAATCTGACTTTTTAGGAACATCCAAAGTTGTTTCAACCACTTCAACATGGTCTCGTTTGGGACATGAAGACTACTGTGTAGATCAACTTCACAGTTCTGAAGAAGCTGCTGAATTAACGGTTTCAGATAATCCGCTGCACAGGGAACTGTCAAACTGTTGACAAGGCTTAAACTTTCTAGAGTGTGAATATGACCTGTGTTGGTCTGAAAATCTGCAAAGTGGTCCTCGTAGTCAAAGAACAGACTGTCAAATCTTGATATCAGCTTGGGAGATTTGGAGTCAAACACTCTCAAAACTTTGTCTCTTGTGAGAAGAAGTGGAAGCCCATCGAGTAGACTGGAGTTGACCTTTTTCAAGTCGAAATCTTTTAAGCAGAAACTCAAGAGCTTTGAACATCTCGTTTCATCTCTGATCAGAGTGGCAGTTATGGGCAGCGGTAAATCCTCATCCGTTTGGGTTGGGTCATTGAGGGTTTTTTCCCTCAGGAAAGTCTGCACAGTTGAAGGATTTACATCTTTCACTTCAATGTCAGCGTCTCTGAAACTTTTCCAAACTCTTTTCATGGAAGAAGGAACCAATGTCATTCCAAGATCTTCCAAAATGGGATTGATCTCTTCTATTGCTGAGAGTGTCAGGTAGGGTGCCTTAGTTGTTTCAGTTTCTCTGACGTTACACCAGTCAAAAGAGTACTCCTTTATTTCTCGACCGGCAATTACGCGTGGTGAACTCCTCAACGCTGGAATCATATTAAGGCCTCTTTCTTTGATTGATCTGTATACCTCATGTATCATTACATGCCAATCCTGACCAACATCATTGTACACAGTTGGCCAAAAACACAAGTAGGAGCTACTGAAGCATGACTCAACAGCAGAAGCAGAAGAGACTTTCTTGTCTGCAAAGCTACGGCTGATGTAATGAAGGAGATCTGCATACAGTGGAGCAATGACATTTTGTTTCAAAGATTCATTCCAGTTAGATTTCAGACTTTGCCCATCTTCTTTCCAAAGGCTTCTCCTGGCAGAATCTACCTCAAAGTTAGCATTGACATGCACTGGCAGTCCAGTTTTCCCTGGCAAAGGAAGCGAACAAAAGGCTTCTCCATTAAAAATTGTAGGGCTGGGTGGTGATAACTCTGAACTCTTGCCCATCTTTGTACTCACACGCGCAGCTATTGCTGCTTGGGGAAGTTTGTCTGATAGTGTTAGTTCTCCGTCGCCACTGTTTTTGAATGAGCCAAACTGTTCTGCAATGATCCATTTAGTTTGTCTTTCGTCGGAGGATGAAATCACGGTTCCATAAATGGCCTTGTCTGGCGTTATTGGTTTGTCAGATTGCAGCGCATTTTGTTGAAGTTTTACAAAGGCGTCTTTTCTTTCTCTGCATTTCGGTGGTAGACTTTTTTCAACCATGAAGATTGTTTTGAGTTTCCCTGATTCATTGATTTCATGGACTTGTATTTTGCAGATGTTTTTCAGAAACAGAATAAGTCCTTCAGGATCTTCAGAGAGTGCAGAGCATAGCTCCTTCATGTCATGGTCAGTGACTCCCTGCTCTGATATTTTAGAGTCATTTGCCATCTTACCCATCCTTAGAGGTAATCTGAACATGGTGCCCTCTTTAAGAGAAAATTTGTCTGGAAGAAAGGATTCGTAGACATCCATGTACATGGTCTTGAAAGCGTCAGCTAGTTTATAGCCAGTGCCAGTTGGTGGTTTGTCTGAATGGCATTCAATGTATTTTTGATTGGGATCAGAAATGCAGAGTAGTTCATCTCCGGTGAGGATTGATGGGCAGTCAGTCAGATGGTAAACAGAGTTGAATCCTACTCCATATTTTCCTATCTTCCCTGGAGAGTTGTGTTTTCCCCCTTCTCCCAACTGTTGAATGCCAGCCAGGTCAGCATCTGAAAACACTTTGTTGTTGAACACACACAGTGCTGGACCCTGCAGTTGGTTCCATTTCTTCCCAAATGTTTTTTCTTTGCCGTGCTGGCGTTTGTCCCAAACAAAGTGAATTTCTGTAGCCTCTGCGTCATCAGCATTTTGGACAAGCTCTTTAAGGATATCCTTCTTTGCTGGATAGGCTGAAATTATGTTTTTAATTCGAACAGTTAGTTTTTCCTGCTGTTCAAACTGAAAAGCGAATGGTGAAATGTTCTCAACAACGTGGTTTTGCAGGGTATGATGCCTGGTAGTTTTGATTCCAAAGTGGCGAGCCATAACACGTGGGATATCCTCATGACATAATGTGACACCTGAAGCGACTGGCATCCATGGGCTGTCGTCGAAAAACATCTCACTTGCTAGTTGTAAAACACCATATGCATTGGGTATCAGATAGTCAACCGTTGTTTTCTCTTTGGCCTCATATATTCCTCCTTTTAGAATTTTGAGGCAAATTGTTAGGTCGCTCTTTGGCAGGGTCTTCTTACCATGTTGAGAGTGCAATTCCTGGAGCACAGTTAGAAAGTGACTAGTTGTAAAACATTTTTCAACACCTACACTTTCCCAGAGCCTCCTGAAATCAATGAAGGCAGTTGGGAGTACATAGAGATAGGGTTTTGCATCAAATTGCCCATTCTCAGCTACACGATTCACATTTACAAATGTACTGCCAACAAGAATGAATGGGAATGAATTTGCCCTCTGTGAAATGAAAGTGGAGTCCACAGAATCACTGAGCCACTGATTCAGAAAATGATAGCATTCACATGCTATTTTGTGAAGCATGGATGTGTCAATGGATTGAGATTGCTCACATGCTTCTTGCAGCTGCTGGAGCACGTTCTCAGGCCTTGGACTGTCATGGACTCCCAAAATTTGCAGGACTGGATCGGTGTTGTGTATTTTCAGATTGGTATGATCCAGCACGTGTTGTGTCATGTTAACGAGTGGGGAGCATTTGTCACTAAAAATATCAGTGGGCCTTTTAAGTGTGACATTTCTTTCCATTTTTGTATCACCGGGGGAAAATGCTGGGAGAAATTCAGTCATCCTCAGTGTTTCCCAGTAGAGAGAGTCTTCGTCATTCATGTGATTCTTCATAAGTTCAAGAAGGCAATTCAAATGCCCCCATGCTTTCTTTTTGTCAGTGCTCCAGGTTTGGGGGATTGTGCCTGCTTTCTCTGTGATGTCTTCCAGTGGGAGACGATCATTTGCCATTCCAAGTTCCAACAAGCGCTGAATCCTTTTGGGGGAGCAAAAGTCATTTTTGGTACCACCAAGCAAGCGTCCTTCTTCTGGTTCAAAAAGACAGGCCACTTTCCCTGACGGATTCACAAGTTTCCTGATATGCTGGAGCTGTCCGTCCTTTGTGGGGATGCATGGATAGCTGACCAGTAGTTTGTCAATTTCTTTGATATCAAGGTCAATAGCATGCAGCACAAGAGTATCTCTACTCTTAGGGTCCATGGTACCAAGGTTGTTAAACACCGCTTCTTGGTAAAACTTGTCCCAGTTCCATGTTCTCTTCTGTAAAACCTTCTCTAGGCCAGCCTGTTTGAAGCTATGTCTCAACCACAGTGGAAGAGGAACAACACGGTTGGGTGCTTTTGCATGTTCCTTGCACACCTGCACTGCAAGTGCACTGATGTCTTTATCCTCTTCGATGCTCTTGTGTAGAAATATGGCATTGTTCATTGAGCACCAATGCTCTCCATCGCTAAAGAGCTCTGGGCCAATGGAGTGCTGAGCAATGGCAGAGTACAATGCATCAACCAAAGGCTTGAAATTTTCACTCACTTTCTCTCTATCAGGCCAAAAGGTGTGATAACAGTAGGTTTCCAGTTGCTTGTTTTGAGACATTTTCTTTAGTGCCAAAAGTGCAGTAACATATGCCATCATTACAGGATCCTGAAGAAGGGCTTTGTTCCAGTCATGTTTCACCCCACTCTCCCACAGACCTTTTCGGTTGCTCGTCACAGCAAATGTTCCATTTACATTGACAGGAAGACCTGTGTGAATGGAAAGAGGAAGGAAGCAAAATGCCTGTCCAACAAGATCTGTTTGTAATGAAGCCAGTTTCCCAGTTTCTGGATCTTTTTGCAAAGGAACAGCAACCCCCCCGATGGGCAAAGAGAACTTGGCTTGCTTGTTTCCTTGAAGAGCCATTTGCAAAGACTGATGTGTCCCAAAGCAGTTGTACAGGAGCCAGGATTGGACTTCAGTTACACCAGATTGCTGACTGGTTATTTGGACAATGTTGACTGTGCAGCCGTCAATGACCTCTTTGCATTTTCCATCAAGTTTCACCAATGATTTCTCAGCTTGATGCTGCTTTGCCACATTGGTTTCATCAGGAATCCTCATTGTACTCACAGTGGTTTTGGAGACATTGAGGACGGTTTCTATCTCATCATCTCTTGGCGGAGTTGATACCTCATTTGAGATACTTTGTAGAGATAATGTATTGATGTTCTTCAAAAACAGCAGGTGAGTTTGTGAATTGTTAGTTAAGTGCTGTTGAAAAGTGATGATATTGTGTTTGTGATACACCTTTGCACTTATTTCTGACTCGAGAGCCTCTTCTTCAGTTCGGAAAGGTAGTTTGATCAGAGTGCCTGGATAGGGCTCAGGGGGACTTTGTCTGCTGAAATTACAATCAAAAATGCGTTCGTATGGTCCAAACTGACCAGGAAAGCAATGAAAAAGTTGTTTCTTTGAGAGATCCAGCTTGATTCCAGGATTTGCTTTATGTTTGATGTGCTTCTTGAGGTGAGTTACATTTGGATCAAGTATGAGAAGACTGTTGCCACTGAGGATAGAAGGTACATCTGTCACATGATACACTGTATTGAATCCAAGTCCAAACTTTCCAATTTTTTCCACCTTGTTTTCCTTCGATGCAGCACCAACTCTGACAATATTTTTCCAATCCTCCGCTGTGAACTGCTCATTATTAAATGCCCAAAGGCAAGGTCCCTGACAAAGTGTCATGTCAGGGTCAATGAGACTTTCGGGGGCGTCTTTGTGCACTCTGAAATCCACCAAGAATTTACAGGCTTCTGCCCCAGCATCCTCTGCATTTTGAATGAGCTCTTTGAAGATGTCACTTTCTTCATCATACTCTTTGAGAATGTTTTTAATCCTCGTGGTTATCGGTTCAGATTGTCCACACTGTTCTATTCCCACTAACTCTGGATCCAGGATGTACGTACTGAGAAATCGGATGTTAAACCATTCAGCAGCTGCTTTTGGGATTTCCTCATGTACAACATAAATTTCCTCCTGGTTGTACTGGAGCTCTTTCAACCCATTTTTGCTCACATCACAGAAGACTGCTGTTGACAGTGGTTTAAGGGTATGTTGTTCACCCTCTAAGAGGACTGGCACTGGGATGTCATCCTGAACGGTCTTCTTCTCTCTCCAAAGCCAGTTAAGGATTTCTATTGACACTTTTACCTCAGAGGAACTTGCAAATGGTTGTTGCCTTCCTTCAATGGTTTGCTGGATAGAATGAAGAATGCCAACAATTTCTTCATCTGAAAGCACCGTTCTCAGGCCAAACTCCCGGAGCAACTTCTTGTATGGCCGAAATTCATTTGGCACCTTTCCAATGTAAGAGCTCAAATCAAGATTTTTTGGGTAGTCTAGAACCAGATCCTGAAGTGATACAAACTGGTTGTGGCTCCACAGCCAGGGCGTTTCCTTGCTCATCACTGCTGAAAATTCAGAGATGTGGTCTTGCATGTGTTTGTAAATGCTATGCAACTTCCTTTTGAAATCCACATTTGTGTCAGGATCAGCCATTTTCTGGGATTTTGATGTCAAGACTGACAAATTCTCTATCACTTTTTCAGGTGGGGGTAGGCGTTTGAGACCAAGTTGGCTGCTGACTCTGTCACTGAACTTTCCCACCAGAGGCATCACATGTCCAACAATGTCCTCGTACACAGAATGTCTCATCTCATCCGGGCAGAAGAAACAACTTGTCTGAGATTTTTTGCAGTGTTTTTCGTCATTACCAGGCTTAGCACATGGGATCCATTTTAGCATTTTGAGGCGATGGAGTTGCTCATGAGAAAACTTTGACAGCAGATCATTAGTATCCAACATCTTCAAGAGCACCTGAGCTCTTTTGAGAGCCTCAGTTTGAGAGTCAACATGTGGTCTGTCAATCAGTGTGGCGGCATGCATGAAGTGCTCAGGTGACACATCTACTTCTTTATTTAGCAATCCAAGATCTGTTAGGCTTTGCAGCATCTCTGATGTGTGAGTGTATAAAGGTGGGGGGAAGAAATCAGACTCAAAAATGACTTCAAAGGTTTCAATTCTTGGATCAAAAAAGCTTGAGGTCTTTTTCAGCTTTCCATTCACTTCAATGAAGCTCAAGTCCTTACATCTGCGTTTCAAGGTCTGATTTTGAGAGAAAAGGACATCACCATGTTGTAAAATCCAAATCATGATTTTCTCAGCGTCTTCTTTTCTGCAAGCCCCCCTCTCAATACAGTCAACAAGGAGATTGGCTGCTTCGGCGGTGTCCAAGAGATCAACTTTGAGCAGCTGCAACAGTCTGCGATCAGCCTCAGTTGCACACTGCACAACTGAATCTGGCATGGGGAACTCTGTTGGTACTTTTAGACCAGAAATCAGAAGCACAGCACGTTTTGATTGAGCGGCAACACAGGATCCTTTCATTGTTTGAAACATAGGCAACTTGGAGAGTAAATCTTTCTCAGAGACTGAGAGAGAATCCAGACGAGAGAGATAATTTTTCAGTTCTTTTCGTGCTCTTTGAGAGGCAGTCTTGAGTTCTCTGATGACATCCTGTGAAACTAAATTCACCAAGACTTTCATGACACTCTTTGGAGATGGGCACAGCACATACGAGTCTAGGTCTTCGTGCTTGAGCCACTCGTTTCCTCTCACCGCTGTGCCACCGACTTTGTTCACTAACTGAGCTATTTGTTCCGGCAAGTTCTCCTGCTTGTTTTTCTGAAAAATGAGGGTTGTGTTCTGCTCTAGTCTCGCTAGTGATACAGGCTGACTTACAGACAGAGGACTGACTGGTATTAATGGCATTCCAGTGAAATTACTTAACTCTTTGAAGTGAGTGTTGAGAAATTTCCAGAACTCTTGGAGCCAGTCTAAAGGTGGATGTTGGCTGCTGCTGATGTCCCAGGTAACAAGCCCTGTCCTTGTCTGCTTCCAGTCCTGTGGCAAATACCTCCTCGTATATTCAGCCACCTGGCCTGCGTCAATGTTGATGACCTTGAAAAAATCTGAAAAATACGATTTTTGAAAAATATTTATATATAAATGTTTGTTTAGTGTGAAAACATGCAGGTGACAGATGTAAATAACTTTTAAATCACTGTTCTATAAAATGATATTCCTACTTTTTCTGGCCAGTTCTTTCAGGTGGGTCCTGCAGGCTGGACTGAGATCATCTGGGATGAAGAGGTGTTTGCAGCATGGTAGCAAGACTCTGCATAGAGGGTAAGTTTGTTCATTGTGCATGTAACAAAAACAATTAAATTTGCATATACAGGTAATCTTAGTGTACATTGAGTGACCAAAAAAGATATTCTTTTACAATCTAAATAATTATAACTTGTGTTAATATATTAAATATAGAGTGTAAAAGAGATTAAAGACAAAAATTAAAAACCTACCTTGGAAATTCGTTGCTGTCAATTAAAGCAGTGTCCTCCTCTCGGTCTGTGAAAGATCTGAAAGAGCCATCGTTGAGTGGAAGCAGCTGAAGACCCTTGAGTTCTGTATATTTTCCATCACTCAAAACGTACTCCAAAAGACAGAGTTTGTCGTCTTTAGAGACGTTGTGCACGCCAATCCTGCGGAGAATGTCTCTTAGGAAAGTTGGGGTCACATGTTTCAGGGTGTTGAGGTGTGGGTAAGCCTCATGTATAGCTCTTGCAACACTACCTGGTAAAGTGACAAGATTTTCTCCACAGGAAACCAAAGCCCTTTTAATTGCGGCCAATATGTCAGGGCTTGTTGGACCATTACAGGGGAACACAGCTTCCGATGGAATGATAAACTCTCTTTCATCTTTGGCAAGAGAGAGGACAGCAACTTTCTGTCTGAATAAGTGATGAAGAACATCCAGAGCAACGCCATACCATTTGTCTTTGTGCTTTAGCTGGGCGAAATCTGGCCACAGATCGTACACGGAAGAGACGGGCAGAACAGATTCTTGGGCAAGTTTGATAGCATCTTGAATGATCGTGAGGTATGCCTGTGGGAGCACCTCCTTCATCAGCAATTCGTTCCACACAGCGTGTTCGTCATGTTTCTGGTCTTCCTCTTGCCACTTGATGTGTCTTCTGTTGTCTGTGAGGCCAAAGCACGCGTTGATATAAACTGGGAGCCCTGTCTTGTTGGATTCATTGTTTGGGAGGGGGAGAAAGCAGCTCAGTCTACTCTCACCACAGTCTCTCTTCTCACCACAAGGGAATGCCAAGTCAACTTGAGGGAAAAAGCTCAACTTTTTTGCAAGTGAATCAAGATTTTCTACGTTGCCTTCTTTCATGGTACAGGTTGTCAGAAGCCACTTTGTTTCTTTGTGGTCTTCTGATTTGAGGCTTATCAGTTTGAACCTTGTTGAACCCTCGGTTATTGACTCATCTTCTGACTCCAGAACCACATCTGTGGGGACTGAGGATTTCACTATAAGTCTGGTGTTAACGGTGCCATGTACGTTGATATGTTTCAAGGACACAGAGGTCACATTTTTCAGGAACAGAAGGCTCAAGTCTGCATCCGCAATGAAGCTATCAAAAAGGTCAACCACCTTGTCAGAGTCATACAGATTATCTGAAATATCTGATGCCTCTTTGCGCAAGGGGAACCTGAAAATTGTCCCGTCAAAGTGCTGATCCTCCCTGATGACTTCTGACCATTCTTGTCTGCTTACAAGTGAAACTATATCTCGAAAGGGTTGGAACTGATCATGCATAGACGTTAAAGCTTCTTGGTGTTCTGCATCATCCAGAGACCACAGAAAACCTCCCGTTCTGCCTCCAAATATTTTTTCTTGGGGGTCCATCATGCCAAGGTGCTCTGAACTGAATATACTTGGCACATCTGTGAGTAAAGTAAAACAGATATTGTCCCATTAATTAACTATGCGTGTTCTCTAAAGACTAAAATTTAAATTGACACAATTAGGCATACATCTGTATCTGTACGTAGTTTCACCTGTTATGTGGTAAACAGAGTTGAAGCCGATTCCGAACCTCCCGACTTTGTTTGGGTCATTGCGTTTGACACTCCTTCCTGCCAGCTGGATTCCATCCCAGTCATCCTCAGTGAACGCTGCATTGTTGTAGGCGTAGAGAGCAGGACCTTTGCAAAGACAAAAAAAAGTAGTTCAGAAGAAAAGTTCTTCTGACATTAGGTTAATGCATCTGTGTGCTCATTAATTCTCACCGGTCTCTCTGTAACTGCTTATTTTTAAATCTATTCCAGCATGCACTGAGCGAAATGTTTAAGAGGCTGAGGTTGTAAACATATAATCAGTAGAAATAAAGCAATTTCTGCCAGAAGGTCTCAATATTGTAAACTGTTGACTAAAACAGGTACACTTTAAGTTCTTTTATTACAATTAAAATGAACGTTGGGGTCTTGGGGCAAATATGGTGATCACAGTCTACTGTAACCAGCGACATATATTGCAGAGACTTCCTTATGTCTGCTGAATTTAATCAATCAAACTTTATTTGTATAGCACCTTTCCTACAGGTTAGACTTAACAAGTGTTGGACTGTAAAAACAACACAAACAACAAAATAATTCAGCAATTTAACAATTTGAGACTAATGTACGTGAGACAACAAAATAATAAAAATGCAATAAAATAGAATTGAAAGCTATAATAACAGTAATAGTAGTAAAATAGTGTGAACTAAAATCTAGATTATAAAAATAACAGACAATAAAATATTATACAATGTTACAACTTAAATAAAGTAAGTGATTAATAAAATACCAATGAAATAGAATAACATTTTACAACTTAAATACAATAAAATAAGTGAATAAAATAGCCAATAGCCTTAATCACTGGCCTGGATGAATAGGTAGGTTTTAAGTTTACGTTTAAAGATTTCAACACTTCCAGCAGCTCTCAGATCCACTCATTTATGAAAACTGAATGTTTGGACCCTTTTAGCCCTGGTTTTAATCCACAATATGCAATATTTTAATTCTGGTTGTCATTATAGTCAATATAGCATATCAGACCCTAATGCCATCTTATCAAGTGATCATGAGAACCAAGTTTGTGTTGGATCGCCAGAAAAGGCAAGAAGCCGTTAGTGTCAAGAAAAAAAATAATTTTGTGGTAATAGCAAAAAACATTACACACATGTCCTCTTTGGCCAACCATCGGTCATCAAGCTACCTCCTATTTGCTCCTATTAGAAAATATATGATAATCACCCTAGAGCATGGCTATTCTCTGAACATCCTGCATACCTTGGTATTCTCCCAATGCATCAGTCCAAAGGCTCTCAGTCCCATAGCTTCTCTCATCATGGATGAAAACCACTTCTGTGGCTTGACCATCATCTGCATTCTGAATCAGCTCCTGTTCACAAATAAAAACAATAACCATTAGAGCTTAGCAGACCAAAGCTAACACTCAAGGATAGGCTTTTTTTTACACGGAGGACATTTTCTCTCACAGTATGTTGCCTAATTTGACCTCGTCTCTGCCCACTGTGTGGGCGTGTACAGACTGCGCTTGATTGACATCGCCCTCATCTGTCTGATGGTTTTGTTGTGCCTGTTAGATTGAGAAACCCATACCCCTTTATCATTCTTATTAGTACATAGTGTTTGGCGAAATGTTATTTCCAGCTCATCTCCACCCAGCTTAAAACTGGACAAGGGGTCTAATCCGCCAGAGTAACTGAAAACACCTGTGCGGGTATGCAGAGCCTTGGAGACTGTGCTAATTATGTATGTGGACACTTACTCCAGGTATAACAGTTATAGCTGTTCCCTCCCTCATTTTATATTCATGGACTCAGACGTATAGATTCCTACTCTTATTTGTTTTGAGGTACATCCTAGTTTTTTTTTATATAGAGACGCCTCTATTCCACTCTAGCCATATAGAAAGTATAACAGCCAGTGGCTTGATGTTATTCTTATGTGTTGAGAGGTACTTACCTAAATTATAAATGTATATATGAATTTTTGTATATATTGTTTTTTTACTATGTATACATGAGTTTTGTGTATTATACACAGGGTCTGAAATTAGCACCCGCCATCCGCCAAATGCGGGTAAATTGTTGGCAGTGGCGTGTAAAATCGGCAGGCCATCTGCCACTTTGGCAGGCAGGGAAAACGCTAGGGATGGGAATAGAGAACCGGTTCCTGTTAAGAACGGGTTCTTACTGTCCAATTCCTTGGAATCTCATGCCTCTGTGACTATCGATTCCTCTATATTGATGCTTCCCCACATTATGCATGCACAATGACGCATACGCATGCTGTATCATGTTTAACTTCCTAACACTAGCTCTCAGCAGCTTGCCAATATTTTTTTAATCAAAGCAAATATTTAAATAAACATAATCATTTGAATTGTGTGTTTCAATGCAAACAACCACTATAGATGACAATAACAAAGTACAGTACAGTACTGTGTACAGTACCCTCCCTGCCCCAAAAAATAGGGCTCCTCCGGAAGCCACGGTGTAATTCGAACACTGTAATTTACCATGTATACAGTATAATGTTTTTTGTGTAAAATATATTGAACATTGAACGACATCAGACCTAAAATGTTATTACTTCATTTAGCGCAGAGATTTCAAAAGTGGCAGATACAATTTCTGAGTGGCAGACAAAAAAAAAAACTTAAATACTGAAAAAAGTTAATTTCAGACCCTGATTATACATGTAACATTAGTTTTGATTATATGTGGGACACTTGGGTCACTGGCGGTATCATGTGACTATCATGTTACCAGAGCGCTTACCCTTTAAAGATGGCGTCTCTGTGCTGTCTGAAGTCTGAAGAAGAGCTTGGACTCGAAACGTCACTTACGAAGATGTGTCAATAATAATTGCTCTCTAAGGGAGCTACAGTGTGCGGACCTTCTTTTACATTTTTCTGAGCCATGGAAACTTAAAGTTACAGTGAGAAATAACAACAACAATAAGTAACAATCCAGTGTTATCATGTTTCACTATTAAATGTTCATCCATTGCAAAGGTACAGCAATAGCTCTTTTTTACAAAGGACATTTTGACATGTCACTGTAGGGAAAGTATACAGTAGGTGTTACTAATAACATAAATGTGGGCTGAATTCCATTCCTCTTCAGTTTCTGGCTCCTGGTATTGTGTGTGTGTTGGATCACTGTCACACTGTTTTGGCTTACTTGGACACTTGAATTGTTAATCGTTAATCTTATTATATACACCTTTGCTTTTCCTACCATGACAAGTCAAAATGTCTGCTGTGAAAAAGGCTTATGGGAGCATGTTTTGCACCAAATTACGATAACCACTATTTTGGGGGTAGAAAAATATTTTTTGTACCATTTTTTTCAATAAGCTCCATTGATGGAGTAGATAAATGGAGGACATAAATGATATGTTATCTGTTAACTGAGGAAAAAAAGGTCTTTTCACCACAATTTAATCCAGCTCAGTGTCTCAGAAAAAGACCTAAATAGTTTCACCAGATACACCTTCTTGAAAATCCTACAGGCATTATGCCACAAAGTCTTAAACAGGCTCCCGCAGTTGGTGATATTACATGGAGTTATTTACCTCTAACACAAAGGACGACTTCGCTAACCTGTTAACCCAAATGATATTTCTATTGTGGGGAATGCAGCCTTCCTTTGTTTGCTGTTATTGTTTAACAGGGACAATGCACAATACATTCATCACACCATATGTTGCCAAAAGCTAACTTGCTCATGTGTGTGGTCCCTGGGTGGGGGCCCATCCGGTTTTATAAAATTAAAAACTAATGTGATAAATGCGTTCATTGAATGTGACACATACTTTGTTGTTTTATTGGCAGGACAAAAAAAAAATCTTATCCAAAATCTCAGTAAATCAAATAAAAATTTAAGCAGAATCAACATGTTTAGCAACCATCACCAGAAACACCAAAAGAAATAAGACGTCCAAAATCCAGGTGTGTATAAGCTAGATCTAAAGAATAATGCTATGCATCAGTTAGAAAATATGAAATGTTATGTAAAGTAATTATTATAAATCAGTATTTAACGGAGCATTGTACCCACCTTCAAAATTTGTCCACCATCTGGATATCGACGTAGAATATCTTGCAGGTAGTCAATGAAGGGCGGCGCTGTTGCCCCAAAGGACGTCCTAAACAAAGCAGGAGGAGAAACAAGAGATACAATTCAAATCAACGCAGGGTGAGTCCTCCTGAAGCAACTAAAGTAGGAAGTGCTGGGATTAGAGTCAAGTTCAACCAGCACATACCTATATTTGACTAGGGCTTCACAATTAATTGTAATATTATCGAAATCGCAATATGGCCTACTGCAATTTCCAAATTGCAGGATGTGCAATATTTGTTAAAGGTGAAATGTGTCAAAATACCATTTTAAATTAAATACCTTCGTGCTGCTGAGATGTCCTGGGTTACACACCATATTCTACAGACTCACTTTTATATGTTTTGCAATGAAAATGAGAATAATGATGTAAAAATGTAAAAATATCATTCCCTCTAATATCACGACTCATATCGCAATTGCAATATCAGTCAAAATAATCACAATTAGATAATTTTTCAAATTTGTTCAGCCCTATTTGACTTCTATGTTTAGCCATAAAGTGCTTTACTTGAAATTATATGATACGGTTTCCTTGTTGGCCAATAAGAGCCATAATGTTGACTAGTATATCGTAAACAAGGCACTTGCTCTACCTAATGTCCACTTATAAAACATGACAGCTATGGATATGAGTTTTGAATCTTTTAGCTTTAGGTGTAACTAGTTACAAACAGTTGAATTAATGTATGGATATTTTATTAATATAGGTGGGTGCTCCAAGAATAATACGAAATCTCCTGTATAGGGGCTTGTAAGTGGTTATGAAATTGTCATGTATTGTTATTGTGCATAATCAGTCATGCCAATAAGCTCTCATTTCTACACCAACACACAGCACTTGCCCTCACTCACCATGAGTAGTACAAATTTGAGCTCTATCTTAAGTTTCATTAATTATACTAATACATTTAGCCTAAATTCATTCTTCATTATTATGCATATACTGTATTGTCATATGCAACAGGTTTTGTCAACATATATTTATCAAACCTACTCCGCAGGATAAACCTGTCAAGTAAAAGTTTGTTATCACGTGTTGTTCTTGAGTTGATGTGTTTGACACACAGATAGTCGCCATGACAACAACATGATCTCTCAATACTCATGCATGTGTCATCGGCCCGTTTCTCTCACCATGCCAAACTTAAACCAGATTTTACAGTGAAAGTCTCTAGGTCCACTGGTTAATGTGACATAGGTCCATCTGTCTGATACGACATTAATGTTTTGTACAATACGATGGCGCTTAGGAAGGTCAACAATTAAAAAACATAATTTTCAGCTGATTTTAGCATGACGCTTTTTTTCATGTAAAGCCTCTGAACCCCCACTCAGGTGTTCTCAGTTATTGTGGCTGATTTAGACCTCTGCTCAGGGTGAAGGTAGGTGGAGCTATGATGAAAAATGATACTAATCTTCATCTACCAATAAGAATGATAAAGGTACAATTTGTCCCGCCCTAACAGGTGCAACAACAGGTGACAGGAAGATGTCAATCAATTAGTCTGTACACACCCACACAGTCCTGAGAAGAGGTCTAATCAACCAGATTAATTGAAAACACCTGTGTGGGTGTGCAGAGGCTTTAAGGGCAATATATACATGCATGTATGCAAAACCTCCCCCCAAAAAGCAATCTAGGCAGTCATATGGCTGGGGATGACCTGATTTCTTAAGTTTGTTAAGAAACTTGAAATTTGAGTTACTGACACTGATTTCTTAAGTTTCTTAAGAAACTTCAGATTTCTTAAGAAATCAGTGTCAGTAACTCAAATATTGCTTCAGTGCACTTTGGTCAAAATACCATGTTCCTCCATTGTTGGTTCAGTTTGCACATAAAACAACATAGAAACAAAGAGGTGCAACTCACCGCGTTTTTTTCTTTGTCTTGGAACTCATCCTTCCTGGCCTGGATGCTGTAAGAAAGTCAGAGTACAGTGCATTACATCACAGAACGAACTTCTCATTTTATCCACATGTGATGGCCACACCTGCTGCCACACGGTCAATTTAAATGACAGTAACTCTCCTGCATGCACTCAAGTTTTCTATAGTTTACATGTAATAGTTAAACCTGCAGCAGGCAGAATGTTTTTGGCATCATTGGGCAAAATTCCATAATAACCTTTCAGCATATTGTAATTAAAGTGTTTTGAGAGAAAACTAGACTTCTTAAACTCAGAGAATTTCTGAGTTTTTTTCTTGTATATTTGTGAGTTTAATCTCAGAGAATTTCAGATTTTTTTTTATTGTATATTTTCGAGTTTAATCTCAAAGAATTTCTGAGTTTATTTCTTGTATATTTGTGAGTTTAATCTCAGAGAATTTCAGATTTTTTTTTATTGTATATTTTCGAGTTTAATCTCAGAGAATTTCTGAGTTTATTTCTTGATTTTATTAAATTTTATTTCCTAGATTAATTTCAGTGGCATTAAATAGTTGCAACTTCCTGTTGTCTATTATTGCATGCATCTTCCCCCAATAATGCCATATATGTTGGTTAATTTACTCAGTTATGCTGATAAAGATGCCAGTAATTAACTACACATTAGTAAAGTAAAAAAAACTGTACCTCAGTCATATTTGAAGAGTAGCATCCGTTCTGGTGTCGCCAAGTTTGCCAAAGAAACGCTGTCAGATCAGTTCTCTTCTTTATAAAGGCTGCTGATGTCCCACCCCGAAACCACGGTCGTTTCCTCATACATTAGCTTCTTTCGTTTTCCGCTAAAGTCTTAGTATCATTTGTACGAAACGAAACTTTAGAGGGCAGAAGCATCAAAGATGATGACAGCCCGTTTCTCCTGAACTGCCCAATGAAACGCAACTTTTCAGAGACTATGACGTTACCGTTCCGTGGAAACGCAACTAGATACAATGTATCACAAGTCAAACCACGAAAATACTCTAAAGGACATTATATAATTATGTGTTAGATGTATCTGTACACTTTAATGTTTAGGATGATTCCTATTCAGTTCAGCTCGGTGTTTTGTTGCCTAGCACCTCTCCAACATTATTATTATCACATATATAAAAACATTGTATTCCGCCACTCGCTAGATGATGCTGCAGGCTGCAGAGCCGCTGTCACCAAACCGGGCAGCTTTCTTACAGGAAAACGCAGGGCATGAAATGCGACCCGCCCGTTGTTTTCTATCTGGCTTGTTATTGCGATGTTTAATTGCGCATACAGGTAGAATTACTGTCGATACGTGCGCATTTTCTTAGGAGGAATGAACACGGTATGTAAAATCGTTTGTTTGTGCGCCGCTACGCGCATCGAATAAGCTCATTGTTCAGGGCGCAGCCAGGCCCAGGCTACTACAAACACAGCTGATCTGTTGTCAAGGAAGCTAGTGTAGTTCTGCTTTTCAGATTTGCAGGTTTGGCCAGTTCATCAACCCTTAACAGGTCTGTTTATATCCTGCACTGACGTACAGTACAGGATAATATAATCCATGTTTTAGCCTTTGTTCTAATAGAGCTGATAGGACACATGTATGTTTTGTGTGATGAATGTCTACCCTGAGCTACACCTCTGTAAACCATAATAAACATTATGTGTTTCAGATGTCCTTATGATGTATCAAAGAATGCACCATGTTGGATAAAACCAGTGATAAAGACCAACAGGCTGGTCACTGCTCAGACTGTGGAGGCATCCTGCCCGAGCCTGACTCTGATTCAGCCCCTCCTAAACAGCAGCGTGAGCACAAAGCGGCCGGTCGTTCCAAGTGTCCATCCTGCCAGGCGGGCAGCAGCAGCAGCAGCCGCAGCCGCCCCAACGGGCGGCGTCCCCACCGCCGCATCCGCCTGGACCCTCACAGCTGCAGCCTGTGCTCCAAAACCTTCATCTCCTCCGCCCACCTGACCCTTCACCTCACCTCTCACAACAAGGAGAGGAAGTTCAGATGCAGCACCTGCGGCAAGTACTTCCATCAGTCCTCCCACCTGATGGCGCACAAGTTGATCCACAGCGGGGACAGGCCGTTTAAGTGCCCGGAGTGCGGCAAGACCTTCGGCCGCGCCTCGCACCTGAAGACCCACCGCCGGCTCCACACGGGCGAGAAGCCCTACAAGTGCACCTTCTGCGACAAGTCGTTCACGCAGAAGGCCGGGCTCCTGGCACACGTTCGTCTCCACACGGGGGAGAGGTCGTACAGGTGCGAGCAGTGCGGCGAGGGTTTTCGCTCCCTGTCGCTCCTGCTCTCTCACAAGGCCGAGGAGTCGTCCGGGCAGGCCCAACCGGCGCCGGCACAACCGGCACCCAACCAGCCCCAGAAGACCCAGAGTAGCCCCGAGGATCTGAACTGTGGCGTCTGCTGCCGCACCTTTGTACGATCATCATACATCAGGCTGCACATCCGCCTCAACAAAGGACAGCGGCCTTATCACTGCAAAGTGTGCAACAAGACCTTCGTCAAGCTGGATACGTTTGTGAACCACTGTGATAAACACTTGAGGCAGAAAAGGGATAAAAGTGTGGTAAAGGAGGTGAAAGACAAAGTTGTTAAACCTCCCCAGTTTGTCCCACTCTCCAGGCCTCCTCCTCCTCCTCCTCTTACTCCTCCTGAATCCTCGCCCACGCAGCCTTTATCCTCGGAGGTCAACACGCGCTCCAGAGCAAAAGCAAAGATTAAAACGGAGCCATGACCAACAGGGAGTGCATCTAGACAAGAATGCTCTTTAACTAAGACGTGTGCCGCAACAGTTCTGCCAAAAATGCAGGACGGTAGTGTCACGTTGATATCATTTTCAAAACGAAAAGCAAAAACCAACAGAACTAATGAAAAGTTAGAAGTTTACACATGATCAGAGAAAGGGACAAAGAGCTAATTTGTAGTTAAATAACTCCAAAAATACTGTTGTGATTTATATCAACACAAGTTTACTAATTGTACATTTATCTTGTTTAGAATTGTTAATTTATTGTGAATGATTATCTTTGTAATGTTGTTATTTAATGCCTATTTTAGCTCATAAGGCTAATTAACACTTGTAACTTAACCCTTCAGTGGCGTACATCGTTCACTCTAATCTTTAAATAGAGAAAAAATATCTCTAACCATTATTAGGGCTGGGCAATATGACGATATAATAGGGCTGTCCCAAATACCATTTTTTTGGGCTTCGAAGCTTTGGTGAGTACTATTCGAAGGTATTCGAAGCTTCACAGCGCGGCGCAGCAGGCTGACATGTTCTTCTGTCTGTCTTCATCTCCCTCGTTTCAGTGCCCGGGACAGTACCACTGCCGCAAAACAACAAGCGATATCCGTCTGAGAATAACTAATAATAATTCATGTTGAATATGAATTGTGGGATTATTACTTATTTCATGGGCTATTTGGGAATTTATACATTATTATAACATATATATATATATATATATATATATATATATATATAAAAAAAACCACAACAAAGCATTCAAATAGTGATTTGAAGTTTGATTACCATGGCAACTTTCAAAGCTTCGAAGCATTCGGGTCCATCATATATATTTTTCTATATTGTTTCTTTTGCGATATAGGTAAGGCCTATATTTATTTATTTTTCTCTATAATTTCACTTAAAACTGTTGTGTTCATTTTGCACTCGGGTTCTTAAATTGAGAAAATACTCAGCAGATTTCATTTGTCAAGTATTTAATTCACACAGAAGTAAAATAGGCTTCACCATGTGGTCATTTCATATGGATTATTTATTTATTGAATTACCAGAAAACATGCTATATCGTTATATATATCGTTATCGAGATATGAAATGACTTATAATCGGGATAGAAGATTTTGGCCATATCGCCCAGCCCTAACCATTATATTCATGGTTAATGTTGTTTTCTTAAACCAATACAAGCCTATTGGCATGTATAGCACTAGCGTATTGTAAACAATATGCACATAGAGTAAAAATAGACATAAAAGCGTAGTGTGGAGGACTGAAAACATTTCTTTTGTTGCACCACGAGACAACAAATATCTGTTCAAAACAGTTTTTTTTGTTTCAGTTATCAGTCATTGTCTTCTATAAAGCCACTTAGCTAGTCAAAGTTAGAGTGATGCTCCACAGTTCGTTCCTAACATGTAACTTCTTCTTTGTTAATCTTCTCCTATAACATGGTTCTTAGTGTGCTCTATGTGTCACCTGGGCCTGTAGGACTACATGTCCTGTCAGATGAGCCTCCTTTGACCGTCACACTTCATTCCAGGTCAGCAGCAGCTCACAGCTGAAACGTCACAGCCCCTAAACTCAACACAAGACGTATTCGACTGTTTTCCTGTGGATTTCCGCCGCTGACGGAGAGTCTGTCACCTCCACATGGGGAAACTCTTTGTCCCGACCTATGGACAGAGAGAGAAAAAAAACAACTCAAGTTGGGACTCTTGGGAGGCTAATGTATGTAGTCCCACTGCATGAGAGTCACAAATGTAACCAAAAGGCTGTAAAAGACAATAAAACAATCTACCACCACTTTATGGACATCGTCAATAAATCAGAGTACAAAGTGAAGATGAAATGTTTGCCTGGCAGTTCTCTGTGCTGCTGTTGATGCTCCAGTGCAGGGTGACGGTCATGTGGCGTCTCCAGACGGGGTTCCTGCGCAGGAGAATGGTTCCACTGATGGAGTCTCCAGCACACACACTAACGGGCCTGTCCAGCATGAACAGAGTCTGCTTCCAGTGTGTTGGCCTGAAGAGAAAAGGGTACTTAATATTGTCATGCATTGTAGTTTTTGACACTAAGATTTAAGAGTATTACAACATTATTGGCAGCCTGTAATCTATTATCTGTTTGGGCTGTTGAAAATAGCTTTAAGGGCTCAGGAGCACTACTGTTAGTGAATAACCTATCCTTCTTTGTGTTGTATCTACTGACTGTTGTGAGTATGTGTTTTTTTCTGTTTTACTCAGAGTTCGGTCCGGTGTTCAGCTCCACTGTTGCACCTCCCGTCTCCAGGCTCTCGAAATGAACGGTGAACCAGGCGGTGAATCCATGGAAAACACCAGACTTCTCCACATCAAAATGAAACTGACCCTTTATTTCCTGAGAAATGAAACACAAGGCCTTCTGTTAGATACAAAATGCAACCTATGTGAGGGTGGAGCCATTGCTGATAAAAAAAAAGAGCACACTCAGTACCTCAAGGTCTTTGACTTGCAGAGTGTACATGTCCAGGCAGAGGACGTCACAGGGAGCGGTGAGGCAGTCGTCGGGCTCAATGAGGTGGCTGAACTTGGGCTTGGTGAAGAACTCTTGTTGTGCCAAGGGCCTGCAGAAATGAAACGTTACTCAACACCATGGAGGAATGAAGATGCTGCCACAGATAATATTTTATATGACTTAACAGGGAAAAGGATAAATAAAATGTAAGCACATATAACATAACAAAGGTTTCTGTGAGTGTAGGCCATAGTTATTATAACCATACAGTGTGTGGTATACTCTGTATTCACATAGAAATATTGGTAAACAGTATAGATCATGATGCATTTAGTCAGAACTGTTACTAGCGGTCACAACTGGCCACCTAAATATGGATCATTAAATAAGTAATAAAGTGTTAGAAGTGGATAAAATAACTGCAACATCTTACAGAAGAGCAGCCTCAAAAATAGTCTCACGTTATTGCTGAGGCCACAGTTTGTAGTGTTGTAGTGAAGATCCCTATCTTATCACACGGCTTAGTTGAATACTCGATTCTGATTGGTCAATCACGGCGTTCTACGGTCTGTTATTTCTTTATGGCAGACCGTTGCTATGTATAACATCCCTATCTTATCACACGGCTTTGTTGAATACTCGATTCTGGTCAATCACAGCGTTCTACGATCTGTTATTTCTTTATAGCAGACCGTTGCTATGTATAACAGACCGTTGCTATGGGCACAGTTATGATGTCGGACTCTGGAGGACCATTTTTGTGTCAAATTATTGATTTCTTAAGTAAGTAGCCGTGTAATAAGCGGGATAATGTACAGCTAGCTGGTCATTGTACATTGGTTGCTGTACATTATCCATTACTTAATATCTTTTAGGTATATTATGGCCACTGTTTCTCCACTAATGCAGTTTCCCTGTGTTTGGTAGATATATGTTGCACAACTCTATTCCAGTACACCATGCTTTCAAAATGCTATTTTGTCTTCATCAGGGTGGTGCCTGGTGCCTGGTCCCGGTTTGAATCATCCCCCTCCTGAGGAAGCCATTCTGGTAACTGTCTCTATACTAACATACCCCATGGAGGGACAGAAAGCCTTCTTGAACCATTTCCTCAGGGATAGAGGGAATAAATTACTCTTAAATCAGCACCACCTTTTGGTGACTGTTAGAAAGTGTGCCATCATCCTGATGAGCTCTGAGAGGAGCCACAGGATCAGTGCTTCTATAACTAGGAGGGGAAGAGGAGGAACATTTCTGTTTGTCCTGCTAGCAGCCAGAAATGTTCCCCTGTCTTCATCCAGTGTGTCTAAAGTGAGTTATTCTTTAAGGTTTATCACTTTGATAATGCCATGTCTTTTGTCGGTTCACTTTATGACCAAATTCCCATATTTAACTGGAATATTGTTTGTGTCTTGTCTTTTTGTTTTGTCTTATCTGGCTTTGACTTGATAATAAAGATCACAATGAGTAAATGCATGTGCAATGCTGTTTGACATGCATCTCCCTTTGTTTGTGTATTTAATGCAGATACACCATTTTATGTTAAGGTGGAAATTAATCTAGAATAAAGTCAATTTTTGGTGGCAATATCTGACTCCAGCCCTCGCCGATTAGGTCACCTAAACAGTGACTCAAAACAAGTTCAGGAGGGTTTACAGACTAATATATTGAGTAAAACTGATAGGAAACAAAGGGAGGAACTGGTTGAAAGGACACCAAGTGGGGATGATGACAGCTGACTAATGGCCCTTACTGAAGAGGAGTGAAGTCCAGGCCGTAGGGCTGCTCCCAGAAGGCCATCTTCTCTGCGTAATAGCTGTTGGCCTGACATGGCACCAGGGTGAGGGCTGCAGATGAGGGCCACATCACGCCGCCTTCCTTAAGCCAACGGTCCCTGGCCAGCAGAACCGACTCCACCATGAACTCAAACTGGACCAGAGGAAGGAGAGACAGAAACACGATGAGTTGTGGGACTGAGAGTGGAAGAGCAGGATGGGCTCCAGTAATAACACTGAGATAATGCATCTAAATCTTCACACAACAACTTGCATTATTAGCAATGGCAGTGTCATTTTTACCAGCAGGCAGTTCCCCATCCACTCAGACACCAGGACGTCCACCCGCTCAGGTAGCTCGATCTCCTCCGCTCGTCCCTGGAGCACCGTGACCACCTCCTCACAGCCGTTCTGCTTCACCAGCTGTCTGGTGTACTCCGCCATGGAGCTCGCCTCCACAGCATACACCTACAATACCACAGATAAACTTAGACACTGTGTACATCATGCTGTTTATACTATGTAGTAACACTCCTTGTCCAGCAGATGGGAGTAGAGCTACACCAATGTTTCACATACAGGGTGAGATTCTGGCTTTCCGCATTTCTCATATTTCAGGCTATTTATTTGTGCTCAGAGCTTTGAGCTACATTTTCGAGTAAAATTTCAGTTGTGCAAATGTTCATGATATCTGAGTGTGACTTTAATCAAATGTGGTCTAATTTCAAAAACATGTTGGGGTTAAACATGCCAATGATTAGAATTAGATGGGCTGAGAAATTGTTGTTAAAGGAAAACTCAACCGATTTTACAAAAAGTCTGTTCACAGGTCTTGGGGAGTACTACTGCATACTTTATGCAAATGTACTTAAATATAAGAGATACTATTATTCATTTCTTATTTGTACCATTCTGGCATTTATATTTAACACACTTAATAGATCCCACTTCTCAGCATTTTGTATTTACTTTTTTGCACTGTGGTTATATGCTACATATTGCACGTCTTAATGCAAATATTTGTACATATTTCATATTTTTTATATTCTCATTTTTAATTTTAGTACTTATATCTCTTTATATATGTTTTGTTTATATTGTAGCATTATGTACATCATTTATATGTTACATACTCCTTTTATTTCTATTTTCTTACATTTCTTATGTTTATAAAAAGAGCAACTGTAACGCCCCAATTTCCCCCAACGGGGATCAATTCAGTATTTCTGATTCTGATATGTGAAAAAAGTTGTGTAACTGGCAACATTAGCTGCTAATAGCATAACTGCTGAAACCGAAAGTGTTCCATGTCTGCCATGACCCCGATGAGCTCCGGGAGGAGCCACAGGCTCACCTGTGCTGTCTGGAGTCAACTAGGCCCAGGTGAGCTCAATCTGTCCTCAATCAGTGCTCCCATAACTAGGAGGGGAGGAGAAAACAGTACTGTTTGCTCTGCCACTGACCAGACCTGTTCCCTTATCCTCATCAAATGTGTCTAAAGTGAGTTATTCTTTAATGCCATGTGTTTCTTTGTTCACTTTATGACTAATTCCAGTGTTTGACTGGTGTATTGTTTGTTTAAATATTATCTGACTTTGATAATTAAGATGATTACAATGAGTAAAATGCATGTGCAATGATTTTTTTTTTTTTCATCTGGGCTTGTGTATTTAATACAGATCCACGACTTGATGAGTTAAAAGGAAGTTCATTTCAAATAAAGTCCTTGTTTTTGGTAGAATCAGCTGACTTGCTTCCCTAATTCTGGGTTCATGTGTGATACTTGATGTCCCTAGACTCCAGCCCTCGCCAATTACGTCACCTAAAACAATAACACACCCGCCTCAGTGTTTGAGCAACTTTCTTACCGGTCATGCAGATGGACGTTACCTCTGAGGGTTGTGCCAGCTGAGCGCAGAACAGGCTGATGATGCCGGTCCCACAGCCGAGGTCCATCACCACCTTATTCCTCAGAGAAGCACTGTTGCTGAGAATAACCTGCCGGTACGCCTCAGTGCGGCTCTTATCTGACAACATCTCCAAGTGAAGCCTCTGTGTGATTAAGCAAAAAAAAAAAGTAATAATAAAATACAACTGATGACCACTTGAGTAGTATATCAGTGCAACATGTGACATGGCATGACACGTTTTAGTCAAAACGATATTGGCAGTTTTGCATGTTTTAGAGACCCAAAGTGTTATTATTGAAAGACAAAGACTGTGTGATGAAAAGTGGAAATGCTGTTGTGAAATCAAAACCGACAGATCCTTCATGGTTACATTAAATTTATATTATTCATATGGATATTTATTTCATAATGTGTTATATGTAATATTGAACACTTTGGGCCTTCACAGTTTTTGGCCCATTAACTCAAAGTTGTGCATACTTTTTCAAAGCGTGCTGTAAGTATTTGGTTTAATTTTCTACCTTCCAGGCAGCCATTGTTTTCAGTTTATTTCAGTACAGGATGACAAACTGTGCAGAGACTTGAAAACTTGGTTGAAAGGTAATCCATCACAGCTTCAGTTTTTGCCCCAGGAAGAATAATTGGCTGCTAAGGTAACAAGTAATGGGGATGCAAATAAACTATTATTTTCCTCATTGTAATACAGCAAGGCCTGTTTTGATGTGTCCTCCTGCATGGTTCATTCAAGGAAATGCTGACCTGCAATAGTTTGAAAGTAAATAGCTGAACAGCAGCCTTTAACATTTAATTTACACATCTATTCTGGGTTTGATTTTTTTTTTCCCCAACATTTCTTGTAAATGTAAACACACCACCAAATAATAGTGCCTTTATAGCAACTGCATTACAACAAGGATAACAACTTTGACAATAGAAATATATATATATATATATATATATATTTACTGTGATGGATTAACTCAAGTAAATTTAAGGTCACTGCATGGTTGATGTTTATTAGCTATCATCCTGAAATGAATGGCTGCATGCAGGGTTGGAAATCAGTATGAGGTCTTGTATTGTGCAACTTGTGGATGGTTGGGTTGTGACATGCAAACAGTATGATCCTTTACAGGCTCTAACCAGTGTCCCATAACTGCCGAAGTATTCTTCATCTTGCCATGGGTCCTCCTCCTCCTCCTCCTCTTCTTCCTCAGCAGCATCCTGGCGCAGGTAGCTGGCAGGGACATATCCTATGACCCCACGCAGCTCTGCCCACCACCACTCCGATGAAGGCTTGGCGTGGACCAGCAGTCTGTCCCCACCACTGAAAGTAAGCTGCGGGACAAAAAACAGCACCGTTTAGAACTAACTAAGCCTCCCGAGCTTCAGCTGTGTGGTAATGACAGGCCAGGTGTCTGTGTGGGTCTCTAACCTGGTCGCTGCCACTTCCAGTGAAGCTAGACAGGGCAACATACTCTTCAACAGATGCTTCACCCTCATCCTCTTTCTCTGTCTGCATGTCTGGCTGTAGTTGTTTCGGATCGTTTGGTTTCCTGTTGGGGGGAAACCCCTTTTTCACGAGATAACACGGTGTATCTGTAGGTAAAGAGTGATAACGGTGTACTAACGTTACTGTTGAATGAGCGGTGTTGTCATCACAACACTTCAGCTGGCGTGGAACTAGCACTTCCTGTTTTGACGTCAGATTAAGTTACGGTGCCTTCACGTGCTGTCGGAAATATCAGTATTTATAATCGAGTCCCCCAAAAACGTGGAAATGACTCGGGAGTTTATGGTACGCGATCATGTAAGCGTGTCAAAAAGTAATGGCAGTTATGGAACTGCGTATTATAAATGTTTTTTACATTCAACGTAAAATGTTTTATTTTTGAATTCGTGTTAATATTAGTTTGGTTTTCATATTGTATCACTCACATCACTTCCTCGTTTTTCCACCATAGCCAATTTTATTTTCTCTTACTACAGCCTAATTTGCACCTATTTCAAAGCACTAAAAGCAATTGCGACACGTTGACTTCATAGACTGTATATAATGCATTTATATACAGTTTATGGTTGACTTCCGAACATGGTGACGGGAATCTCGGAGGAGTCCCTAAAGGCAGCACAGCTTCATTTTAAAATGCTGGGTCTCTTCTTCAGAAAGATCCACTGTTATTTAGCACATAAAGAAGGGTTGTTTAAAACAAGGACTACTGCATTTATATTACTCCTTTTTTAGGGTAAATGTTTCATATTCAAAAGTCATTCGTCATTCAAGTAATCAATACTCGAGTTACTATACAATGGAGCAGTCCAAATCTGTAACATATTCAGCAGTTTAGTGCAAGCCCAAGGTATGGTATCATCCCCTCTCTTTCCCACCAAAAATCATAATTTCAGTGTTATATATTTCAATTATCCCTAGTTCTTGTGAAAAAGCAAGGCATTTAAACACTCCCTGGTTATTTCTCGTTGAAAACAAAGTAACTACGAAAGAATTAAGGTACAGGATTACAGGATACAAATATAAAAAAATATTTATTTTCATTAAATGAATTCAACAATGAACATATCATCGACATGATATCAAAGCACAAAATCTGTGTGCAGCTCTAACAGCTAGAGTTAAAACACCCCTGGCTGATTCTCAGTCTCAGAAAAGTCACATTTCTTTCTTCACCTCAGTAAATCAAGAGCGTTTATAGTATTTATTTCAGTGTGTGTTTGCCTGCTGTTCAACATGACGACCAACTTTACAGAGTTCTTTCAGGAGCATGTCAGACGTTTCAGCTGTCTTTTGTCTTCGACTTGAGGAAGGGCTTATGAAGCACATCATGGAGTCGTCGTGCCTGCAAGCACAAATTGTCAACATGGTAATTTAAGAAATGTTCCATCTATCTTGTTCATATTCATATGGTGCACATGTATTTTTACTCACTTTCTGTGGTCCAAGGCCTGGACAGAGAACCAAGTCTTCCTTAGAGGCACTGATGATTCCTTCTACAGACTGAAAAAAGCCCACAATTAATCATCTCAGTATGAAAAGATTAATTCAGAGTACACCATAAAATCATCAGCAGCTATCTGAGGATGAACTTTCGCTGTAGTGGTACTCACGGAGAAAGTGGACAGCAAGGTAATGGCATCGGTCTTGTTAATGGATTTCACAGTGGTCAGGCAATCAGTAACCTTTAATTGGTCAATCACGTTAAAATTTCTTCCGTATTTTCTAAATAGCCATAGACTTCATAATCTTTAAATAAAAAACGGCAAATCCACACACCTTTGACAGATAGTTCTTTTCAACTTGCTCCCTCAGTACGTCTGCTGGTTTCTTTTCATATGACTTATACGTTTCCAGGTAACGTCCTGCCTCCTCTGGACTGTCAAATCAACATGAAGAAAATATTAGTTAGACTAAAACAACATATCTTGAATGTTAAAATTTGATTCTTGAAGAATGAAAAGACAAATACCCATTACAAACCCTAAGAGGCATAACATGTTCAAAAAGCAGAATAGCAGACTTCATCTTTCGATTACACACTTTTTCTAACTGTTCAGTCCTCTTGGCAATCTGCAGGTCTTACCTCCAAGCCAAGATGAGAGTGCAGTCAGCCATGATGCAGATGCGAGCCAGCTCCTTCAACGTGTGATGAGGATCTTTCTGTGATGAAAAACAAATGTCAGTGAGAAAAACTACATTAATTCTTGAAGCTTTATAATTGGAACTTAGGCCTACAGACATCTCTGTAGATGTCCTGACAAAGCTTTTTGAACAAGTCTCTCATACAGTGTCTAGTATTTGAAGAAAAAATTGCTGAATGTTCTAATACCTGTCAGCACTTTGTAATGGAAAATTAATAATGATTATGAGCTTAAAAATTGGGGCTTGACTTCCTTACCTGTAAAGTTCGACAAATACAGTACTAACAACCAGAATATGACCTTGCATGTAGTAAAAACTTAGCACTTTCAGCTGTGTGACTCAGAGAATGTTGACTGAATAAATTTAACTTGTAAATGTTTTGATTACAAAACATCTTTTTACTTACCACATCTACTTGTACCAGTAACACTCGCAGGGTGAAAGTCTGCCCAAGCAGTTTGAGACGGTCGTGGATGTAGTTTGGATTGAGATTGTGATACCTCAGACTTTAAGCCAGGCCCAAAAACAGCATCACAACACAAGAGAGAGAAAAAAAAAAAGAAAAATGAATAAATAAATACGTCAATATTGTTTGCTTCTCTACATAAACATGCAAACACCTTGTCTTCATCTCACGTACATACATACACTATTCTTGAGGCACAAAAACCCACCTGAGGAAGAGAGCACAAGTCGTCTGTCCCAAGATATAGTCTGGTACAGCATCTCCAAACTCCCAAGGGACACTCCTCACAAACTTCAGGATGGGATTTCCCCTCTGAATTAGTACAAATAAATATGCAATGAGATACCTATCGTTGACAGTCAAAATACTGCAAGGGGAATAAAAGAAACATGGGCAGAAGTATCAGCAAACTAATGTACCTAGTAACATGTTGATGCATACCTGTCGAGGACTGACAATAATGCTGCTCCCAGACCCCACTGGTTTTGGACCCAGACTTAGGCTTGGATCTGAACTGTGACTGTTCCCCTCTTTTAGGTGTGTGCCAGCCACCTGTGTCTCCTCGCTCTTCTTAACCCTTTCAGCTCCACCTTCGGTCCCTTTAGCACAGTCCTTTGAAGGTTCACATCCTCCTGGGGCAGATGACACTGAATCTGACTCACTTTGCTGCAGATTGGTAACTCCAGCACCTTCAGTCCTGAGCTGTTTGGGTGGACCTTCTCTCTGGGTAGGAGCAGCCACTTTACTTTTACTTTGCACGATATATTCCGCGTATGAAAAGGGCTGGTCCACGGGCCCAGGAGCAGGCTTTGATGAAGATGAAGATGAGGCTGAGATGTTTTGTCCTCCTTTGGATGATGGTTGAAACTGCGGCGTTAGCTGGAATACAATCACATAATACACAATATTGTCTGAGAGTCAAGAATTATGAAATGAATCATGTGATGTCGCGTTTTTAGCAAGCTATCTTGTGTTGCAAATGTTGTAAGCCATTTAAAATTTTGAATTTTAGCTAGAAAGCTAGCTAACGTTAGCTAGCCCCCCGTAAAAAGTTATACTTCTAGCAAAATACCGACCGGTGTTCTTTCTTTGGCGAAAGCAGAGTCGTCCAGGTTGATGTTAAACCTCTTCTTCATTTCTTCAGTTGATGAAGACTTCCAGTAAAGAGCTCCTGAGAACTCCTGACAGCTAGCCTTAGCTATGGCAACAACACATTCTTCTTCTTTGGTGTTTATTGGCGGTTGGCAAACAACACATTCTTCTTCTTCTTCTTCTTCTTCTTCTTCGGAGTTTTACGGCAGCCGGAATCCGTTGTGTTGCATTGCTGCCACCTAATGGTACTAGTCCATTACTGCGCCATCTTCATTCAGATGCTTTTTTCTAGACCAGTGACTCTCAAGAAGTCAAACAGCCACTTTATTCCTTCTCCTCTACCTTCCTTACTTCTTACTGATATTTCTGTTAATCCCATTTTTGCTCATTTCAGCTTGCATCACTTCTCTTTCTGTCCCATACCTACTACTAGACTACATGCTGTAAAAATAAAATTAAAATAAAAACAATCAGCTCACATAAATGTGTTTCACAGATTGTTTTTAAGATCCAGTTTAGATTTCTCACTTCTGCTTTTGGCCTGGTTCAGCTATCTGATGTAACTTTTGGTTGGTCTGGCTACTGGCCCTACTTGCATAACCCCTTTGGGTGCTTCCCTAAAATGAATAATGTGCTGTTCAGATTGGTGTGTCACACTCTCATACCTGTTCCCCTCCTCTCTGCTTGCTGTGCTGCCCGCTTGACCCGATTCCTTTAGAATAAAAGCACCGTCTCCACAAATATTAACTGAATAGAAAACTTAAATTTGGCACAAATTATATATCTCACTGATGTCTTACTCTATTCTGATGTCACTATTTAATCTGTAGCTGTATGGAAACACAGATCCTGAAATTCAGGCTACGGCATTTCGAGATTTCCCCTTTCACTCAAAAATGTGTTTTGCTTACTTCACTTGTCCTTTGACCTTCACTGGGGAGAACGATGTATGTCAAACAATATAAGGTGGTCGTGCACATCCAAAACCGTAGTAGGCTGGTGCTGGACCAGTAGAAGACAGCAATGAAAAACGTAGAAGAAGGTCCGCACACTGTAGCTCCCTTAGAGTGCAATTTATTGGCACATCTTAGTAAGTGACGTTTCGAGCACAAGCTCTTCTTCAGACTAGTCTGAAGAGTTACTTACTAAGATGTGCCAATAAATTGCACTCTAAGGGAGCTACTGTGTGCGGTCCTTCTTCTACGTTTTTCATCGAGAATGATGTATGTGCAATTTTTGACCAGTAGAAGGCTGTGTTCATATTTATCTGCTGAAGAGGGATAGTTTCTCTGTGCTCACCATAATCTGAGTTTAAGATCTGTCCCCACAAGTATGATTTGTGGCATCTGAACTTAAACCCAATTGTGGTCTAATATGCAGTTTATTTAAGTGTGGTGTGCAAAGTCGAAACCTAGAATTGAGTTTTTGAAGACATATTCAGTTAAGCTTTTGAAATTAAAAAATATTTGCGAATTCATTGATTCTGGATTTTTCAATGAGGGAGAAGGAGTAGATGAAGTTTCATGAGTTTTTAACAAAGTAATTGAACTTTTTGTGTAAAAAACAATATCGGACACAAATTATTATTCACAACAGAGAATATATGTTTCGAAACATGTCTGAATGGGATCTTTAAGGGTTCACTGTAACTGGGCATGGCAATTGAATACTTAAATTACAGTACTTCAAAATTATAGTTGCTTCCCGAACACATTTCTTCAAGCTAAAACAAGAGTAACACATTCTGTCCTGAAGTTTCCCAATAAAAGCACTAAATACTGTGAATGTGCACATACTTCATTTTCACACATACACAATTCAATAATCAGCATTTCTTTGAAAGGTTTGCAGGATGAATCTGGTTAAGCCCTGGTAAAGTTAAGTCCTGGTTTTATGCCAAAAAGTCATACATGACAGAGAAAATGCTTCTAATCCACACAGCCCTCCAAATTACAGGGTAAAATTTGTGTTGCACGAAATTATGCTGAAAAATTATTATATTGTCCCTGTCTCAGTTTAAAGAACAACTCATGTATTTGATGCTTAAAACAGACATTAAAGCCAATAGGCCTGCAGCAAAAAATAATGTTTACATGTGCTCAATGTCTACATATGTCAACATATGCCAGAGGTGATTTTTATTGGCAAGTGTGACTTTCATATTTTTTCAAGTCTAATCACTCAAGGCAAAAGGCCAAAAAAAAGTATAACATCTGGTTCAGAATAAATGAGACAAATTGGATTAGATTACGTGACAAGGTTGTAAACTGTGATTGGTACTAGATGTGGTTCCATCCACTGCAGTTGAAAATATACGTAAAACCAGAGAAGGTAAAAAGCAGAGAGAAGAAATAGGCTTTCCTTGTGCATATCACTTTGTTGTTATATGTGTGGTTATTAGGCATCCACTTTCAAACCACAGCCTATGTGAGAAGGTCTCAGACAACAGCATGGACACATCATTTAGTTTACTAATCCATGGGAAATGTTTTGTGAAGTGTGAGCACCGAGAAAACAAGAATTGTCAATTTAGTGACAACGTGGCATACAATTAACACTCCAGATGGTTCTATTTTGGCATTTAAACTATAAGAAATATAGCTGAAATAAATGTTTCTCTAAGGACCAGGGGTTTAAAAGAAACAGCAAACCATAAAGATAATGTATGTTATAGGCTACCTAAATTAAAAAATATTAAAAAGTATATGGGTGCATTAAAAACCTGATATACATCCATGTAGGCCTACAAAAGGTCCTTTATGACATCGTACACTACATTAAATAATAAATAGGATAATGCATATCAAGACAAAATCAAGAAATACCGATTTATGAGCTATTTTTTTTTTTCAGAACTTTATTTTCAACAAAAGACAAGTACAAAAGTATAGGGAATACAATAAACAGTCAAAAAAAACAAGACAAACAAAATAAAAAAAACCTTAATGCCAGAGGAGTTCAATGTCCATTCATTTCAAGTCTTTTCAGAGTTCAAGAAAAATAAATACTTCTTTTAAAATATTGAGATTTATGGGGCTATTTGCCTCGGTTTGCTACCATGGAGTTTGCAGTTGCCTAGGAGACAGTGACGCCGCCATTGAAACCGCGCAGCATGGCATTTCGGGAAACCTTTCCGCATCATGGCGGATCTGGTAGTCGGCTAACGTGAACGGTTAGCGTATTCAACGATTGTTTGGTTTCCACACACTGAATGACCGCAGCTATCTGGCGTTTTCTACACAGGGACCGCATCCACCGGACATAAACTGGGTAATTATACGCTACAGAGTCGACAGCTGCGACGACCGAAACAAACTCGCTTTGTTGAAACGCAGAGCGGCTAAATGTGCTAGCACACTAGCTCCGAGCATGCTAACGTAGCTAGGGGTTACGGTGGTGAAGGAGTTAGGCGGTGGATTGGCGCTAAGGCCGCATGTTTGGCTCAGTTTATACTTTGTCTACCTGGTAAGCGTGCAATCAGTTATCGTTTCAGGGAATACAGGTTTTTATATATATAAATTAAAAGAAAGCACAGCCACGGTAATATTAACTTTAACTATCGTTACCTAGCTGCAGTGATGTGTGAATGAATGTTAACGCTGCTTTACGGCAGTGAAGGCCTGAACAGCGTTATCTAACGTGTTAATGTGAAACTTTTCTCTCTCTTTTTGCTTAGTTTATCCGCGTAGCTTTGACCTAACATGACGTATTAATAATATATGTTTTTGTGTAACTCAACACTGACATAATGTATCGGTAACATGTGGGCTAACTTAATGTTAGCTAACGTTACTTGAGATCTAAAATAATATGTCGGCAGCCGAACCTTTGAATGCTAACGTTAGCTTTAGCATTAGCTGAAACGACAGCGTTCACCAGCTAGATGTTTCGGCCACATATACTCAAATGTTGTTGGTGTCTTACAATTTCAGTATCGTTGTTTTCGGATAAATATTTGTTAGGTGTAAGTTAATTGTTTCTGCAATGCGACTTGAGTAAACTGTTTGCGACAGTTTGTGAGCACGATAACTTAGCTTCGTTAGGTTTGTACGCTAGCAGGGCTAATGTTGACTGTTCAAAGCTTTACGATTGTAGGGAGAATAAGGGCAGTTTCTTCAGTCAAGTCTTGATAAAAAAATAATAAAGTCCTAGCTGTGTGTACACGACAGGCTCGGGGCTAACGTGAGCTATTTACGAACTTTGTTTTACGTTAGCAATCCAGTCTCAATGTAGTCTGGGAGACGCTGCGGGGAATACTGCTACCTTTGTTGGGTTAGGAGGGGTCTGGTTGTTTGGTCCTAGAGTATTCTGCCATTGCCTTGTACTACCAGTACTCCTATATTTAAGTGCTGGTAGATCATGTTTGTGACTCCAACCAGATCTCAGTCAGTGGTGTTAAAGCAGGTATTTTGCCTTTGACAGCTTTAGGTGCTGGCAGACTATTTATTCCCTATAGATAGCTGATCTGTTCGCTGACACATGCCATGTTCACTTGAGCCCTCTCGTTTTACTCATTTGAATCTTTCAACATTGTGCACTGGAAACCAACTGAAAAGTGTGTTAACACACTGTAAAATCAAAAGCAAAAGGGCAATCAGCTACTCTGTTATCCTCTCAGTAATCTTGTCAGCTTTCGACATTTCAGAATAATTTTTTTATTCGCCAAGTACATACATGTACATACAAGGAATTTGACTCCGGTGTTATGCATCTCTCTAAGCGTACATACACAGAAATAGAAATAACAGCTAGGGACAAGGACAACAAAAGCTGGACAAATAAAGGTGAGGAATAGACAGAATATATATATATATATCACCAATGTCCAACAATGAAATAAGAATAAAATAAAAACTTCTATATACAAGTCAAGCACAAATTTGCGCTGAGACAAACTGTAGGTTAAACTGAGCATTGGGCTTGTGTGTTCAGAAACGAGCTGTTTTAGCTTGCCAGCCAAACCGTCAAGTAGTTGACCAGAAGACTTAAGTTTTTGTGGTTGAAAAATTAAATATCGCAATTGTCAGAAGGTGGTCTTCTGATATCAAAAAAGCCCTATTCTTTTATTTATTTATTTGACAGGGACAATACATGTAGGCATTGTTATACTTAAAGTGCAACCGATGCCATGTATAACTTAATGACTTCTAGCCGTAGCTAATTTGCAGACCTTGTCCCTGGTTAGGCTTTTAAGAAGAAAAAAAAAAATACATAATACCACATTATACATAAAATCACATTATTGTTATTATTATTATTATTATTATTATTATTATTATTATTATTATTATTATTATATGTTGATGTAATCAAGATGGTTACTTACATTTTGCTGTAATCTATATGTCCTCTTGTGTTGGTGCTGCATTCTTCGTTGCTTAAGTTACCTTTGTTTCCCTCGGCAGTGTTGAGTGAGGGAGCAGCACGCCAGTGACATTAAGAGGACATTTTACAAAGTCAGGGGCACCGGCACAATGGAATGTGCAGTGGACATCCCCTCAGGTGAGTGATGGATGAGACACAAATAAATTAATGTCATTTACATTTTTACCCATTTTGATTTAGTTTCTTTTACTGCTGATTCCCCCAGATTTCAGATTTAAAGTGTTAGTTTATCCTAAAAGTCCACATGAAAGCTGCATTTTGTTGACATGGCCAGTGAAGTTTTTTCCCCTAAATAACTTTCCAGCTGTATTTTTGGAGCTCCCTGTCGAACGGACGTCACTGTGCATGCTCTTTGATGCGGTTATGTGGTTACGTTGCTGGGAGGAATAAACTACATTGGCCGGGTTCATCATTATAAGGACAGAAGTCACAGTAGTCAATATTACAGTACGATTTCTCGTGCCATGGCTTGTTATGGGTATTCCATCTGTACGGAAAAAACAGCATTATATTGAATGCTGCATTGTCAAGTTGAAAAGCTAACCGGCATCTACCAAATGTCCCTCAGCCATACATCACTCTACTCTTTGTGTACCTTGAACATTTTACACAGTAAAATGAATAAGAAAATCAACACAAGCCTTCAGATCAAGCAAAATTTAATTAATTTATTTTAAGCACTTATCAAATAACATGCTTTTGGTTTTGCACATGTTGGATTTGCCAAATACTTGTGTAATCTGAAATATTGGCTGCCCTGTGCAGGTGAAGATGAGGCACCTGAGAAAGACGACATGAACGCCAAGGAAGGGAATGAGCAACCCCACAAGAAGAACAAGAAGCACAGAAAACACAAGAGCAAGAAGAAGAAGAGGAAGAGGAAGGGGGAAAAGGAGAGCAGTTCAGAATCTGGTGCTGAGTCGGATCTAGAATCGGCAGCGCCGCAGAAGCCTGTCAGGACCACCAGAGCCAGGTCAGAAGAACTTTAATTAACACACATTGTGTAAACTAAATTTGCTGTCGCCTGAGACAAGGCAGAAGTATTCTATCAACCTATTTTTTTTATTTTATAAAATTTCAAGTTGGTTAACAAAATAAGGTATCAAAATAAGGTATGTAATAGTAAGTACATCTTTGTTTCAATGTGTTACAAATATACTTTTAGTCAATATTTCATATCTTATATCTCATATGCTGTAGCCACAAGTGGTGAACATGAATTACCATTACAAAATGCATTTCTGCATTCTTATCCAACAAAAGCACTGACAATACACCACAATGGAATCTTGGTGGGTTTTATGGTGATTGATAGACATACAGAAAACGTTAAAGTAGTGTGGAATATGTGGTGTAAGAAGCACTAGGCACCAAGCCACATTTTGACACAAATGTAATGGTCTAGAATATGGTTTGAAATCCAAATGTCCCGTATTATCTAGGGAGATTTGTCTGAGAAAAGCCACCAATCCTTTATGCCTTAACAAGGCTACTTGTGTTTTGTTAGTGTTGGGATTGTATTAACAAAGGAAAAACCGCAATTTTCCTTTTCTTTGTGTTTTAAGTGCCAGACTGGCAGCAGCTTCAGGAACTGGAGACCAAGCTGGGCTGAAGGAGGAGGGCAAAAGGGATGTAATTACAGGTAGGAGACCTTCACAAACAAAAAAAATTCATATTTTCTTTGCACGTAATGGATTAATTCCCGTTATTTGGTATTTAAAAAATGGTCACTTCTCCTCTCAGATCGTGCGGACGCAGAGGGAGATGCAAAATCCAAAAAACACAGAAGACACGCAGCCAAGAAGAAGAAAAAGAAGAGGAAGAAAGACGAAAAGCAGGAAAAGAAATCACCATCTCGCTCCCCATCTGATAGCAGCTCCGCTTCAGGCTCCGAATCTGAAGGTGAAGGAGGGAAAGGGGCCGGTGATGGCAAATATTCTCCAGCTGCAGCGTCTGACCTGCAAGAACCAGTGTCCAAACTGGTTTCAAAAAGCAAACGAGGGGAGAAACCTGAATCGCTTGGAGTGAAGAAGGAGGAGATGACAGATATGGATGTGTCCCCGTCTGGAGAGAAGGGTGGTAACGCCAATCGATCAGAAAATGATATGAGGTCGCCCTCTGCAGGCCAGGATGAGATAACACAGACGGCGACAGTTAAGGTTAAGACGGAGGGTAGTCATGCTGATGGTTCATTTAGCCATTCCCAGGAACTCCCTGACATCATCCCGAAACAGGAAGGTGCTACCCCAAGAGATGACCCAGGCCTGAAAGATCAGTCCAATTCAGTTCAGAGGGCAAAGGTCGGGGAACGCGATTCATCCAGGTCCAGATCTCCTTCCCCTCCCAGGGTCTTAGATCATAAGAGGTCAGGGTCAAGTCATAGTCGTTCACCAACACCTAGTCCTAGTAGGGAGCAGTCTGATGGACAAACGGCAGCAGTGAAAGAACGGTCAAGAACCCATTCCAGGTCAACTTCTAAGGGAAAACGGTCTATAACTCCTCTAAAGACTCGGCAGCTATCCCGCTCTCAGTCCCGCTCTCAGTCCCCTAAACCTAAGAGGAAGTCACTCTCCCCGTCCCCGAAGTCTACCAAGAGGGCGAACCGTCAGTCCCGGTCCACCTCTCGCTCCGTCACCCCCAAGAAGAAGGTGTTAAAGTCCCCAAGGAAGTCCAAGTCTCCTAAACGTCGGAGGAGTTCATTGTCTGTCTCTCCAAAGCGACGCAAGAGTTCCCACTCTCCGAAAAGAAAGCTGTCACGGTCCCCTAAACGCGGCGGGCGCAGGTCCCCCTCTCTATCTCGGTCTCCAAGGAGAAGTCGAAGGTCAGAGTCACGTCCCCGTGGAGGCACAAGGCACTCAAGGGCCCGCTCGCCTAGACGAGGTGGTGCAGTTGGCAGGCGCTCCAGGTCACGCTCCGTCACTAGAACCCGTCGCTCCAGCTCTAGATCAAGACGTCCCGTTCGTCGCTCCAGGACGCGGTCACCGGCAAGACGCGCAGGAGGTCGGCGCTCCAGGAGTCGATCCTTGTCTCGGCGTAGGAGGTCACCTCCCCCCAAATCCCGCCGCTCACGCTCGAAGTCGAACCGCAGGAGCAAGCGGTCACGTTCCGTTGTAGTCCTTAAGCGCGGACGGCGCTCCAGATCCAAGAGTCCCCGCAAGCGGACCAAATCCAGAACCCCTCCCTCCCGACGGCGCTCCCGTTCTCCCGCCAAGAGAAATCGTTCTCCACCGAGGTCTAGCAAACGCTCCAAATCTCGCTCGTTGTCTCGAAGGCATCGGTCCAAGTCTCACTCGCCACTACCTGTCAAGAAGAAGTCCAAATCTCCTCGGAGGAGTGGAAGAAGGTCAAAGTCTAAATCCGCCTCGGCGGGCTTGAACAGATCCAAATCCAGGTCGGAGTCAAGTGATGGGCGCTCTGACAACTCCTCCCCAGCCAGATCCGCATCTTCCTCTCCTGTTAAAGAGATGAAGCCTTCCTCTCCTGAGGCAGAGGAGGAGGCGGCTGTAGAAAGTGCTGGAATTACAGCTACAGCAGGTCAGGCTTTTTTTCATTGCTATGTTTTAAAGAAACTGCTAAATTATTTAGTTTCTAAAATAGCTTTATCTGCTCAGTTTCTAAGAGTGTGTCAGCCTTGTAATACAAAAACAAAAGAGAGCTGGATAAATGTTATTTATGAATCAATTTGATATTTAACATTGACATGAGCGTAATATTACAACTCATCTGATTCCAGTGTCAACAGACAGTCAAGTTGCCCCTCAGGCCTCAAATACAATCAGATTTAGTTCATCTTGCTCCTGGTTTGCTCTTTTAAACAAGCAGTGACTTTATTATTGAATACCTTTAGTACCTTTATACAGAGTATAAAGTATAGACTCCAAAAAGCAGGAGCTAAAATCCCCAGTAATTTGTGTTACTGTTGGCCTAACATGTCTCAACGTACAATACAGGTGCTTGGAAGCCCATGCCCTCAGCAGCTGCCGCCAGCCCTCAGGCCGCTGGGATACCCTGGGATACGTTGCAGGAGCAGCTCCAGATGTCTTCTCCCAACCATGACAAGGAACGTATCGGCTCACCCAATGAACGCGGAGCTTCCAGGTCCAGGTCCGGTTCCAGAGAGCCCGGCACAGGCCCAGATGGGTCTGATAATTCGGAAGGCTCAGATGAAGAACAGGAATCTTCCCCTCCAGTTAAGCAGCTGTCCAAGTCACCCTCACCTGCGGATCGCAGGAAACTTTCACGCTCAACTTCTTCACCTCGACGATCAACATCCAAGACTACATCCCGAAGGAAGCAGTCTAGGTTTGTTGTGTGTGAATGTGTGTATGTGCTCGTCCCACATCACAAATCAGTGTGGGTCCATGAAAAGACATTAAAATTGAATTACTGTGAGGTCTTAAAAGGAATTAAATGTTAAAGATCTCGTGAAACAGGGACGTGAAAGGCATCTAATCGCCAGACCTAATGCTAACATTATGCCCCACTAGTAGGTATAATTAAAAAGTCGGTATTGTGCATATATACAATTATTCATTAGTCTTATCATTCACCTTTTCTCAGGTCCAAGTCTCCTGTGAGGAAAAGAGAATCTGTCTCTCCATCAGAAAAAAAGAAACGGCGGTCTAAATCTCGGAGTCCTGCCCGGCGGCGGAGGTCGCGCTCCCCCGCACGGCGTAAGCGATCACACTCCAAGACACGAACCAGAATCCGGCGATCCAAGTCCCGCTCTCCACCCCGAAAGAGACGATCCCGCTCACCCAACGCCCGCGGGAGAAGGAGGTCCAAGTCCACAGACCGAAGCAAACGATCCAAGAGCCGCTCCACGGGCCGGAGGAAAAGGTCAGTAGACAGAAGCAGACGATCGAGGTCTCGATCTTCTGATCGCAGACGCAGGTCTAGGTCGAGGGGCCGAGGGAGGCGCCCGGTGTTTCGCAGCCGCTCGTTCGATAGGCGGGACCGGTGGAAAAGGGAACCCAGCCACTCTCCAGTTCTCATTCTCCGCAAACAGCGCCGCTCAGGGTCCCGGACACGACGCAGCACCAGCAAGACTCCTCCACGCCTCACTGAACTGGGTAAAACATTTGATAGTATATAATGAAAGTCACACATTTCATCATGGTTAAAGTTTTGTATGATTTTTTTGTTTTTAGATTTCTCTAAGTGTATACTTTGTTTTGCACTGCTCGTATGCTTAATCCTGCCTTTTTTCCCCTCTCCATGCCGTGTTGTTGCATTACCCCTCCCTTTCTTTTCTTTCTTCAGATAAGGACCAGTTGCTGGAGATAGCCAAAGCTAATGCTGCTGCCATGTGTGCT